>JAWNPO010000471.1:10000000-10600000 GCA_035047525.1 Drosophila quinaria | reverse complement strand
TTAATACGGGTTGACGGGAAGAGATAGCTTCGAATTGGAAGGGAAGCCTGTAGATAATCAAGTGCTTCATACATTAAGCGAAACGGAATTCGTTTTGAACGGAATATAACTTTGAATTTCTCAAATTTGTGAAATTTCTGCGATCTGCATAACGAATTGCAGTCGAAGGTGATGCAGGTGTTCTCCACTTTTGTGATGTAGCCAACATGTCGTAACTTTGGATCATCATGCTTCAGTTGCTCGTGTCTGTGCGGCAGCTGTTCCAAGATTATGTGCTTTGGCCGTTCCGAGGCCAACAAACTAGATTTGGGCACCAGCACCAGTTCGTCTATATTGGCCGTTAACACATCCTCGGGATTGACCTCCGTTTGTTTAACCATCATTTGGTAGACAATATTACTGATATTGTGTTTATCGATCGTTTCAAATTTGAGTACAGTCACGTCCGTTTCCATAAGTTGAGCCAAAACATGCATTGTGGATATATCCTCAATGGAGAGCAGCATTTTCAGCACCATTGAGATATTGTCGTGGCTAAGTTGCTGATTTTGCAAATATGCGGCTAATTCTTTTTTGGCTGCTATCAGACTTTTGTCATTGAACTTGACTTTGAACGCCTGTAACATGGCCTCGCTGGGTGGATAATGCTTAATAAGATCCATATTTCAAATAGATATTCCAGCAGATCACCAGATTATATTTGATAGTGATTTTATACTTTTAAAGTACATTTAACGAATGGAGCGCACAAAAACTAGAGACGCTCTTCAAGAAATCTTTTCAGCGTTAGAAATCGACGTATCGGCACTTTTGTGCACTTCGTCAAAAAAGTCTTTTGACAATGGCAAAATAAACAAATTGAATTTCTCAAACGGAAAAACCATTTCTTGACTTTTTCATTTTCTTTCTTATTTTATAACTTGCATTTAGCTTTAAGAACCATTTAAATAAAAAACTAATGAGTTGCAATGGTTTAAACTGCTTTCAAAAATAAAAACATACATCAACATTGTTTTGTCAAAACACTTGCTTGACATACTGTACGCTTGCACATACTCCGATAAGTCGATCAGCAAAAAAGCTTGCTGTTTACAGTAGGGATGGACACAATGTGACTCATTATCCGAGTTATCCGAGTTTTTTCGTTGTTCTTGGCAAATTGAGAGCAAATGTTTTTTTTTAAATAATTATTGAACTTTAATTGAATATCATAACATTACAGCCGCTGACAAAAAAATTTTCGCTTTTTTAACAATAATGTGCATGTACGAAATTATCAAACGAGCTGTGCAGGTCAAATACAGAGTTTGATAGTTCAGCCCTGGCTTACAGCAAACCGCTTCGCTTTGATAATTTTTCGTTGTTGTTGTTGCTTTGGTTTGAAAGCTTTATTCATGGCTGCCAGCGAAATGAGAATTCATTGCAGGGGAATTCCAAATTCTAAATGGCTGCGCAAGCCGGCATAGAAATAATTGGGATCCCATCGATACGTATGTATGCATTGTGTTTTATTTTTTTTTTGTCCAGATTTTGATTATCCGATCAGTTAGACTTTGATTAGCGCAATAAGTAACCATGGCTGGGCTGCAACTACATACATACAGTTTGTCAAGAAACAGTTTACACCAGGGTTTAAAAATGCTACGTAATCAAATGATTAAGTAATCTTTTTTAACCCTCTAGTGCCTACCGCCTTTAGGCGGGGTAAAAAAAAATCTTAGTTAAAACTTGAAAACTTAATATAATTATATTAGATTTATAATTAAAAGTATATTGCTACAAAACTTTATGAATAACTAAATATTCCACCAGTTTTTTTTTTTCGCTCAAGATTAATCATTGTCATTGAAGAATTAAATATTCATTATTTTGTAATGTTTATAATATAAATCATAATGATTACGGTCCTTGCTTTTCACACATATGTAAATTAATAATGAGTAAATAAATTCAAGGCTTTTAAATTCCACTTGTAATTGGGTTTTTCTTTTAGTTTTGAGGGTGAAAGGATCAAATCGACTGGGTTGTTGATGGTATTGAAGATTATATATACTTAATGGGGTTGGAGGCGACGCATTCTGTTTGTTACTCACCAATAACATGTGACAACTTAATAAATCATTTTTACTAACCAAAAAAAAAAAAAACAAATAGGGTATTCACTTGAGCCTAGCAGCGTTGCAGGTTGAAAACGTTGCAAGCTTGCTGCGAGAGCAGCGCTTTACGTACAACACTTTGCACATATCCAAAAAAATGTTACCAAAAAGCAGCTTACTGTGAATATGTGCAGCGCGTTCCACGTAAAGCGCTGCTCTCGCAGCAAGCTTGCAACGTTTTCAACCTGCAACGCTGCTAGGGTAAAATGAACACCCTAAAAGTAAACGGTTGTAGAGACTTGTACATAAATACAAATTTTGACTGTTGTGTTTTCAAATGCTTTGAGTTTATTGTACGCAATTCTTTACTTTGTTGTTGACTATTTTGCAATTTTGTCTATAAATACGTATATAGTATAAATTTTGACATATAATATACAAATAATAAGTAGTATTACACATACTTCTGACTCTTGTTAACAATCGTTATATAATCTTCAAAATGCAGCATAATATTAAGTATAATAGTTTATAAATTTGTAGGTTGGCGTTGCATTTGTTATACTGTCATACTGTTATACACTGCACAAGTACATAGGGTACATCTGATAGTAATGCCCTAGTCAAACAAAGTCTATCATAGCAAAATATATTGGCATTGGTCGATAAGATAACCGAGATAGATGCAGATACATACATAAATCAAATTAAGGATAGTTACATATACATAGTACATTTAGGATCACACAAGATAATAGTAATAACTAAAGACATTTGATAGGTAATACTTTAAAGCATAGTTAGAGCAAATCACGAACTAATACTAAAAGGTCAGTATAGGCGTCTCCCGATGATCCAGCAAATCTGAAAGGCAGCAACATTTAAAATTATAGATTTATACATTTTGGCAGATATCTTGATCAGCGATGGGCACGAAATCTGAATTCGTTAGGAGCCTCTGGCTCCCGGAGCCACTGCGTGCCCACCGCTGATCGTGATAGACTACTCACCCTTGGCAATGCTCCACCAGGGCAGTGTGACATAGGTGAGGAATGCGTTGAGCGGCGTGGATTGCTGGCGACGATTCTCCTTCCAGAAATGAAAGGATTGAGTAAATCCTCGACTGGTCCACAGCGGATTGTAGGCGCCATCGTCCAGCTCTGCAAGCAAATGGATTAAATCAATAAATTAAAATTGAATTCAGATCAAATCAAGTTCAAACTTGGACACATGCAAAGTGAGTAGAGTATTGGAATCAAGTGTTAAATAAATTCAGTTAAATGACCTTTGAGTGCCTTCTTGGGCAGATCGCACCAATAGTAAATGTTGGTGCCGTCCGGTGTGCGACGCTTGGGCACCAGATGCAGCACCTTATTGTAGTAGGATTGCTTGGTGGTGCGGGGTAAAGTGGCGCTGCTGGCTGCCGGCTGATTGCCATTGGCCATATCTGCCTCTCCGTTAAGCAGAGGCGACACTTCACTGGCTGTAGCTCCAAGCTGCTCCTGGACCACGTCCAAGTCATCAAAATCATCATCATCATCATCATTATTATCGTTAGTTGCTGTGCAAGCTGGCGATGACACGTCCAGCTGCAATGGATGGCTCTCTGATTTAACAGGTACACGTGAGCACTTCTGAAAGTGTTGCACCACTGTGGGCGGCGATGTGGGCGATGCGGATTGCTCCACCACGGGCAGCTCCTCGCGTCCCCGCACGCTTATCATCAGCTTGCTATCGCTTTCGCTGAGTATGGCCATTTTCTCCCTCGTCTGCCCCGCAGAGTCGCCGTTCAGCGAGGTCGCATCATCAGCGATCTCATACTCCTCCGTTTTGGAGGATGCAACAGTTGCTGTTGCAGATGTGGCTGCTGCTGTTGTTGTTGCTTTGCCATTGTTATTGTTGTTAATGTTGCTGTTGCTCTGAGCGACACTTTTTCCCTTGGCTGTCGCCTTTGTTTTGTCCCTTATCTTATCCTTGTCCTTATCTTTATCTTTATCTTTATCCTTCTCCTTGTCGCTGGCTTTGGCGTTGCGTAGTCGCTTTGGTGACATCCTGGCCAGCAAATTGCTGGCACCATTTGACTTCTGATTCGACGACTTTTTATCGTTCTCCTTGTCCTTATCCTTCTCCTTGCTTGGCGTCTTGCTCTTGTCCACCTCCTTGGTCTTGACAATGCGAACTCGCAGTGGCGCCGCCTTCTTGACACTCACCGGGATTGGCACGCTCGTCCGACGATCGGCGGCACTGAGGGAAACACTGCGTGTGATGTTATTGGCCCTGGGAGTGCGCTTGTTATCGCCCAGCCGGAGGCTGCCACGCTTGCTGCTGACCACAAGTTCGCTCTCCACACAAAGGATGCTGGGTGGCTTTGGCTTGAGGCGAGTCTGACGCTTGTCGGGCATTTTGCTGAGACAGGCGGGCGTCTCGTTGGCCGCATCCTCGCAGCTGGGGCAGTACACTTCCGACATCTCGGGTGTACTGACCGCCATCGATGATGTCCAACGTTTCTTGCACTTTTTGCCACCAAAGCAGTTGCAGCCCGTGCTGTTGCCGCCGGGAACGGTCACCTCAACGGCCACGCTGAGCGGAGGCGGTGTAACGGCTGGAGCAGCACTGGCTGTCTCGTTAGCTGATCCTGCCACCTGGTCAATGGACTGGTCTGTGGCATCTGGTGCCTTGTCTGGCTCACCAGACGCTACCTTGATCGTTTCACAATTCGGATTTGGGTGCAGTTTAGTCGCGGAAGCCGAGAAAGCAGGACGTTGCTGATCTACAAGTAGATATAGATCGGTTTTTTGGTTGCGTTTAAAAGCATATACAAGGACACATATGTACAAGAGCCGAGGAGAATCGGTCGCCAAGCAACTTATAGCATAATCAAATAAAAGCAGGAAGAAAATCATAAGATCACAAATCATAATTAACCGAAAGCCGAACGGTCGCTATTTGTGGTGTTATTTTGGGATGCGGAGTGTAGGATCAGATCGGGTGCTATATACACATAGGATATGTCTAAATAGGACTAATGATTAACCAGTACCAGATGCGCAGATGTGTGATCTCAAAACTTGGCTGCACAATGTCGCCTTCGTCATCGTCGACGAGTAAAAACTTTAGACCCTAGACAAATCATGAATGACTCTGTGATGTACAGTCGAACTCCCCTAACTCAAATCACCATTATCCCAAGAAAAGGTTCGAGTAATGGAAATATGCGACTTATAGAGTTATTTTTCTTAAGTTTATTAATTTTATAGAAGTTATAGAAGTTCGAATTATGGAAGTTCAACTGTCTTTGATTAGTAAAGACAACAAACCAACTCAAAACCTTCCAATCTTTCTCTTATTTCTAATAGTTCTTCTTCTATTGCTGCTTTTTGTGTTATGTAATTCTTCATTCTGCCCCCAAATTTGTAACTAAAAAGCAAACATAAATTGTTAATAATTAATTGAAAAAGTTATTCTGTAGTTTAGTTGTCCTGCTTTCTCGGCAATATCATGTATTGATTGACGGATATATGCATATATACATATTGTCGGTAATCCTTTTGGGTAATACATATATATACACATTTTTTTTGGTTAGTGTGAAATTTGAAATTTGTTAATTTAAGGAAAAATCGTAGGAACCACAACATGTTTACAGGAAAAGAAAGATTACAGCAAGCAGAAAAAGCGCAACACAAAGCAAGCATAACATTAATTAACTAAGTTTAGGTTTACAAAATATTATTAATTAAACTACAAATGAGCTGAGAGAACATGCAAATCAATATGGCAAACACACAAAGAGTACTTTGGGATTAAAGCTAGAAGATCAACAACAAAGATTGGCTTACCGTCTCGCAAATCTCCGGCCTCGATTTCAGATACTTCGCTGGCCAGAGAGTCGAGTCCCTCGTTCTCGGAGCGGGCTTTGGCACCGACGCTGGCACTGGTGCCGCTGCTGACCATGTCGTTCTGGTTGGTGTTCTTAGTGCGCCAGCCGTAGCGTGAGAAGTTGTTCAGATTGGCACTGGGATCGCTGAGACGTCGCTGATGTCGATACGTGCAATAGTCATCGTTCTCCTCCTCCCACTCGTCCCACATGTCGGTGGCACAGAAGCCCGGCTCGCTCGTTGGCGTCTCAACGCCCGATCCCTTTGGTTTCGTCACCGCCATCTCGGCATGTCCCTTGCCCTGCGGCCCCTTCATGCGCACGAATTCGCAGCGGGTCTGCACGCCGGCTCCGCTGCTAAACAGGCCAAAGGACATGCGTTGTGCCACCTTGGAGCTCAGACTGGATTGCTGCAAGAAGACGAATCCTAATTAATACATGGGTAATTTCATTCAAAGTGACATGAAACATGTGCCAAGACTTTATTTTATTTTAATAAAATGCGAAACTTATAAGTCTTGATTAGTTGAAAAAAACACGCGACTCAGATTTCTCTGAAGGAATATTTTAATGCGACCAATTTGAAAATGTAATCCATTGACTTATCTTAAAAATGTTTCTTATTTTGTTCAAAAATATTAAGTAGTTTTTCTTTTAATTTAATTTTTGTTCCACAATATATTTATGTTGTTTCTGTCCCTCCTTTTTTTAATTATATATCGAAAAAAGCTAGAACAACTTATTTAAATTAAGCTTTCAATATATTTCTATATTAAAATGGTTTATGTTACAATCTTACTATCTTACTTAGTGTAATCGATAGAATACAAGCGGTCTATTTTGGAAATTCATTTTTAAGAAAACTTTCAAAAATATAGAAAAATTGAACTTTTTTCAATGTAAAATCTATATGTTCATCCTATTGAATTTCTGTTGGCGTATATAGCTTAAATAAATAATTGACTCTGTTGACATTTCTGTGGAAATGTCCATAAGTAGGTTAACTTGTTTACATCACTTCTCTCTCACTTACTCTGGCATCGTAGACCTTTTTCAGTGCATCATAGCGTATGGATCCCAGAAAGATGACGCCCTGAACAGCGCCATCCTTGTCATTGGCCACCAGTTCGACGCAGACCATCTCGCCATCGCGCACCAGAATGTCGCTGAACACCTCATCGAAGTTGTCCACCATGAAGCATATGTGTGGATATGTGATCTCTTCACCCTCGCCCTTGGTGTCCATCTTCCGGCGACTGGGGCTGGCATAGACGCGTTGTGAATGCCTGCGCAGCACCTGCAGCTCCTTGGGCGATGTCCGGGTGCAAATGGCCAAGGTTAGTGTGTAGTCGAATTGATGTATCACCATATTCAGGTAGACTGTCTCCTCCCAATCCACATCCGGATCACCAATTGGCAACTTGCGCGAATCCTTGCGAAATACCTCAACTTCAGTCTACAAAAAAACAAAACAAAACTTCTTAGTTTGTTGAACTGAATCTGGCAAGGATTAGCGCATACATACCTCATATTTTGGCATGTGGCGCGAGGAGCTCTTCACGTGCTTCTTGCGCACAAAGAAGAGCAAATCATCCGAGTCGATGCTGTGCACAGGCTCCGTTTGAAAGAGAAAGTGCCGCACAAACAGATCCGTCCAGTAAGTGGTTCCCTGTAGCACCACAAAGCCACCATCTACAAAAATGTGAAACCTTGAATTAGTTTAAGCGGAAGAAATTAATAACAACTAGCGATAATCTTAGTTGATAAGCGGAAGAAAAGTTGTAAGGTGTCTAGGTCATTGATTAGTAAGAGAAATACAAATGCGGTAATCTGTAACGATTCTGTGTTATTTATAATTATAGCCAACTGGTGGACGGTTTCGAGCATACTCGACTGCCTGAGACCCCGTACTTACTATGGAGAAGCAAACATTGCTTAAAATAAAATATAAGTCGCTACAATTATTAATATAGTTATGTACTAAATGTACTTGTCGCCCAACAAGGGGTCTGCTGTCAGTAAGATACCCTGTGCCCTGGCACACCGAAAGGTTAATACTTTTTTGCATGCCATTAGGCACGACTAATTGTATGTATTACATCTGTACTGTAAAAGACAGAATATTCCCAATCTATGAGTTAGGTTGAGATACTAAGCAAATTTGCAGACTAAATTAATAAAATTTAATCAGGATGTATGAGACCATCTTATATGCATATGGGCATTTCCAGAAAAAGGTCCACCTCGCCCAAAAACGTAAAATTGATCAAAAACTCGCATCTTCTGAAATTTTCTTCCAAAAATGTATTCAAGTTATTTATTTAAGGAATATACGCTAAAAGAAACTTAATAGGATGATCATATAGATCCTCTTTTGAAACAAATTCACTTTTTCTATATTTTTGCCCATTTTCTTAAAAATTGAATTCCAAAATGGACCATTTGTATTCTAAGGATTACACTAAGTAGGACAGAAAAATTAAAACATGAACCATTTTATTTCATAGATATATGTATATTAAAAGTTTAATTTAAAACGAGTTTTACACCCGTTTTTCGATATAAACAATAAAATTTGATTAACAAATTCTTGGAAAAAACCAGGTGGAAATCTTGTCACGTTCGCGATGTCGCGTTACAAATTACTTATAAAACTTGAAAAATAAATAAAATGATAGTAACATATAAAAATTATTTCTAAAATGGAAAGCTACATTATTTTATTATGGTTTAAGAGTATTTTCTTCCAAATTACTCGCTACATTTCGCAGACTTTCGCATTTGTCAAGATAAAGTGAAACATGACTTCTATTTTTCGTCGCGTTCGTGATGCATTGTTTTCTATAAATAATTCAAAAACGACAAGTCTTCAACGCTTGTCTTTTATAATAAAAATAGTGTTGATAAGATGCATTAAACACGTGAGGGAACATTTTTGAAAATGTCAACTTTTGTCATTTGTTTTTTCATTTAAAGTCGTACAAACGTCGCGTTCTCGATCCTGGAAATACCCATATTCTGTCAGTTTAGTTCAGATATCTCAAACAACAAAAAGTTTTTTATACTAGGACTTGATTGTCGGCTGATCGTTCCTATGGCAACTATATGATATAGTGGTCCGATCCAAAAACTGTACATACTCAATCTGCGTGCAATATGGACCAATCTACATACCAAGTTTGGAGTCTCTAGCTCTAATAGTCTCAGAGATCTAGGCGTCAATGTAGATGGACAGACGGACCTGGCTATATCGACTCAGCTGTTGATGCTGTTCAAGAATATATACACTTTATGGGGTCTGTCACGCCTACTTCTGGCTGTTACGCACTTTTTTTGTGACAAAATTAATAGACCCCTGTACTTCTTTGTAAGTACGGGGTCTAAAGACAATGAACTGTTAAACAAGGTTTAGATAATCTCTTTATAAGTCAGAGCAGTCGCAATTCAAAAGTCTAAGTGAATAGACCAAGAAAAAATGTTTTGGAGTCTGTTGTTATTGGTATTTCTATTTGTGTTGATGCACATAATCAATGGCTATCCACAGTAAGTTGAATAACCGATTCGCCAACTTTAAATAACCGATTCGAGAATTGTTTAGCCATGAACATGAAGGACCATTTGATAGCCACAAGGGAGAAACTGGCGGTGGTGGTTGGTACGGATACGGCGGATAACTAACCAGGACTGGAAGTTTGTCTTGTTTTTCAAGCAGATTTGATTGCTGTTGGTTTGGATATACATACATATACTAGTATATATCGCTTTGGATTCAAGGAAATATTATAAATGGAATTCTAAACTAAGTCAATTTGAAGAACTAGCATAATTACACACCAAATCGTTTGTAATTAGAAAATCTTGTCATAGAACAAATACACAACATCATTAATACAGAGTAAAATTGATTTAAAATAATTATAATAATAAAATAATTATAATGTACAAAATGAATGTGCGATGATTAGAAATCTGAATGATGATGCAGGCCCAAATATCAGTCACTGAAAGTCGACAGGGGAATTCACCCGCTTATCAGTGTAAAAGTAATTTGATTTGTAAACAATCTCAACATAAAATTGCACAGTCGCAATTTAAAAGGCGGAGCAAAAAGAAACACATTAAAATGTTTGCGAGTCTGTTATTATTGGGATTTATATTTGCAATGATGCAGTTAATAAATGCAAGGGTATGGTAAGTGTTAAATTAAATTGGGCAAGTTTCAAAAAACTGATTCGAGTATCATTTAGGCAAACAAATGAAGAAGCACAATCTATGTCTACTGGAGGACAAACCGGAGGAGGAGGCAATTGGTTTGGAATGGGAGGATAAGATATCAATTTATATACTTAAAAAAAGGTGATTGTTGTATATAACATTCAATAAATAATTGCAAATTGGTTCTAATGTAATATTTATTATATAAAAGGGCATCCTTAAGCTGTATCCATGAACTGAAGATGTTTAGTCAATACTTATGAATGTATTGTTATTTAAATGATATCAGTTCAAGTTGTGTCCCCTTAAAAAAGGGGTGACACCGACTCAGAAGGACTCTTCAACCGCATTGTAAACAAAGGCCAAATATATGTGTCGCATACTTACGAGTATGTATGTATATGTACGAGGGTAGTTTGATAAGTCAGTGGGCTTTTGTTGCATAGTAAAAGTAAGCAAAGTTTTCTGTAACTAAATATTTTAAATTTCTAAAACTAAAGTTATTTCTAAGTTAAAGTACCGCTAAACAAGGTAAATTGCTTGAAAAGAAGATTGTGTTGAGTAATAAATGTGATTACATTGAAAAAAGTTGAGTTTTCTTTCTTGGGCCAATATTCTATCAACCCACGCTCACATTTACATACACTCAAGCTTTCACAAATACATATACAAAAGTGGAGCAAAATCTGAGCGCACACACACACCCAAGTACATTTGAGTACAAGGGTAGAAGGAGTTGCCGTTAGAGCGCTTGATAAATCGATAATGCGCAAATGTAGACAGAATTTTTCATAAATATTGTTTAATTGATAGATAGATAGGTCGGTCAGTTTAATCACCATCTTTGAGCAGCTGACGCATCTCCTTGGTGCGCTGGAAGTTGATGTCCTCGAGCAGCTGCTGGAGCGGCGTCTGTGGCTTGAGCAGAGCGCCCGCTGCGCTGGCCAACGCCATAGCGATGACGTCGTTAGTTGGGGGACTTTTCTGTTTCGCAAACAGTCAACGACAACCGACAATGGGCTTGTAATTATTTCACAATTTTGCAATATTTCTCAGGCATGCCCGTGTCGAAAGATTATCTGAGCTTTGGTCACTTTTTGTAGTCAACAACAGCAAATTGCATTTTGAAATTAATTTAAAGTTTTGATTTAAACGCGATGCAGGGTTTTGAGCAATTGAAGCGAAGTAGCAAACTAATTCGGATTAAAGAGCGCACCGAGTCTAAAGCACTCTAAAATTGTAAATGAGCGGAGGCGCCGACTGCAGCTTTTGCACTGTCCACCTTTTGTTTTGTCACCCCCTTTTCACTTTGGGGTTGTTTGCTTTACAGCTGGTTTCACTTGCATATTCTCTCCACTTTTATCATCGCCTTGTTTTTTTTTGGCTCGCCAGCTGTTCTGTTCACAACATGCTAATCGCAACCTTTTCTTCCTCATATATGTATATATCACAACAATGGAACGATATTCAATATTAAGCTTTTGTTTAATTTGTGGAAAATAAATAATTAATTTAACAAGATTTAAGCTTTTAACACATATGAATTTAACCCAAATGCAACACTTGTTCTTATCGACTACCGCCACTCATAAGTTCCGATAACACTAACTCGTAGCTAAATAATCGAAAATTGCAATAACGGAAATAATATTCAAATCCCAACATTTGTCCAATTATTTAAATGATTTTTCTTAGGTAGTATTAAAATAGTTTGCATTCTTTAATATATTTACAGTTTAGTTAAACAACAACATCATCATTCGGTTGTTGTAGCACTTTCATATCATTTTGAAGCTCCTTCAATTCTTTTAGCATATTGCGAGCCAATTGACCCTCTGGTGTTGAAATTGGTTCGTAGAGCAGCATTCGAAGAGCTTCGCGCGTCATTATTTCAGTCTGCTGGAGCTCAGTCTGGAATATAGAACACGGGAGAAGGGTTGTAAGTAAATAATTAAATAAATTAATAAATAATTAAATAATAAATTACTAAACAATTACATAATTAAATAAATCAGGGATTAAAACCCTTACCGAATCCGTAACCTTTTACCGTTAAAAACCGATTGAAATTTAAAACCGTGGCCGAAAAAAAATCTTTGACCGGAACCTTTAAACCGAAATAAACGCTTAGTAACCGTTTCATTTATTTATTTCGGTTTTTCATACATCCAAAAAAATAAATTATTTTTTATTTTTTATTTTGGTATTTTATTTAAATTTTCTTTTGTTCAATTTTAAATTTTTATTGTTGATATTCATGATTGAATTTCCATAGCACTGAATAAGCGCAAATAAAATAAATTTGTTAAATGAAATAATAAAATTATTAAAATGTAACTAAACTACGTCATACTGAAGAATTCATGTGAAAAAATGTGTGAATGAAACATTAAGAAAGTAATTCCTTTTTAATTATCATTATTATATTATTGTTATACAGGAATGCCACAGAAATCGGTTTCGCTAGAATTTCACTTAAATTTGTATGGAATTTCATACAAATTTAAGCGGTATTTCAAAACCGAAACATACAAAAACCGTTTCACCATTACGAAACCCTTACTCGAAGATTTTGCGTAACCGATAACCGAAAACCTAAATACAAACATAACCGAAACCGTAACTGAAACCGATATTGGTTTCGTTTTTACTCCTGAAATATCGTTTTTTTACAATTATTAGAGTGATTGTTCTTACCAATAAATCGGCAGCATCGTGTTCCTGCTCGCTGAACAGCTTTCGGGCCAATTCAGCCTGCGTGTTGGCCAACTCGTAGAGGGCAATGGCCTTCAGCCGGTTGAGACCCGGAGCCACCACCTTGAGTACCAACAATATCTCCTGGCACAAACGAATCTTTCGCTCGTACACTTTGCGATTGGGTCGATGGGCCATGTTCTGTAGAATCTGTCGCAGAATGGAGGCAATGTTCTGCTTGAGGTCCAGCATCACGTAGTGGTTGCCATGCAGGAGGCGTCCCAGCTTGGCCAGCAACAGCTCCAGACGATAGATATCGTCGCGTGCATGGAACACCTCCTCCTTGGCCCGTTCCAGGACATTGGCCACAAACTCGGACTTGAGCGTATGCTCTCCATTCACCAAACACTGCCAAACTCCCGTGTCCGGCTGACGCACAATGAAGCCACCGGAGCAGCTGTTGCAGACAAAGCTGCTCATGTGGGTGCCCAGCTCTGTGGGATCCAAGCAGCGGGCACATTGGCAATCGAAGCACTTGCCAGTCCTGAGAATGTGACGACGCTCATCGGTGCCCAGGAGAAGATTCGTATAGCAATTGTACAAAATCTCTCCGGCAGCAATGGCACAATTGGCATAGACCTTAATGTGCCGCTGCTCGTCAATGGCCGCCACCAGATTGGGCATGCAGCTGTGGGCAAAGAGACCAGCACGCATGTAGAGACCCCTCATGGCACCACCCGGCTCGGGAGCACGGATCTCAAAGGCATTGATGTCCGCTATGCCGAGCAGACGCTGCAACAGCTCCTCGTTGATTTCCGCTCCGTTGCGCAACTGCATCAGTAATCCGCTTGACTGCAGCGGCGTCACCACCTGATCCCGATAGCGGCGCCAGATCTCACTGTCGCGCCTGAGGGCCAACTGTGAGTCCATCTGCAGCAATTGCTCATACTGCGCCTGCGTCTCGGGATGCTCCCGCAGCAGCAAATACCTGAGAGCAACACAAATCTCAGTCTGTGCCTGCAGCTGCTCCACTTGCTCCTCCGGCAGCTGGACAGCCGCCAGACGGCTGCAGTCGCGTCCATCGTGATTCGCACATTCAACGCACAGCGGCAACAGGCGGCACTGGCTAACAGCAACTCACAGTTAATGATTTTTATATATACATTACTCTCTGACTATGAACTCACCCACAAAACGTTGTTGTCAACTTGTGGCAGTTGCAACACCGACGATCTCCCACGTTGGCCAGCAGCAGAACGGGCTGCTCCTGCATCAGCGTTTCCCCCGCTCGAATATTGCTGGCGGCAATCACATATCTACACAGGATTACAAATTTAGCTATTTATTTCCGGGACCGCAAATCATGATTATTGAAATATTTTTACATCAAAAAATCAATGACTAGAATACATATGGGTATTTCCAGGATCGAGAACGCGACATTTGTACGTCTTTAAATAAAAAAACAAATGACAAAAGTTGACATTTTCAAAAATGTTTTTTCACGTGTTTAATGCATTTTATCAACACTATTTTTATTATAAAGGACATGCTTCGGAGACTCGTCGTTTTCGAATTATTTATAGAAAACAATGCATCGCGAACGCGACGAAATATGGAAGTCATGTTTAACTTTATCTTGACAAATGCAAAAGACTGCGAAAGGTTGCGAGTAAATTTGGAAGAAAATACTCTTAAACCATAATAAAATAATGTAGCTTTCCATTTTAGAAATAATTTTTGTATGTTATTATCATTTTATTTATTTTTCAAATTTTATAAGTAAATTGTAACGCGACATCGCGAACGTGACAAGATTTTCACCTAATTTTTTCCAAGAATTTGTTCATCAAATTCTATTGTTTATATCGAAAACCGGGTGTAAAACTCGTTTTAAATTAAACTTTCATTATATTTCTATGAATTAAAATGGTTCATGTTACAATTTTTCTGTCCTACTAAGTGTAATCCTTAGAATACAAACGGTCCATTTTGGAAATCAATTTTCAAGGAAATGGGCAAAAATATAGAAAAAGTGAATTTATTCCAATATAGGATCTATATGTTCAACCTATTGAGTTTGCTTTTAGTGCATATTCCTTAAATAAATAACTTGAATACATTTTTGGAAGAAAATTTCACAAGATGTGAGTTTTTGATCAATTTTACGTTTTTGAGCGAGGTGGACCTTTTTCTGGAAATGCCCATATACAATAAAATAATAATAATGATTAAATTTGAGCTAAAAAATAAAACTCACAAATAATCGTTATTTATGATTTTTATTTTTTTTGCTTAAAATAAAACTTAATTTAAATTCATGGCTTTTGTGTAGGATTTTTACCCAATATTTTGGTGTATCCCTTTAAAAGAAATCCAGGGGATTCATAATCATTAAAATGATTATCTTTTTTAAAAGTGAGTTATATTTTAAGCGTAAAATTAAAAACCACACTTGTAAGTTTTATATTTTAGCTCAAATTTAATCATTTGCATTGAAGTAAATCCTTAAATAATCATTACTATGTCATTTTTATAATATAACTCATAATGATTACGGTGATATTAGTTACAATATAAATTAAAATTTAAAAACATAAAAATCAAAAAACGCTATAAATTATTGTAATGGGGAAAACTATAAATTAAGTTAATGAAAAACAAGGCTATAATTGAATTTTATAATTGAATAATTGAATTTCCGACAACAGGATATCCGTCATTTATTTAAATATATATATAATATTTTTTATTATATACTTTTAGGCACTCACATTGCTTAAAGCAGCGGTGGGCACGAAATCTGAATTCGTTAGCAGCCGCTGACTCCCGGAGCCATTGCGTGCCCACCGCTGGCTTAAAGACTTAAGTCAGCCATTACTTTGTCCGATTTCTAATTGTCCTATTTTGTTGCGATTAAGAAGGTTAGTAGATTAATGTTAATTACTAAAAACTACGCAATGTTCTAAAAACTGCAAATATCAAACCAAAAATAATTAGAGCATTGTAAGTTGGTTAGATTAGTTAGACACAATAATACAGAGGCATCAATAGTGAGCGGAGAGCACTCGGAACTAATCGTAGGGTACAGACTATTATGATCAGCATACAGGAAATAAAGAGGGTTAAAGTTACTAGTTATTCTTGAAGGTACATTCAAAGTGATTTTATCCAAAAAATGATTAAAGTCTATTTCGTCCTGTAGTAATTTATAGAAGAACATTACTCCGTTTAGTAAGAGATGAAGAGTTTGGTAAGAGAATTCGACTGTCAACTGAGTTTCTGATATTTAATTTCAGAGGGATTGTTTAAATGATTTAATTAGTTAATTTAATTTGACCCACCTGCCCAGCGTTTCATTATGCTTCACTTCACATTTCTTGGCAAAATCTTCGGTTACTGCAGCCATTGTATTCTATGAGTTCTCTATGGTAAGTTCCCGATCCCTTGGCTAAAAATTCGCATGTGCTGTCGCCAATTATCACTCGTATACTGACTACGCCTGGTGGCCGACATTGTCTCTGTAGAGACTAGACTCTAGAGAGACATTTGTTATTTATATTTAAAGACAATTCTTTATTTATTTCATTGGATCGATGATTCTCATTCCCATGCCCCTCAGTTTTCACTCTACAACTTGCGATTGGCTGTTGAACCTTTTGCTTTGACCACACTCGGGGCTAATACAATAGATACAAAGGCTGCAAACTTATTAAATTATTGATCCCTGGAACTTGACCCCTTTCTTATGAAAAAATTCGGTTCGTGATGAAAAAATATTTACAAACATAAAATAAATAAATCCATAAGAATATATATCATGATTTTCCAATAAAAAAAAAAGTTGTATACATTTTTATGTAGAGTATAATTTTATGTCTATACTTTTTTAAGCTTGATTTTGAAATTGTTGTAAAATAATTATTAAATAACATTATCTTAATTGCGATTTTTAAAAATAGATGAATAGTTTTAAGAATGTTGAAAATTATTTTTGTCTTAATCGTCTTAATCTAACTAAGAGAATAATTATAAAATAATTTGAAAAATTAAATAATTCGTAGACTTTGCACTTTACGAAGTACAAAGTATTTCGAATCTGTTCTGAAAATTTTATCACGATCGGATGATAATCTCAAATGTTATTCAAGAATTAACTTTAACATAAAATTCTTAAACAATTTTTTGTTTGTTTCTAATCAAATTATTCTTTCTGTATATAAACTATCTTGATATTTAAATCTGGAGGCAGGTCCACAAAAAAGATCTCTCAGGAGCACAGATTATGGTTTTTGTTGTTTTGTGAGATATCACAAGAACAAAAATTTAATTGTAAGAAATATTCGAAATAAAAATGAACTTGCATAAATAATAAAAGTATATTTTTTGGTTTTAGTACTTTCAGTATTTCTAGTATTTTAGAGCATTTCTAGTGGAAAAAATCAGCTAAAATTACAATTGGCTCAAAAGGTAGTTGAGAAAAAATCAGAAAAAAATGCATACTAACTTAGAGCTTGTTGCTGAACAATTGTACTGTGTAAAATAATTGAATAAAAACAAATTGTAATCAGTACTCTCAGCTCTGATTTCAACAAAGTTTTCCATACTAAGCAATTCATTGAACTTTGACCCCGAATTTGACCCACTTAGAGGTTGAAACGCCATCTTATTGCACGATAAAATTGTCTCAGTGTGAAAATTTCTGATTTCTAGTTTTAACCGTTGAGAACCACTCAGTCAGGACAGGAGTTTTATAAATATCGGTAGTGATAGGAATAATCATAATAATTTTGTTTGTTTTGTATATATTTTTAAAATTAATTTATGAGCATCGATTATTTATAGTTTGCCATATTTCATCAGATCCGACTCAATCCGCTCGAGTTCCATGCCAATGCGTTCGGTCAGAAATCCTTCGGCTGAATTTTCCGGTTCGAACTGCAGTAAATCCAACGCCTCCTTGGCCACCGAACGTGCCCGCATCAGTAGAGCCTTAAAATAGATATTGATTAGAGGATGATTCCCAAGTAAATCTCGACTAACTCACCGCATATTCCTTTTTGTCCACATCGCCCTCGGCAAACTGGAGTTCCGTCAGTTCCACAAAGGCCAGCAGGTACTCGAAGAGCGCAATGGCATAGAGCTTGGAGATTCCGGGCACGACAGCCCGGCAGACTGGCAACAGATCCGCACAGAGCTCCACGCGGCGAGTCAAGAGTTTCTTGGAAGGATCATTGAGGGAATTCATTAAATTCGCCGCTCTCAGAATGCTGGCGATATTCTGCTTGATGTCCAGCAATAGAAAGTGATTGGGATGGAAGAGCTGCTTGTGCTGAGCGAGCAAATCCTCGTAGGCACTCAACTCGCCCTTGGCCTCCACCAAGGCGCTGCCCACCTCGGTGAGCAGCTCATGGACATCCACGGCCGGCATCACAGCTCCACAGTCCGCATTTAAGCAGTGCCAATCGCCAGATCCCAGCAGATCACAGACCGCATAGCCATCGGAGCAATCTCTGCACTTCATGCTGCTCATATGGGTATTTAGTTCCGTGGGATCCAGGCAGCGGGTGCAGGCACAGTCCATGTGCCGCGTGAGACGCAACTGATGCTGTCGCTGGCTCGTTCCCATCAACGGATTCGCGTACGAGCTGTGAACGATGTCGCCCGTTGCCAGCGGCACTGCGGCATACAGCTTCATGTTGAACTGCTCGTCCAGGGCCACCACGGTGTTGGGCACACAATGATGCGGCAGGCTCGCTCCGCACACATACACCCCCTTCAAGGTGTCCCCGTCGCGGGCGGTCACCTCAAAGGCGCTGCTGTCAATGCGCATGCAGTGGGCGTGGAGTATATCCGGCGTGAGGTGCTGATCGGGCAGGGCCTCCACTAGTCCGCTAGACATTATGGGACGCACCACTTGCTCCTCATGCTCCTGCCACATGCCATCCTCATCCCGATAGTCGTCCAGCTTGATGGGTCTATCCACCAGGGGCTGGCACAGAGCACGCTTCTCCGGATCCTCGAGCAGCAGCAACAGCTTCAACAGCGCGCAAATGTTGTAATTCTTGACCAGTAGATCCTTGCTGATCCGATTGCCAGCACCGCTGGCGAAGAACTCGCACTCGAAGGCGTCGTGCTCACTGCAATCCATGCACAACGGATACACCTGACACCTCCGGCATATGATGTACGATTCCTGCAGGCACTGGGAGCAATTCAGCTGCCCGCACTCCCAGTGAGGCGCCACCAGCAACGGCTGCTCCTCCAGCAACGTCTCGCCCGGCTCAATCCTCTCGCTGGCCACCAAGTGCCTGAAATTTGTATAAGTCAATTAATCAATATCCAAATTAATTTTTTTTAATTTTTAAACATAATTAGTACAGCAAATTAATTAAATTTTTTTCTTTTGGTATTAAGTAATTATAATAAAATCTAAATTTAATTTGGAAATTACTTTAAAAAATTTTAAAAACGTAAGAGCTGTTAATAATTTAAAAATGTTAAAAGGTAATCTTTAAAATTAAAAATGTTAAAATTTTAAAAAGAAAATTTTAATAATTTTGCAAAACGTTAAGCGAATGTTAAAAAAAATCTTAAAATGTTAAAATTTTAGAAAATATTAAGAATTTTAAATAATGTTAAGGAAATGTTAATAATTTTGCAAAATGTTAGGCGCATGTTAAGCGAATGTTACGGCTTATGCACAATGTTTAAAAATCTTAAAATTTGAGAAGGTATTAAGAGTTTTGAATAATGTTAAGGAAATATTTAAAATTTTCATAATTTTAAGTGCATGTTAAGCGAATGTTAATGCTTATGCACAACACTGATCACTGATCTCCAATCTCCAGCACCTGCCCAGCTTCTCATCGGTGACAACGTGCAACTTTTCGCTGTAATCTTGCATTGTTTGTCGATTACGTGTCGTCTTCTCTGCCTGCAAAACAACAAATAGTTTTTTCTTTTATGTTGCTTCAATTTCTTTTATTTTATTTCTGTTTTTTTTTCACGGCAATCCGCGTTGTGGTTACCTAAAGCGACCGCTCCCAGTGACTGCCAGACGCATTGCTTGGAGTCGCCAATTATAAATACCACCGAGATGAGATTCCTCACTCTCACTCACCCTCTACTTCTCACTCCCTCTCTCTCTCTCTCTGGCTGTCTTGCCGGCAACAGAATTTCCCTCGATCCATGTATATCCCGATCTCTTCATCGGTTGGTTGGTACTAAGTACTTTGGCTAATTGCGTGCCTAACGCGTCGTGTTGCAGTGATGCCAAATATTTTCCGGAAAAAAAGAACAAAACGGCCAAAAGAAAACAGGGAAAAAAGCTGAAAAACTAAAAAATAAAAACTAAAAAACAGTCCAAACTTTTTTTCCTATTTTTTTTTTTTGTCAAGTTTTAAAGCATCTTTAATAATTTTTTTTGGCTTTTTTTTTCATTGAACGCGGTGCCTGTCACCTAAGGTATTTGCCAAGCAATATCTTTGGATGGCAACGAGTTTTTTGTCGACCCAAAAGAGGTAAATTTTGGAGTAATGGAAAAGTTTTTGCTCCTTTTTATCATTTCCAGAGGTTCCAAAATTGGCAGCATAGAATCAGTTTTGGATTCAATTTAATTTAATCTTAAATAAAGCCAGATTTTCGGATAGAAGTGTTTGAGATTTTTCCTGGCATTGGCATCTCTGTCGTGTTGTCGCTTATTTTTAGTTAATTGAGCAGCGGCCTCTTTAGCAACGGTTCCTCTCTTTCTCTCTCTCATTTTCTTTCTTGGTACGCATTTTCCTTTATTTTCCTGTATTTAATGTGTTTACAATAAGTTCCGTGTGCTGTGCTTTTTTATGTCGCCACTAAACTTCTTTTTTCACAAATTATCCACTCTTGATAACTAAAAGTTCTGTACTACTTTATTTAGATACAATATCGCACTCTGTAAACAAAAGTGAAACAACTCAAAACTCAGAAAACACAAAACAAAACTGTTGTTATAACGTACATTAAAAAAAAGATACTGAACTCATGCTACATTTGGTAGTTTCAGCTTTGATAGTGTCTGAAGTGGATATGGCTACATCAATTTGGCTGATTATGATGATGAAGACTATATATGAAATCATAATACACTCTTATGCTATAAAAAAGGCACTTTTTCAAAAATTATAAAAAATACTAGCAAAGAGATATTTGAAAAAAATTGTTTGAAGAAGCTTTTTGCAACAAAGTATTTTTTTTTAAAATTCGAGGGAAAAAGTTTAAAAGTAGACGTTTAAAAAAATTCGAAAATTTCAATGGGTACCTAATGGGTTAAGGAAAGTTTTATATCATTCAAAAGGAATTCGAATGACCTTTCCATTGATGCCAAGCTTTTCATGAAGTAAGTTCAAATTATGAGTAGAATTCACTTTAAATGGTGCCAAAATACTTATGTTTATGACTGTAAGTGACGGCTCTAAACAGCGTTTCCTATAATAATATTTGAATCGTTAATGATGAAATTTTAAAAATAATTGTGTACCTAATTGTTGAAAGAGAATTAATTATTAATGTTGATTATAATACTTATCAATTTTAATTAGTTGACAATGGAATTCAAAGTTGTTGTCTTTAAGAGGAGATATACTATGTACAAGATGACACCACTTATCAGTACTTAAACTGGTAAACAAGACGATGTATGCATGTATGTATTTCAATCACAATATAAAGCTGATCAGTAGCAATTTATAAGGCACAGTAAATTCATCATTGAACAATGAATTGGACTCTATTAGTATTGGGACTTCTTATTGTCATGATACAGATAATAAATGGCTACAAAGGAGGAGCAATAATATTAAGCAACCCAAATAGAAAAAATTATTATATGTGGGGAGGCTAAGCACAAATGTAAATTTCTGCAACTATTTACACTATATATATCCACATAAAATCAGAATTGAATTAAAAAATTGTCTTTTCTTTTATTAGTCCTTCAAATCATGATTTTTTTACTCCTTATAAACAGGGACTAAAGCCATTACCGAAACCGTTAACCGGTATTAACCGATTGAAATTGGTAACCGTAACCGAAACCGTTACCGAAAAAACACTTTTATATATATATATTTATATCAATAAAAGGATATTCATTTCTAAAAATTTTTAATATTTGACTTCAAATTTACATATCCTTAACATTTTTAATTTTTTTATGAACCGAAATCATACCCGTATTTTAAAAAGGGAAACATTCAAGCAACCGCTGACGTATACACAAATATACGATATTTATACCCGATAGCAGAGTTCACATCCACGCGCTTATCAGTGTATAAGTAATTTAATTTGTAGACAATCTCAACATAAAATTGCTCAGTCGCAATTTAAAAGGCAAAGTAAATAGATCATCGAACAATGAGTTGGAGTCTGTTATTATTATTGGTGTTTCTATTTGTGATGATGCAGATAATAAATGCCAATCCACTGTAAGTCTAAAACATTTATTAGTCAACATAAAATAAATTGGAGCATTTTTCAGCCATGGAAATGAAGGTGCTGAATCGATTGGTACCAACAATGGACAATTCGGAGGTGGCGGTTGGTATGGATTGGGAGGATAAGAACATGTCTAATGTCTTTTAATTTGGATAAAGTATTCGAAACATATGTGGTCAATTTTCAAGACTAGAGACCAAATCAACAAATAACTAAATTAAATACACTTTGTAGTTTCATAATCTTTGGGATAATAAAATCTTAGATTGATAGAAATGGTTTGGAATAGGAGGTCAAACACAACAGGTTCCCTACTATTGAGTGGAACACTAAATAAAAAGAAAGTTTTATATATTAATTCAATAAAAATCTGAAATTGTTTCTAAAATAATAATAAGATTGATCTTTAAATTGTTTTACTAAGAATGGGGAATCCATGCAAATAAATTAAACAAGTTTAGTCCACACTTTAATAAGTTTTGTGTTGGTTACATCATTTCAGGTCAGGTTCTGTTGCCTTCAAGACAGACTAAAAAGGTCCCTTCAACTGCACTGTAAACAAAAGCAATATAAGATGATGTACAGTAAATTAAATTCTATTCAATCAAGTTGCAATTTCCTACTTAGGTCAATGAGTTATCAGCCCCAACACAGAGTAATCGACCGAGAAAGAAAACAGAATTGTACTTGCATTTAAATTTTGTATGCGTTAAAGTTTTATTTAAAATATTTCTTTGCCGTTTCCTTAATTTTTGTGTGTGTGTGTGAGAGGGTGTGTGTGGCTACTAATAATTAAACTTATGTTGCTTTTAAATTATTATTATCGCATTTGCTCGGCCAATACTCCAAACTACATCAAACTTAGCGTAATTAAGTTCTGTGTATTCGTGGGTATTGAAAAGTGATTTTTAATTGCTGTGTGTTTGTGTCTTGTTTGTTTATGTTGTGGCATTTCCTCTTGCCGAAGAACATACAGATACATTTTGTAAATGGTAATAATAATGATAATGATTATCAGAATGCCTAATGCATTTGATGTTCATAAAAGATATACATGTACATATACGTAGTTCGTCCATATATATATATGTATGTATATACTTAATTTGATTCCTTTTTATTTTTTAACACTACAGTGCGCGAGTACACACACGCACAACAGTTGTTGTGCCATCTTATGTGTGTATTTATCCGCGTCTTTATATGTAAATATATATGTATGTATGTGTATATGTAAGTAGTAAAAAATTTAATTTGTATATGTATTTTTGTTTATGCTAATTTACTGCGTTTGCCATGTGCATTTACACATCTATTGGCCTTTTGTACTCTACGTGCCTTCTTTGACTCCACGAGCTCCAAATTGCCGGACGAGTCAGTTGCTCCCACAGCCGGAGCCGACGCTTCGCCGGCATTCAACTGCATCTGTTGCTCTGAAGCCAATCCATTATTATTACCATTACCATTGACCACCGGCAGCTTCATGGACACTGGACTGACAATGACGCCGCTGCGTTGATGATTGCCATAGAAGAGCTTTGTCGAATAGCCACAATTGGAGCTGGCGGAGGTGGCGTCTGCCTGCTGAGCCGTAATGGTGGCCACAGCTTTTGAGTTAGACGGTGTCACATTGGACGCAATTGCGTTGGACGTTGCAGTTGCAGCGGCGGTGTCTGCATCCACCGTTGCATACTTGCGTTTCAGATTCTTGGCGGCCGAGTTGACGGCCAACAGCTTAGCTGTGGTGGATTCATCCGGCGAGGCGAATGGCTTATCACCCGTCACCGTCGCCGACACATCGCCTTCCATATTCACATCGGTTTCGACTCCCGTTTCCGCATCGACCCCGTCGCTGATGATGATTATGTTCTCGGGATCGACACCCTGATTGACCAGTGCCTGCAAATCCTCTGGCGGCAACACTGGCGCTAGCTTCTGATTGCACGAGCTGCATACTGACGGTATGGCGGGGCTCTTGGAGCGCCAAAATTGTAACTCGGTTTTGCACTTGTTGAGTTCCTATTTAGAAATTAAGATATCAAGTAAAAATATAATAAAACTTTGAAAATTATGATAAAACAAATCAAAAGCTATGAACGTCCTTTGATGACTTCCTGACTTCGGGTTTTTTTTTCAAATAGTAATAAGTGTAATTTCATTAAGTGAATTTCAAAAGTTCTCCTAAACTCAATTGATTCTGATTTATGTAAATGGTAAAAAAAATGAGTTTTTTTTCAAGTTTTTCTGGAACTTGATACAAATATAAACTAAATAAGTATACATATTAGAGGTTTGCACGGCTGCATTCAAACTTGAGCGTCTCTGAGTGCTCGTGAGTTTCATTGAGTTCTCTGTGTGTAATAAATTCAAAGATCCGATTCTCATCATATTGAATACTGAACTGATAAAATGAACGCAGAAGAGTACTCAGAATACAGGTTTTTTTTTGTAATAATTTATATGTTACAGTTACAGTCACAAAATTGGATATCAACATTTTTGTAGCATAGATATGTTTTCGTAACTAGATTTTTACATTTAATCAAAAAGAAACCAAAATTAATTAATTAATTAAAAGAAACCAAATAATTTGTCATTCAAATTACTCTGCCTTTTTTGAATGAGAAGTTTTCGGTTTCAATTCATTCATTCAATTCATTGGAAGACGCAGCCGAACTCATTCGATTCAGATGGGCATGAATGTCTCAATTGACATTTTGAATTCAGCCATGTAGACCTCTAATATGTACTATATCAAATACAAACTATCAGTCGAAAATTTAATAAAGGATTTAAATCTTGTTGTATTTCCAACTTTAATTTTGCGTACCTGCAACAATGTGGAAAATTTGCGTGCCATTTCCTCATTCTTTTTGTCGTTCTCGTCCAGACGATTGGCATATTCAAGAGTCTGCTTCTGATGCTCGGCCAGCAAATTCTGTTGCTCCGACAGCTGCTTGCCCTGTTCGGCGGCCTTGCGCTTACAAGTGCGGAGTTCGGTGCGCAGCACCGACAGCTGATTATTGTACATCTTCATGCCCTGTTTGATCTTGCGTATACCCTTTCGCAGGACCATATGGTTCTGAGGTGGTGAGTTATTCGAGTTGTCCGAGAGATCCGAGCTGATGGCCAAAGTAGCTGTCGTGTGGAATGTGATATATATGATGACTATTTATTCTTTTTAATGGGAACACAACAACTTACGCCGTTTTGTGGTAATGGGCAACTGAAAAAAGTCCTTGTACGCCAGCCCAGGCAGCGTGGATTCAATGCGATCCTTAAAGTACTCCATGGCCATGGTGGAGAGATCAAATAGTTCATCGGTGACGCGATAAGGACGCTGCAATCGCGGCGTAATACTAATATAGTTTAAAATTGACTCAACCTCATCGAGTATCTGAGGGATAAAGTTTAGTTAAGACCGTGGGTTATCAAGTGTTCCTGAATTTTTACTTACGGCACCCGGAAAGAAACAACAATGGCCACGCTCAATGTGCTTCCCCATGGACATTTGGAGCAACGATAGGCGCATGTAGCATGTCTCGATGATGTCACATTCGCAGGCCAGCGGATGATTCCGACGAGCCGACTCCCGACGTGGCATGCTCGCCTTGATCGACTGGAATCGATTGAACGTCGTCTTGATTTGAAGTGCGAATGCTCCGTTTAACATGTTCATGCAAATATCATTCATCCGATGGGATACCTGAAAGTAAACTCATTTAGTTTGGGTTCTAAATAAGACAAACGAGGGCAAAGGGAAGGGAAGCCCGCATCCAAATTTTGAGACAATCAAGAAAATATATCAGATTACGCTGCTACCTACTTACACACAGATACACTCACACACAAGCACAATCACGGACACAAAATCAAATGCATGACAAAAAACAAGAAACAAAACTAGAGAAGGCCCTGAAGACGTGCCTTGCGTGACACGACATGTCTAAGACGAGGCACAGGTATACCTAAAAATATGTGTACAGACAGAGGTTTTAAGCAGGGTCCGAAAATAAAAATGGAAGTAAATAAAAATCAATGTCAAGGAAATAACATGTAATTCTAATATTCATTTAGTAAATGCAGAATCATAATTACGCAAATTTATATTTTCATAATTATAATTCTATTATTACTGATTTGTACTACAAAAATTACAGATTAAAGTTATACGGAAATTTAACGATTATTTTTCAATTAAAATTAAAAATGGGTATTGTTTATTATAGACATGGAACAATTGCAGCATTTTAGCTACGATCCCTAGCTTTAACACCTCCTAAATATTGAAGCTTTACAATTTTGAAACCGATTAAGTAAAGAAAAGCAAGTTAATCGACCAGAGAAAAAAGGATATTACAATAAGGACAATTTTTTGTTCTCTTAAGACAAAATGAAACAAAATGGACAAAGGAAATTTCTTATCTATTGCATTATCTTCAATTTTTAGCAGTTTTACTTATATCGATCGCATTGAACACGAAACTGCTTCGTGATAGTCGTGAGTGAGTGTTTTATGTCACGAGCTCAACTCGAATCGCCGTCAAATTTTGAGTGGAACAAAAATAATAAATATAACAACAACAACAATTGCATGCAGGTAATTGAACAACTAGCACCGACCCGCAAATCCGCAACCCGCAAGCGTCTCTCTAGTCAACCGACTTGAGAACTCAAACCCACGCGCATTCTACTTACATTTTGCAAATTGCTTTTTATTGATTAAATAATGAAGCAGTCAGAGAGTCTCTGGGCACTGCCGCCCAGTCTCTGCACTTCAATTTAGTTTGGCACTTACCAATCTCAGATTGCTGATTTTCTTATAATCCAAGTAGCCAAGTGTTTTAATGATCAGCTCCGTTGGCAAGTCCAGGAAATTCAAAACGGGTGCCTCACTACCACTCATCGTTGAACAGGAGGCAACCTGCTGCTGTTGATGCTGGGTGTATTGTGTGGTGCGTCGCACCACAGAGGCGCGGGTGGTCGTTGGCGTCTCCTCGAAACCGGCGCCAGCACCACACATTTGGCGCGTTGATACCATGCTGATGCTGATGCAGGAGCACTCAAAATGCCAAAATACCTTTGCTGCAGCTCAAAATATAACGACAGGCCGTTTCCGCTATGATAGACGAATGCTGTAAAAATTATAAAAATGTAAATTCGAGAACGAACGCTTGTTATTTGCGGGTTTTGATTTCGATTATCGACTGATTGACAATCGACCGATGACGGGCATCATTCAAAACATGTACCCAGTAACTCGTTTGAACGAGTGTGTGTACAGTGGACGAGAAGAAATTCATAGTAATTTGCTACGCACTTCAGGCGAAGCGATTTTCGTACCCGTTTTATTCAATGGATTTATTGTGTGGTCATTGTTTTCCGTATGTTATTTAACGTGCTTAAGCGTTTACTGCATAACACAGCACTTTTTAGCTGTATTTGAGACGCTTTCATCGACTTTTTAGACAATTTTTCACAAGCACAATTAAAACTACGTTCACGCAAAAAAAATGGTCGAAGACGTAGGAACTGGAGGCCGGAGTTATCGATTTCGATGACTATCGAGCTGGTTCAGTGCATCAAAGCTGCCAGACACGCGCGCCAAATGCAAAAAAAACTGACAGCTGGCAGCGCTGCGATTTGCTAACAGAACTATCGCTGCTGTATGTTAGCTAACATTCTCACTTGGCTCGAAATTTAAATGTGAATTTGTTTTTCAGTTATTAGCAATAATTCAGCGGTAAATTATAAATTTAACAAAAACAAATAAATTATAAATTAAATAAAATCAAGGAGATCGTCTTCATCAATGTTGGGGGCTTGTCAACCCTCGGAGGGGGTAAAGTTTGTAAAATTAATTCAAAATCTTAACATTGAAAATATTCAAAAATATACCAAAAATTCTTGTAAAAAATTTAAAAAAAACTGCAGTCGAACTTCCCTAACTCGAATCACCATTATCCAAAGGAAAGGTTCGAGTCATGGAGAAACTGTATTTTTTAAAAGTGGTTAAAATATGGTATATGTTGCCAAGGCAGCCACCTCGTTTTTGTAGTTGAGCCACTTAGTTTGGCTAGCCGGCCGCCAGTTACGTATTTTTTATATTCACCGAACAACACCGATGGCTCCGATTTCTTGCATCCGATGACATCGATGAAAACTGATCCGATTCGATAAAACTACTGTAAAGTCAATCGCGCTTAGTGTTGAGTAAAAATTGCACATTTAGGTGAACATGTTCACTTTTTCACACTCAGATTGCTTACTTCTTAGATTGCTCACTTGCTCAGTTGCTGACTCATTTCACCTAAATAATCGAAAATATCATACGTTACATTTCAATTTAAATTTGATGGCTGCTCAGGTTGATCTGTGATCTGTGAAACAAAGTACGCAATAGGAACAACTGGTCAATAAATGAGCAAAAAAGAACAAGTGAGAAATAAAGAGCAGTTTTAAGGAACATGTTCACTCGCTCACTTCAGGGAGCAACTCTTTTTTGTTCACTCACTCATGAGCAACCCAACACTAAATCTCGCTCAACATGCAAGCTGAAAAAATAGTAATCGTGCTCAATTTAAATAATTGAATACTTTCTGTACATAAATTACAACAAAATTAAATGGTAATGAAAGGAATACTTGACGCGGAATTTCTAAATCTAAAAGACAAAGCATTAACGGCAGTGAAAGCACAAGAACAAAAGTTTATGTGTGTCCGAGTGACGTGTGTGTGTGTGCTTGTGAATTTGTGTCCAAGTGTGAGTGAGTGAGCGACTGTTGACAAAAATACAACAAAATCGAAGAAAAATCAAAACAGGAAGTGTTGTGTGTGTTCAAGATTTATTAAAGTAGTAATAAGAATCAAGCACTATTTTTGTTATCAATATGCAAAAATAAAACATATTAAGTTGTTAAGTCACAGGCAGCGCCAGCATTAAAGTAAACCACAGCACAGCAGCAACAACAACAACAACATCAGCAGCACATTCATTCTCCCTTTCGTTTGTTGTGGTGTGGGGGCGTCTCTGAGTAACTTTTAGTGTTTTATCGTTGTTTTTAATGCTGATGCCGACGCCGCTCCATGGATACTCTTAAATATTATTGAATATCACGTCATTTTGGCCACGCTTGTGTTGATGCGCACGCTGACAGCGCTCTCTCTTTCTCTGTTGTTATTGTTGTTGTCATTGCTGCATATTTAATATGGAAAACACACACACACACATTTAACTAACGCTCGCTGCTTCTCTTTTTTTTTTTTGCAGTGAAATCGAAGACTTGCATTTAAATGAAAGTACAAAACTTACTGTTGATTGTTTTCTATATGAACGATTGAGTGTGCGTGTTTGTAAGCGAGTGAGTGAGTTTGGTTTCATATGTTAATGCTTTTGTTTTTTACTTGGACTTTTATCTTTAAAAGTTTCGCGCTATCGCCGAACAGCAGCCGCTCCCATTCAACATTCTTGCCAAGCAGCGACAAACATCAAGCGGAGCCGGAGCCATAACGGAGAACAATAGCAACAACGAACAACAATAACAAGAAGAAATACAGTAACAATAGCAGCTATTGGATAGCAAAACTGGCGCTGCCTGTCTGCTCACGCCCACAATGACGGCCGCTCCGCCCGCCCATGATAATAATGGCGAACAGCAGCAACATGCATTAGTTAAACGAGCCGAAGATGAACGCGAGGAAATATTCAAGCGCTATGAACTGGGCTTGGATCCCAACAATGTGGTCGACTCCTGGGAGAATCCTACATTCGAAATCTATCACATAACCGACAAGTGAGTGTTGTTGTTGTTCTACAAAAAATGTATGTGATGTGATTATGATGAATGATGTCACAGTGTGTATGCAAACAGCTGTTTTTGGAAGGGATATGTGGCAACACTGCACAAATAGTTGATTAAACAGTAATTAATTTAATGCCTCCTGACAAGTGTTGGTAAACGATGTAAGCAAAAGGATCATAGTCGCGGTTTCCAACTAATTTTTTGTACCAGATATTAAAGGAAAATTGTACCACTTTTTAAAAAAATTAGTACCATATTTGATATGGGATAAGAATAATTTTTTTATGAGGAGCCTCTGAATAACATGAAATTTGGGAAACACTTTTAAAAATACTTTTAAAAATACACTTTCCTACTTACATCACATAAAAATTATTTAAAAATCAACTCGCGGGTACTTTATTATAATAAAAAAATTGAGAAAAAAACAACAACTAAGCTTGCAGGATTGAATAAAAGTAAACCAATGTACCAGTGAATAAGAAAAGTACCAGTTAAATTTAAAACAGTAGTGAATCATTAAATCTGCCCGCTTTAATAAAATGTATTAAATTCCTCTTAATTTCAGATATAGTACATTAGTAGTATATAAATTCAAGTAATCGGAATTTGACCACCAGATAAAATCGGTTGCCAGTCTATCTATCTTATCAGTTACAATGGCACTGAGAGCTTGTCAACTAACTGTTTGCTTTGTTTTTCTATCTGTTTCCAGATACGGCTTTATGCATGACTCCCGCCTGCCATCATCACGCGACTCACAGGAAGTGCAACGCACAAAGATTGAGCTGGAGCGGGACAAAAAATGGGTGAAGATGTTAAACCACTGGCCACCGCCGCAGGATAAGCTGCACAAGCGCGTCTACAAGGGCATTCCGGATCGGATGCGCTGGCCGGCTTGGAAACAGCTGCTCAATGTCCAGCAATCGATGGACAACAATGTGGGCGTATATATGCGCATGCTGCAGCTGGCGAAACAGAATGCCACCGAGACGCGCCAAATAGATGCGGACGTGAATCGTCAGTTTCGTGATAATCTCGCCTATCGGGAACGCTACAGTGTCAAGCAATGTTCACTGTTCAATGTGTTGAACGCCTACAGCATTTACAACTCGGAGCTGGGTTACTGCCAGGGCATGGCGTGTGTGGCGGGCGTCTTGTTGCTCTACATGCAGGAGGAGGAGGCATTCTGGGCACTCAATAGCCTAATTACGGATCGCAAATATGGTATGCACGGTCTGTTCATCGAGGGATTCCCCAAATTGACGCGCTTTATTGAGCATCACGATCGCATTCTATCCAAGATAATGCGCAAACTGCATAAACACTTTATCAAACACAATGTGGATGCACTGCTCTATGCCATCAAGTGGTTCTTTGTCGTCTTTGTTGAGCGCGTAAGTCAAATCAGGGACCGTAACGATTATAATTTTAAAAATAAAAGTTATTTGCTGATTTTTATCAAAAAAAAAAAATAAATGAAAACTCTTATTTTTCGATCTAAATAAAACAATTATAAAATAATATTTTTAGTTAAAAATTATAATTTAACTCTTGTTTTAAATTTTTATTTTAGCAATTGAAAATAAAAGTTATTTTCTATTTTTATTATACAAATTTAAAATAAAAATTATTTTTATATTTTTAGTATTCAAGTTGAAAAATAAAAATTGACTATAAATGTTTTTTGAATTGGATATACGCATTCCAAAAAACATACAAATTAAAGAATAACTTATTTTCAATTCCTAAAATAAAAATTGAAAGATAACTTTTATATTTAACTGAAAAATAACTTTTATTTTTAATTCTATAATTTTTTAATAAAAATTGAAAATAAAAGTTTTTCCAGTTTCTCATTACTCTTATTTGCGGTTCCTGAGTAAAATAATAGAATATTTCATCAGAGACTAATTAATGTGTTTATTTGTATTACAGGTGCCTTTTAGTCTGAGTTTACGGGTGTGGGATACCTTTCTACTGGACGGGGATCGAGTGATTTTGGCCATGGCCGTTACCATTCTATATCTGCACAAGGATGAGCTGTTGCGACTCAAGGATATGGATGGCATTATTGAATATCTGCAGGTGAAGTTACACAAAAATTTCGGATACAACGACGACGACGCCATACAGGCACTGGAGCGTGTCATGAAGAAGTTAAAGGATCTGAAACTCGATGTACCGCCACCAGCGAAATCCAATGAGTTTCCCACTCGACAGCTGGGCGTGTTCATAGAAGCGGATAGAGAGAAGAAGACCGGACGCAGACGTGACTATACCGATACGGAGAAGCAAGTCTTAACCGATGTGATATCAAGGTGGACAATATGCGATTACAATTGAAGTAATTACACTTATTCATTGATTCGCTTTTAATGCTTTACAGACAAGAACAAAACGCAATTGAGGTGCAATCAACTGTATCATATGAGACATCCGAGTGCGCAACTGGTGAGTTTTTGTCTTTATCGACTACTATACCTTGGCACAATTACTAAAACATTACTAATGCTTGCTTCTTTACTAAATCAACAAAACAACTAAACTTATCAATCTTTTTAATACAAGTATATATGAATATATAAATAAATATATAGATATGGCACTCGATAATTGTATAAATCAGTGTGTGGTGCAAGCTTTTTTTAAATCACAATTCATAATATTGTATGTGCTTAGTATGAAAACAGAAAATTGTTATTTGTATAATTATGATAGTATTTATTATGTATACAGTTATTTTTGTATTGTATTGAGCTTACGGCTTATGTATGTACGATTATTTATTGTTTGTTTGTTTGTATATACGAGTTGACTCTTTTGGTTTGTTGTGATCTAGGCTTTTATTATTACTGTATTACTTACAATTTGATTGTGTAAAGAGGGCGTCGTCATCAGCCTTTTTCAAGTAGTTGCTGTGTCAATAAAAATAGATTTTTCTGGGATTTTTATTTTTTTTTTATATTGTTAAAGTAAAGTTATACTAAGATCAAAGGGGTTTAAATTTTTTATTGAGTGAAAACAAATAATTGACTAGCTGTTCACTTATTGCAATAACTAGAACAGTGATAAGGTTGTCTTAATGGACCCACTCTTCTTTTTGAACCATGGTTAAAGTCACGCGTTGTTCTGTAAATAACTAACAAATTTATTAAGACAAAAAAGTTTATATTTATAGCCAATCAAGTTGGAAGTTATATTGTTGTTATATTTATAAAACTTAATTGCTGCATGCTGGAAAAGTTTGATTGTGTCTGCGGCGATAAGTTCTTGGACCCATCTAAAATTTAAAATGGAAGTTGAACAACTTGGGTATACCCTGTAAATGTTTCTGTAGGGAACAGGTGTTAGATATTACGAGTTCTGGTTGTTGTGGGCACTTAACTAAAACTGTATATATATTTATTAATTGTTAACCCCCTTTTGATGTCGATGGACATCAACCAAAATGTGTATACATTATCCAAAAACGTAACCCGCTGAGTCACGCTTATATTAAATATGCGCGCCCGTTCACAAGTCATTGCCAAGATGTTCCCATTATGTAATTACGTCAATCTCTCACCACGCAATACACTCTCATTGTCTAACATTGTCCCTGGTCCATGGTCCATGTATCATGCACAAATCCAATAAACGCTTAACGCTCAATGTCTGCGTGGGAAATCTTGGAGTGGATCTCTGTGATTTTGTTTGTCGCTCTCGCTCTCACTGTCTCTTTATCTCTGTCTCTCTATGCGCATTGGCGAAAATTAAAAACTAAAACCGCACAAAATGCCTTGTAATCTCTATATTGTTCGTAGGTGATGCGTATTCAATGAAAACCTATCAGAGTATGACTAGTTTAGCCACATCGCCGGCGATTAGCAGTTACTCGCTATATAGCAATGGGTTTGTCATCACTGGTCCCGAAGACAACCGCAGCCAGAGTGTTAACAATCTCAACTATCCTGGGCACCAGATGCAGCATCTCCAATCTGTTGATTCATTGCCAAATGGCCGGGGCAAGAGGCATAGTTACAGCAGCGATAGCGATAGTCGCAATCGTCTCGATCTGGACAGAGCGCTGGAGGCGCTTCAATGTCAGCAGCTGCAGTTGCAGCATGAGAATCACCAAACTGTATCATCTCCACTTCCACATCCACATCCAATTCCAGCTCACAGTGTACGCATCATTGTCCAAAATGGAAAAACCGACGATCGGCACGAGAATATTAAAACAAATGTGCACCAACAAAATGTTAATCCTAAAGTTGTCAATGATTATAATAATGATAAGAATGTTGATGATGATGATGATGATGCGCTGAGCGTGGAAAATACGCGTCTTTAGTTTGGTTTTTTTTTGTATATGTTAAGCTTTATTTGTACTTGATTTGATCTTTGATTTTGCCGTTGCTCAAAGTTAAATGTTATGCCAATTAATTAGTGAATGAAATTTATGTAATTAGCTTTAATTTGGCTATCAAAATAGTTGTTCAAATTTGCTTAGCACATAATCATAAATTATATACATACAAATATATATAAATAATATATATATTGTAATAACATTATGTTAAAATTTCTCAAAATTCTGATATTATATGAATCGGTCATATTCCACTGATAACTGATAATTCCTAAGATATTACCAACGATTCCAGCAATACGTACAACGATTTCAATGCACAACCAACCAACTAACTACTTACTTACGTACATATTTATTAATGATTCCCACTTAAATATTCCTGATAAATATACTACTTTATACCTTACATAGAACAAACAGAACCTATTTAAAATACTTGTCTGCCTAAGTTTTGATTGCATTTATAAACACATCTGTTCCGAATTTCAATTTCATATTGATTTCACTTTACAGTGTTTTAAAAATAATTGTGAAATCGTTTCAAAATTGAAATTCGATCGGAAAATCTTTTGCACACACTCAAACATTAGTTTATGTTGAAGCCAAAATCAAATTGTAGCTCTAATTTGTCTAGCAAAAAATTATATTTATATATTAATAAATATTATAAAATATATTAGATAAATGCCACACAAAAATAAATATATGATTTTGTACTGAAAATTTGTTTTTTGTTAGTTTATTGTTATTGTTTCTTCTATACTATCACTCTGCATGTTCAGTTTCTAGAATATGTATTGCAGCTCATAATTGATTAATAAAAAAAAGTATACACATTATTTTTGCACAATACACACACACACACACACACACACACACACAACGAAAACAAAAACAATAAATAAATATAAAAACTAACATTTCTAACAAAATTCCGAATACGCATAACTAAATGCAAATTCTTTTCCAAAATGAAATCAAAAACTCAACGCATTGGCTAAATGGGATCGGCATCGAAACAATTTGGAACGAATTTAAAACAAATTGGCTTAAATACACAACAACAATAAATAAACAAATTAGTTACGCTTACTGTACCCGAGGATTCGCACTCAATACGAAGTTCGCTTGCAGGTACTTCAGTTGCCTCGCACGGATCGTCGGAGACCATGTCATTGGAGGACAATAAGTGAGTCGCAAATAACTCTCTCTAACATAAGGTTACTTAAGGTCTTAATTGACTAACTAAAAGATATAATTTAAAATTTAAATAATATATTTAAAATTTAAATTTTCTTGATAAATAATAATTTGTCATTTAATATTTGACAACTATAATTTTCCAAAATTTATTTCAAATATTTAAGAAAAAATTATCGGCTTGTAATTATTGAATAGTAGTGATAGGTTGAGAATCAGACCAACTTTAAACTTTCATAACTTTGACAAAACTAAACAGATCTTCAAGCGCAATGACATTCCAAGACTTGGTTTGTAAATATTTAATGCATTTAAATTTTTTTAATTTTGTTAAAAAAAATTTTTGATTGATTGTAAAGTAACATAACTATATCGAAAGTTTAATATTTGAAGTCACAAGCTTTAACAATAAATTAACTTGACTTCGCATAGTTAGTTAGCATAACTACAATAAAAATATATGCAGTGGACACCCTAACTTTGTCAAATTTTTGTATAATAAAAAAGATTTGATCCAGATTTCTTAATTTAATCTTCTATTCATTTTAATTCCGTTCAAATGATACAATAATTTCTTTAACCTATTAAGTAACCAGGGAAATTTTTAAATTTTTGTGAAACTCTTGAAATTGCTTGAAGAATTTGTTTGCATCAAAAATCTGCATAAAATCTTTTTTATTACACAAAAATTTGACAAAGTTAGGGTGTATGAAGACTTTAGTGTTCCACTATCCTAAAAATTAAATATAATAAACAATAAATTAAATATAAATAATTTGCATTTTACTTGCAGCATTCATCTGAAAACCGCCAACATGCTGCAAAATGCGCCACAGCGTGAAATGCTTTTAGGGACCTGACGTCAGCTGCCGCCGGCGTCCAGCACGACGACCACAGAGGCGGCAACAAATAGCAGTTCAACAACAACAACAGCCACAGCAGCAACAACCACAACAACAGCAAACACAGTCACAGCCACACCGCCACCAGTGCCGCCGCGTTCGCCTTTGGCGCTGGGATGATTAGCCAGGACAACGACGATGTCGCCTCCAGTGTCGAGCAAACGCAGTTCCAAATTATCGCCATCGTCGTTGTCGTGTGCATAGTTTTTAAGCTTTGTCGCCTTGCCATTTAACAGAAATGATTGAGAAACCAAAAAAAAAAAAACAGAATAAGAAAAACATTCGCTAAATTTTCAGTTCATGTTCTTGACAAAAAACTTGAATAATTGGCAAATAATTGTTTTCATTTCTTTTCTTTGTACATAAAAACTTGAACAAAGTGTGCTTGTAAAGAAACTTTGTGCTAATTTAAAAGGGCTCAAGTTTCTCGAGGGACTTTTAAGACATACAATGTAAGTATAACTAGAGCCAAATCTGACAAAGGCCAACTGCCTAATATTAAAACATTTAATATATATGAAAGCAATCGAGAATTATACGCAAAATGCTAAATGAAATGAAAATGAACAATATTGTAGCAAGAGCAACTCGTATTTAATACAACAAAATGAAATTAAAGAAGGTGGAAAAAAAATCGGATATACAAAACATAAATATTATTATAGACATGTTGTAAATTGTAATTGTATATACGTACCAAACAAAATACAAAGCAACGTTAAAAACAAACAAAAATACATAAAATAATAATAATAACAAAAAGTTACGTCCATGAATATTATAAACAAACAATGCTACCAAATATTAGCAATTGAAATTGATAATGAAAATAAAATACAAATGATTATAATTATGATTGTGTATAGTTATCTATGTATATTGCAGCGAATCTATACAACAATTGCAAGTTTACACTTAAATTTAAGTAATTATTTATAATTAATGAACAACTATTTATATTTATATGCATAATTTTAGTTTAAGACGCACGTGAACAAATAGAATAGAGCTGCGTATTACTTTCTTATTATAATCAACGATATTTGCTTTCTCAAAACAACAACAAATTCATTTGTTTTATTTAAGTTATTTCAATACTTTCCCAAAAATAAACATTGAATTGAATTTGTTTATAACGATTTATCAAGTTCTATAAACTGCCTACGCTTCTGGATCGATTTTGATTTTACCGCCTTTCTCAAAAATCGTGCCCAAGTCCTTGAGCGATACCTCGCCTGTGCCGCGCGGCAATGGTTGCGGCTGATTGGGACCTGGCTTCCAGCCGACCAAGTAGATTATTTGAAACGTGGCTGGCACGCCCTCATTGGGTTTGCCATACAGCTCCTTGTAGATGGCACTGGCCGCCAGCAGCGTTTCTCGACTGAGATGCGCCGGCCTATTGAACGCTGCATTATTCTCGGCCATGCCCTTGAGATCCCACATCAACTCAAACATGCTCGGATAACCAATGACTATCTCATCCGTGTCTATGGTCAGCATGGTGAATCCGGCGCGATTCAACAGCGATCCAATGTCACGGATCTGTGTAAAAGGCGACACGTGAGGTGCAATTCCGCCTTTGCGCTCCAGCTCAGCCAGCTGCAACGAGGAGCGTAGCTCGTACAGGGTATCGCCGCCAAATAGCGATGCTATGAATACGCCATCTGGCTTTAAGCTGCTCTTGATCCTCGCAAAGCAACCGGGCAAATCGTTCACCCAGTGTAAGCTCAGACTGGAGATGACCAAGTCGAGTGAGTTCTCCTCAAACTGCAAGCGAAATTCAATACATTTAATATGACATATTTGGAGCGTACAATGCTCTTGTTTACCCACATCCAAGTCTTCCTCATCTTGCACCAGTTTACGCATTTGCAGCCCAGGTGTGCCCTGTGCCTGCTCCAGCATACTGGCGCTTGTGTCCGTCAGCGTCAAGTGCTCCACGCATTCGGCAAGGATGTGCTTCGATATATATCCGCGATTGCAGCCAATATCAGCGGCTGTCTTGAACTCGCGCTTAATGTCAAACACGCGATCCGCCAGCCGGAAGCCCACCTCCTCCTTCAGATAGTCATAGAGCGCAACATCTGCACTGTCCATATATATTTACTGTGGCAATTATTTCAGAATTGAGCAGTAACCAAAACTTACTTTAACGCCGCTCGTTCCTTTTGCAGCCGCTTGGCGTTTCTGTCGAAGATGTTCATGTGCGTTGGTTGCGTTGCAAGACAGCGCCAAGCGCCACATTTTGTTGGATGCAAACGTATAGCACACGTTTTAAACATTGCAAATAAATAAGTTTTGTTATGCCGTAATGCCGGCAACAATAACACACAAAACAGCTGATTTGCTTGCAACTAGAGGCAGTGCTGCCAACTTTTTACCAATCAAAAAAGCTGTTTTTGACTGGAGAGAAGGAAAAAAAGCTGCAAATATTTCGAAAAAAGCGCAAAAAAAAGCGCATTGGTATGGTATTAATTTATGTGTTTTATTTATAACGTTTTCAGCAGATCGTCAAATTCATATCGATTTGTTTTATTTTTTTTTGTTGGAAGTGATTGCATGAGCACGAAAATCGCTTAGCTTTGCAGTAAATGTAGTCTTGCAGTAGACCCTTTTCTCGTCCGTGTCATCCCTGCGAAGCCGTGTCTTCAATATTCCGCTCTTTAGCCAAGCATCATGGCACTTTTGTTTATATTCATTTGGCATAGAAAAAATATGTGCCATTAATTATGCGCAAATTTGGTATATTTCTAGCAAAAATTAGCCCGTCAGTAAACATTTTTTCCACAGCTCTATCAAAAATAGTATTTTTTTGGTACAATATTTTTTTTCTTGCAGGTGGCAACCGGATTGCTACATATTGTCATGAAATTGGTGGCAGCATTAAAAAAAGCCAAATGGATTTCTGTAAAAGCCAGAATTCCCGCTTCCCGCAATTCACAATTTTTCCCGCAATTGGTCTTCAAAAACAGCCAGATTTGACGGGAAAAAAGCTAAGTTGGCAGCACTGTCTAGAGGTGGAGAAGTATCGATGGCACTATCGGCACAATCGATTGTCAAGCACTATCGAGGCGCCACCGATAGCAGATGTGCACTATCGTTAGTGGTCGATAGTTTTTTATGACGCTTTACTCGTCACAGAAAGGATCTCCTTTGGCATCTGCATTTAAACGGAATAAAACTATCGACCACTATCGAATGCAGGTCTGCCCTTGATGGCTCCTCGATAGCGCGACCATCGATAGTTCTCCACCTCCAGTCAGAAATTAGTATTTTTTTGCGGTATTTCGGTTGTTGCTGCAAAAAGTCATCGACTTGAGTGTTATGCAACACTGAAGTGTTTGTTTTGGCGCGAAACGCAGCAAAGTGCAGCAGATCGAAAACGCCAGAAAGTAAATTGTAGTAATTATGAGTTTCACGCGCAGCTCGCTGCGCTATGCGCACACTAATGGCTACACTGGACTCTTGTACACCCCGAAAGGCGACTTCATTATCACCTGTGGCACTGACGGCGACATTCGCCACTGGACCTGCATAAGCGACGATGATCCGCGATCCACTTGCCTTGGGGAGTTTGTCATGTGCATTGCGCACACGGGCAACCGCCTGTTGGCGTCCACAGACCGTAATACGGTGCACGCGTACACCTTTCCGGAAATGGACAGCGATGGCATTCTGATGCGATTCACGGCACCCGCGACTTGTCTGCGAGTGTGCGGCGAATACACGGCAGCTGGCAGTGAGGATACTTCGATAAAGGTGCTGCGGGGTGACAAGGCTGGCGCCGAGACAACGCTGGAGGGACACAAGGGACCCATCTTGGCACTGGATATGCACGCCGAGCGACATCTATTGGCCTCCACATCCGGCGATGGTCTGCTCAAGGTCTGGAACTTTGAAACTGGCGAGGAGTTAAAGTCTCTCAGCGGTCTACCGCGTTCCAATAGCTTTGAGAGCACCAGCCTGTTTGGCACGCCCACCTTTGAGCCACAGCGCGGCGAGCAATTGGCCTATGCTCTGGACAAGGAGATCATAGTGCTAAACACAACCAACTGGGAAGTCTCCTATAGGCTGCAGGATGATCGTGTATCGAGTAACTACAGCTGCTGTCAGTTCTCTCCGAACGGCGAGCGTCTGGCAGCTGGGACAACCAGTGGAGAGCTGAGCATCTTCGATGTGCAGCGTCGCAAGGCGTTGCAAGTGGAGGCACCGCCAAGCGATTGCAAGGCCATCACGTGCTTGGCCTGGAATGCGGCAAATGGGGATGAGGTGGCATTTTGCGATGCAACTGGTCAGCTGGGCACCATATTCCTGGGCGACGATGAGCCACAAGATGGCATGCAAAATAAAGTGGAAGAGGAGCAGGATGAGTTTCTCGGCGGCACCGACTATGAGTTTGAGCAGGGCGACAATGAGATCGATGATGGCGATGGCGTTAGTCTGGAACAGCTCAAACGCAAGGTTATGCGGAATGTGGAACCAGAGGATGCCTTGGAGGATGACAACTCGAAGCACTCGGTAGCCAGCAGTAGAACTTCGTTGCCCGTTGCTCCACAGCTGAAACTGTTTAAGCAGCAGTCGCCATTCCAGCCAGGAGCAACACCCAATGATCTGGAGCATCGTTATCTGGTGTGGAACGATGTGGGCATTGTCACAGCGCACACGGAGCCCAGCGGCGATGGTGCCATTGATGTGGAATTCCACGATGCCAGTGTCCATCATGCGCTGCATCTCAGCAATAACTATAACCAACATAATCTGGCCAGTCTCAGTCGAAGTGCCCTGGCCTTGGCGTCCACCGAGTCCAGCAAGCTGGTGGTGATTGCCTTGGCCGCCGCTGGCAACAAGGAGTGGTCACTCAGCCTGCCGGATTGCGAGAGTGTTGATGCACTGGTGGCCACCAGCCAACTGATTGCCGTGGCAACCAGCAATCATTTTCTGCGCCTCTTCAGCGTCATGGGCACACAGCGCGAGGTGCTGAGCATTCCGGGATCTGTGGTGGCCTTGGCCGGACATGAGAATAGCCTGCTGTGTGTCTACCACGCCGCTGGCAGCAACCAAACCCAACAGTTTCTATCGGGCATGCTGGTCAATGTCAGTGGACTGAGTCTTCGCGTGGATCAGCTGCCCGTGCCACTGACGCCGGGTCGACAGCTTAGCTGGCTTGGATATACGGACGTGGGCTCACCCGGTTTTGCGGACAACATGGGTCTGGTGCAGCTGTACCGGCGGGCGAGCAACGCCTGGTTCCCCATCTGCGATACCATGAAGCAGAGCTCCAGTGTATCCAACAATTACTTTATTGTGGCGCTGTCCGAGGCCCGGCAAATTATACAGGCTGTTCTCTGTCGTGGCAGCTCCTATCCCATGACCAATCCGCGTCCCATGGTGCAGGAGCTGCGAATGCAGCTGCCGCTGTGCGACATTGAGCTGGAAAAGTCGGAGCTGGAGGACACACTGTTGCGCGCCAGCATCATGCAGGTGGAAGGCGCAGAGAAAGTCCAAAAGGAGATGGCCATCAAGCTGTTTGCCCTGGCCTGCAGCAGTGAGTGCGAGACGCGTGCCCGCGAACTGGTGGAATCGATTGCCTGCACCGAGCTCCTGCAACTCGCTGTCAAGTATGCGTCGAAGCGTGGACGCATCCATCTGTCGGATCGCTTGTGCGAGCTACTCCCGCAACTGGAGGCGATACAGGAGGCACGCAAGCAGCAGCAAATGCTGGGCGCCAATGGAATTTCAGCGACCATCGTGCTGCCGATGGCAGCGACGTCAACGGCCACGACGACGCCCAAACTGGCGCCCAAGGCCATGGAGCTGAGCGCCTCCAAGCGCGGCGCCCTCAAACGTTTCTCAAACTCGCCAAATCTGTTCAAGGCAGCAGCGGCATCGCGTCCAGCTACGCCAGACTCCGTCGCACCGCTGGACACACAGGAGAACATTTTCGGCGAGTCCGAGTCGCAGCCGAGCGAATTGATAGCGAGCAAAACAAATGTTGAGGCAGCGGGAACGGGAGATCAACAACGGACGCCGCTCAATTCGGTCAATCCGTTCGCCATGAAACGCAAGCTGGTCGACACGGGCGTCATATTTGGTTCGGAGAAACTCAAGCTGGCTAAGAAGTGAACTTTGATCATTTTAATTTAGTGCTGTAAGATTAGATGTACGAATTCAATAAATGTATGTTTTATGATCCATTGATCATCATTATGTCAAATGTTTTCCCGAAAAAAAAAGACAAAAAGGCCAAAGAAAACAGGGGAAAAAAGCTAAAAAAAACTACAACAAAAAAATCAGAAAAACAGTCTTAACTGTTTATCCTATTTTTCTTTTTATTTTAATAGCTTTAACTTAAAGCCTTTAAGGCATCCCAATGATTTTTTTTCTCGTAATTTTCTTTGTCATTATTGTTATGCACATAACATAATATATACATTTACCTAATTGTTAAATTATAATTTAACTTGTCTATTTCTAGACGGTCCTAGAGTGAATTTTGGTGTACCGGGAAAATGTTTTTGCCTTTATATCGTTTCTATTTTTCATTTTTCCCGGTTTAAAACAAATCTATTCGAAAAAAGGCCAAATTGGCATCACTGTTGGTAATTGCACTTCAGTGTGACCAGCAGTGGCACAGAATGGCAGTATATACTGCATATTCTTTTTGCCCCAACTGGCATAAGTCTGGTACAGTGTTACCAGATACCACAGGTGATAACCGGTCAACGATCAATCGCATACGAGGCGGATCAGTTGAAGTTTGGTATTCCCCGTTATAACGTTGGGTGCGTGCGCGGATGCGTGTATATATATACGCATACTAATACATAATTGTATGTATGTATTACGATATCTGCTTTTTAAGTCACACAAGTTGAATTTAGTTCAATTTTAAATAGAGTTACACGCAACATTTTAATACAGTAACAAAATATACAGACAAAACCATATACATATACACATACAATACATTTTAAGAAGGCGTGGCATGTTTTTATCGCAAAAAAAAATTCGCAGTGGTAAGTATATGTACATACATACATATATGTATGTGGGTGCAAAGTTTTGTACGGCAACGCTGGAGAATATGCCAAATTTACCGTTACATATGCTGCACTCACACTTGCACTTTGAAACACACACACGCACGCAAACAAAGACGCACATACACATGCACACCGAGTAACTTTTGAAATCGACGGCTCAAAGAGTGAGAGAGCGAGCAAGACGGAATGTGAATGAGCAGAGTTGCTAGCTGCACAAGTACATATATATTAAGCATTCCTCCGTCGACATCGTCGCCATTGATCATTTAACTGTTGAGCTGCGCAGGTTTTTTATTTTGACTAACAAATAAATCCAGACCTATCAGTTTAGGTTCGCGAGAATATTGCATTGTATTTGTTGTCTATGTGTATGCAGGCGTGTGGCGTGAGTGTGTGTTTGTGTGCTGATGTTCCGCTGCAAGATTATAAAACAAAAAGAGATAAAAAAAACCACTATATTTAATTGCAGTTTATAATCCAGAATTCAGAGTGCGATCATTTGTTGTTGCCCCGTTATTGAATGTAAGAGAGTGTGTGCATGTGTTTGCTTGCGTGTGTGTACAAAGAATTTGTGTCCTTTTGTACGTACTATTTAACATGACAAAGAATAAAATCCAAAAAAAGGCCCTTGGCCAAAAGAAGGCGATCCCTGCCAATAGATTAAACATCGTAACAAATACAGCAACAATGCCGCCTTCAATTCTGACGCCGCCCGCGACGCCACCTGCCTATCCATTTATGAACTATAACAATCGAAACAACAACAACTACGCGAACGATATAAATGGAGTACAACAACGAAAATCATGGGGTAAGTGTTAAATTTTTTTAATCGAATTATCTATAATATAGATTCTATATCCATATGTATCCTTAGAACGAGAGCTCATTGGCTGTTTTCTGCTGAAGATGGCGGACAAGCAAGTGGTTAGCGCCAGGAGCGGTTGGTATGTGGACAAGCGTGCACTGCGGCGGGAATTCGATCAGCATATATATTCGGAGCCCAATAGCACTGAGCTTCGCATTAAGCTATCCATCAATGGGGCCTTTAATGTAAGTGGCGTAAACAACAATAAGTTATTGCAAATTTTATTAAAGTAAATTCAGGTTATATTACAGTCAGGTATAAAAGTATTGGCAACTTGTCGATCTCTGAATTTATTGACAAACATTTATCAAATTTACAGTGTGCCACTAAAGTCTTCATACACCATAACTTTGTCAAATTTGCTTATAATAAAAAATATTTGATGCAGTTTTCTTATTTTAATCTTGTATTTGAATGACACAAAAATTTCTTTAAAAAAAATAAATAAAAAGTCTATTTTTCAACTATTTTCCCTCGGTCTCAAACAAAACATATTTTGATGCCAAACAAATTCTTCAAACTCTTCTAAGAGTGCCTGCCTACACAGATTTTTTAAAAATCTCTTCGTTAGTATTTTTTATGATTCATTGAAAATTGCTAAAAAGCCATTTTTTCAAAATGGTCTAAAATAGTTATCTAAATACATATTAACACAGTAGTAGCTTTTATGCATGTTTCCAAATTTTTTTGAATAACAAAAGCAATGTTATAAAACATTGTTTATTTTCGTTTTTAATTAATTGATTGACTTTTATGGTTTCTTTTTTTTATATACAGTTGAACTTCCCTAACTCGAACTTCTCTAACTCGAATTTCTCTGTAACTCGAACTAAATGAGTGGCAGTAAAATTAATAATCTGAGGAAAAAGAACTCTTTAACTCGAACATCTCCCTAACTCGAACCTTTTCTTTGGATAATGGTTAGGGAAGTTCGACTGTATATGTATATAAAAATTATGAATTATTTTACCGTTGTCAATACTTTTGTCCTTCACTGTATCTATTATTGTCACAGTTTAACGTTACATGACCATTAAACAAGCAATTTGTATATAGTATTTGATAAGAAGTACGAAATAAGTTGACTTAACTGACATACATATGTTAATCTGTTTAACCGTCTGACTTCACAGTCAAGCAAATTAGTTTGTAACCAACATGCATTAATTCTCTATATACAACACAAAATTGCAAGTCTTAAGTAAGTTTGAATATTTAATAATCCAATTTTTTTCATTCTATCGAGTTTCTACTGTTGCTAAGAGTTAGTTTCGCTTTTGTTATTTTGCCAATTGTAGTTCTACACGTTTGCCCATTTTTTTTTATCAGCATTCTATTATACTCTCTTTCTACTACTCGACCAGCGTCTGTCTTTGTCTTAATGAAATGTGTTAGTCATATGTTTGAAGCCACTTGGGTTTTTACTAATATTAAACAGATGTTAAATCTGAATCCGGTTTTTATACCGAAATGCTGGCAGTGGAAGGGAAATCCTCAGTAGCGCAGATTTCAATTGTCATTCTATGGGATCAAATTTGTAGTATCTAAATTATGTAATATATGTAGTAGATCTAAAAAGTATGACTGAATTCACTTATGTAAATATTTCATTTATAGAGGACTCCCCTTAATTTGTAGATGTGCAACGATAAGTTGTTAATTTTACTTGTGTTTTTATAATCTTGTGACTTCCCCTTTATTTATTGACATTATCTATTATTTACGAAAAGAAAGAAACGCACTTGCATAACACAGAATTTCTTTCGTTGATAAGAAATAAAACCGCAAATGATTACCATTCTACAAGCTTAATTCCCTATACATACATAACATACATATGTACATAAATGAGTACATATGTATGTATGGATTTCATTGTTTATATGAATATATTATAAACAAATTGTGGTCGTCTATTTACAGATCGGCTCACTGCTGCAACGTACAAACTTCCTGATGAACACTCCACGCGGCGATTCGAATTACCGCGTCAAGAGCATGGCTTTGATGGAGTTTCGAAGAGAGAAGTATAACGCTTTGGACGAGAGGCAGCGTCAAAACGATCTTGCTGCCGTCAGCAATGTGACGGACGCGGAGCTTGAGGGTCCAATAACCCAAAGTAAATAAATGACCAATATATGTACATAAGAGTGGGTCAATTTGTATGGAACAAAAATAAAATTTGTTTTCATTTCAAGCGGTTTTCAAAATTGTAATCTACGACGAATTCTAAGAAGATTTTCCCAAGAAACCATAAATTCAAAATCGAGCTTCCAATTTTTAGCGTGAAATATGCGAAATCGTATGATAAGCCAAAACTTTTCATTTGGAAAGCTCGATTTTGACTTTAAACCCATGGTTTTTTGAGCAAATCTTCTTGGAATTCGTCGTAGATTACGATTTTGACAACCGATTGAAATCGAAAAAATTTACCCACCCTAATGTACAGATATTTATACTGATCTTAACATTTTACCCTATAAATTTGTTGCATTGATGTTTATTATTATTCCCTTGCGGAGTGTATTATAGTTCTCTAACGAAATATGTAAGCTAGACTTGTTAAAGTAAAAATATTCTTGTTCAGGACGATGAGCTGACTTGATTCACCCATGTCCGTATGTGTTCTATAAAACTAAACTCTGTTTTTTAAAAGTCTTGAGCTTTTTTGTTTTCTGAAATATTATAATCAAACTCGCAGATATTAATTGGTATTGATTCATACAAATTTGACAATCCAAAGCTAAGATTTTGTTTCCTATTTTTATAGAGTATGTGTTGGATGAGACGGCCGTTTCAGTGCCATTAAAATATCAAAAGACCCAAGAGCAACAGCGCAATTCAGACTTTGAATTAAGTTCGATGGGTTGCTACATTTGCCAGTGCAATTTCGATAGCATTGAGAAGTACGAGGAACACATTGAATATCACGGTGATGAGTCAGATTTCGAGTCGTTGCAGCAAATGACGAAGTGGTAAGTTCATCAAGAAATCTTATCTTAAGATAAGTTAGTGCAGATAGTCAGACACTATTACTATTACTATTATATACAACGTTTTGATGGTGTTCGGATTAACATCATTTTATTATTGTCAAGTACTCCGTTGGATTTCAAGTGCTTAAGTGATCCCTCAAGATCATATAACTCTTGACTTTCCACTTGTCCGATTCCTTGAATTTGAGCATAAATCATTTTAGGAACTTTGGATTAGGTTAAGGGCAGGAAAAGTATCGATTGAAATTTTAAAATAAAACATTTGTGTCGATTTTTATTATACGACTCAATTTAAGTATTAAATTAAATTTGTTTTTATAAAAATGATTTTATCAAATACAGTTGAACTTCTATAACTCAAATTTCTCTCTAACTCGAACTAAATGAGTGGCAGTAAAATTAATCGCCTTCGCACCCTTCGTGCTGCTTTCGTCACTAGCGCGGACTGCCGTCCGCAGTGATAAACTTGAAAAAAGAGCTCTATAACTCGAATATCTTCATAACTCGAACCTTTTTTATGGATTATGTTGATTCGAGTTAGGGAAGTTCGACTGTAATTTTTCATGACTGTAAAAATTCATGATAAATCGCAATCTTTTTACAGACTTACCGAATTTTGTAACACAAATTGAAAACAAAAATGTTTCCTCTTTCAGTTAAAATCCTATCCAAAGTACTATATTATCTCAAACATCCAGATAATTTTTATTCTTGTTTTATTCTTTAAACTTAACTATTTGAAATTAGTTTTGGGATTACTTCAACCAGTTTTAAAATGTATTTGTTTTTCTTTTTCAGTGCCAAACCAATGCTGACTTTATCATATCAGACATGCGTGGATAGCCATTACTTTGGCTTTACGCTGCAGACGCATTTGAAGGATCTGGTGATTGAGAAGTTCATCATTGTTCAGTCCCGGCAATTCTACTATGTGCACAATAATCGCCTGCCCGTCGAGGTCGAGGCCAGTGGGCAGCAGCTCTTCTTTGTGGACTCGCACGTCTTTATGATCCTGCGGGAACAACCCATTGTGATTGGCTACAGCCAGATGGTGAATGGACAGCGCCAGCATTATGTGGAACAGCATCATTTCATGCGCACAGAGGCGTTGCCCAAGGCCAGCTTCAATGTGAATCCGTATCGCCTGTCCAACAGCAAGCTATTCCGTGGCGGACGTCTGGAGCCGGCAATTCCGCCGCCAGCTGTTGTAGCGGCATTGAAACGCGATACAAACGATGCCCAGCTACGTCTGACGGAGTACAACAAGGAGTATCGCAACTATTGTGAACTGGGTGGCGAATTCACGCAACAGAATCTGCATGGAACGCTGCGTACGCTGCTCCAGGTGGAGGACATTGAACGCTTGCAGTGCTATGTGGCCCTAAAGCAGTCCAAAATGGAGCTGCATCAGTTTGGCAAGGAGCTGTCTGTCAAGTTGCAGCCCAATTCGCGTAACATTAGTGCTGAGGATGTCCTCTCGCCCGGCGACGATGTGCTGATCATTAACGAGCGCAGCAGCAATCTTGGCCAGCCGGAGGCGGGCAAGGCAAACAGCTTGCGCCAGATGTTGGATAATAATAGTGTGGTATTGGATTTGGCACTCAAGGACTTCGATGCGCTCATTCAGTGGGGCCACAAAGTGAACGAACAGTTCGGAGCACCGGAAAAGGAGCGACGCGAGCCGCGCGTTTACTTTGCCCGCGTCCTGGGCGTATCGACGCAGCGCGTCAACATCACCTGCGATCGCCATCTGCCGGATAATACCACATTCGCTCTACTCTTTCGACCAGTCCGCGCTGTTCTGCGCTACCAGTATCGTGCGCTCCATCAGCTGAAGCTAACCACGGCTGAGCATGTGCAGCGTCTGCTATTTCCCCATAATGTTGCCAGGCAACCGGTGGCCAGCGGCGCCTTACGTCTCCATAACGAGCATATTGGACGTAATCCTGAGCAGCAGCAGGCTGTGCAACAGATCGCATTATGTGACAAGCTTCCAGCACCTTTTCTTGTCTTTGGACCACCTGGTACGGGCAAAACGGCCACCATCTGTGAGGCCATCTATCAACTGTATGTTCGGCGTCCGGAGACCCATATACTGGTGCTCGCAGGCTCGAATACGGCCTGTGATGAGATTGCCTTGCGTCTGTTGCGCTCCATATCGAAGGTGCCATGTCAAATACGACCACTTACACGCATCTTTGCCGCCAGCTGCGATCGTCGCATCGACAACATTGATGATCTGCTGCTGGAGTACTCCAATATGTATGCCCTACACTTTTATCCGGATGTGCAGACGGTGCACAACTACCGCATTGTGGTGTGCACCCTCAGCTTGGCGGGCAAACTATCGACGGGCGGATTTGGACGAGATGAGGACAAACGTAGCGTCTTCTCTCATGTATTTGTGGATGAAGCGGCTGCCTCAACCGAAGCGGAGGTGCTCATGGGCATTACCTGCACCATAGCACCGTCCACAAATCTTATTCTCTCCGGTGATCACAAGCAACTTGGTCCAGTATTGCAATCGCACCGTGCCGGCGACTGGGGCCTGGGCGTGTCCTTGTTTGAGCGCCTGCTGCAGCGCGAATGCTACCGCTTGGACGAGAATGGTGATTACAATGTGGCCGTTCAGACGCGACTGCGGCGCAACTATCGCTCCCATCCCGAAATTGTCTCGCTCTACAGTAATCTCTACTACAACAGCGAACTCAAGTCGGAAGCTGCATTGGGTAAGCTCTTAAAGACTTTTAACCCATTTCATTTTGTGGCAATTTCATAGAGTTTTCTTTTGCATTACAGGAAATGTGACTCGGGCTAAAAACTGGTTTCACACGCCCAACGAAAACTTTCCCATAATGTTTCACTCGGTCTTTGGCACGACAACGAACTCTAAAAGTTCGCTGAGGTAAGTTTGTCCCGCTAACAATTCGAGATCACAACAAGTGGGAAAGGCTATAGTCGAGCTCCCGACTATAGGATACCCGTTAGGATGATAGGTAATAATAGTATTGAACGTTAATTAGAAAAAAAATTCTATAATCTTGATAACTGAAAATCTTGAAGTCTGTGTGCCGAATTTGGTTGCTCTAGCTCTTATAGTGTCTGAGGTTTAGGCCCTCACACGGACGGATAGACGGACATGTCTATATCGACTCGACTGTTGACGCTCCCTGTTACAACTGTTTGCAACTTTAACTTATTTTTAAGTAATGGGTATAAATATTGCTCAACACTTTAAGATCACTTTTTATTCTGTGATCTGTTATTATTGCTCAAGCAAGACACTTATTATTGGATATTTGTCTTATACGGACAAATTTAAATCCCGTTTAACTATTTGACATATATTTTGATTTAGAATGTATCGAAAATAATGTCAAGTTCAAAAATATTTCAATGTCAGGCTTAAGTTTAGAAAATATAAGCTCAACTCTTTTGAAATAAACAGGTGTATAGGTATAATTATAATTATTTTTTTTTTAGATACAGCAAGCAAATATATTAACAAGTTATTTTCTATTTCAAAACAGACCTCTTATTCCTTACACTCATTTCGTTTTTCTCTTTACAAGCCCAATTTGTATTTGCTTAGCTTGCACTAAGTGTTTTTTCCAGCTGTTATTGCTCAGACACTTTTATGCATTTACTTATTTTTAACTCTCAAAATCGCATTGAAAATATATATTGAAATATATGATCTAATTGCGAATCTCATTAATTTTGCAGTCTCTGCAACAACAAGGAAATCGATGCTGTGATGGACTATGTGAAAGATCTTATGTACTTTGGCATAAATGGTGAAAAGTTGGCGCAAACGGACATTGGTATTATATCGCCATATAAGAATCAGTATCAGCGCATCCAGGAGCAGCTCAACATGCGCAACTGGCATCAAATCGATTGTGGCTCTGTTGAACTGTTTCAGGGCAAGGAGAAGCAAATCATTATCGTTTCCTTTGTGCGATCTTTTACTGAGAAATTGGGCTTTCTCAATAATAGTCGGGTGAGTGATCCTCGAGCGACTTAAATCTATTAAATCCATTTAATCTATGTAAGATTTTGGTTTGCAGCGCTTGAACGTATTACTCTCACGTCCGATGTCTTTGTTAATCCTCATTGGTAATCCACGTACGCTTAGCAAGAACGAGGAATTTCGTCATATTATTGACATGTGCCGGGATCGAAAGACACTCGTCGGTTCGCCCTATTATCCGGATGATAATAAGACGAGCGAGGCGAATGGCGGTGCCGCCGTAATTCCGACGCGTTCAAATGGCCAGGTTACTAATCGGATGCCAAACCACACGACCACCGAGGAGACGCCAACATTGGGACAATCATTCAAGCGAAGTAATAATCGTTGTCATAAATATCAATATCATCATCACCAAAGAAACCAAAGTAATCGTGAGAGTGATCATAAATGCATGTACACAAATGCCTGTGCCGAATCATTATCATTTCGGCTGATTCGCTAAGGAATTACAAGCGGCGCAATGTCTCTATCTCTCACTCTCCCTCTCTCACTCTCTCTGTGTTCCTTATAAATCCGCTTCATGCATTTTAGAAGTTTTCAAGACTATCTACTACATCTTATCTACTACATCCCATCAAATCGAAGCCTGTAGTGCTCTCAGTTTTTAATCCAAGTCAAGCCCGGCAGCAAGTCAGATAGAGGAGCGATTGCAGTTGTTTTTCGTTGTAATATCCAATACCGACCCATGTTCATAATAAATTGGCATACGCATCTTTTGATCAAAGAAATTATCAAAATCATGCATTAAATATATATATACATATATGCATAAATATATATATATATATATATACATATATGCATAAATATATATATATATATATATACAATATATACATTGTAATTTATGCATTTGTTATCAATTTCACGATTCTCTGGTTGTCTTTTGGTTTCACACATGCTTTCATAATACTTACCTATTTCTATTTCTAACATCTTTCATATTTAGCACCAACACAAAAGAAAGTTCCATTGTCTTCAGCCACAAAGAAGGTCTACAATAAGGAAGAGCTGCTGCAGCTTGGCACTCAGACACAGCAAGCCAAGAAGACGGAGCTGGATAAGTTGTTTGATGAATTGCCAAGTGTGCCGCGTTATGTCGACCCTGAATCCGAGACAATTCGAGCAATTAAGGCAGATCTGCAGAATCTTTCCATTAATGATAAGCCGAAGATATCTGCTGTGAATCCAGTCATACCGAAACCGATTCCCAAGCCAGTGGCTGCATCCTCGAGTGCAACTAAACCGGTTACTTCGAATGCAGACATGCAGAAATACTTAACACAGAAACTTAATGATTCTACGACTACTACAAGAGCAACTACATCGCATCCATTATCGAAAACTTGCTATGATGGCGCTGCTGAGGCAGTCGAGTTGCATTTTGCTCCTACTGCGCCACCAGTTAGTCCACATATTCTGCGTTCCAGTCAGTATAGTCACATTCCGACTGGTAGCGCACGCTTTGAGAGCGTACGATCACGACCCACGATTTTTGAATCAGCTACAACGAGTGCTAGAACGACTCTGAATTCGAATCCGACTAATTTAAGAGATGAATACAGACAACCGCCGCCATTCTATGGCCAAGGGGCTACATGGGAATATACTGCGCCACGGCCACGGCCACAGCCAATCCCAAAGCCGGAACCTAAGAAAAAGAGCACTTGTGTTATATCATAATTGCATATTTTGTAGTAGAAACTACAACTACGAGGACTACTCCGTGACCATTCAAGTCACAGTGTTATCCTCTTTTGACCTTGCTGTTTTGAGGACATGTTGCAAAAGACGCAGCCAAATCAAATCAAATCAATTGGCTGCTTCGGTTGCACCATATTCCAAACAGCAAACAATTTTAATATAATACGATTCGTATTTTGTAGATTCAAACGAGCCATCATCGTAGAAGCTCGCATCAATCTACCTGTTGCGATTTTGATAGGATGTCTATGATTTTATTGTATTGAACGACACTTGTCATGTTACTTGTATTTAAATAACATGTGTGTGTATTTAAAAGACAGCGAATTTGCTTTGTAAATTTGCGCATTTGAAGATTTAAAATGAATTGATTTGATCATCAATCAAATGAGCGAGAAAATCTTTCCAAAAAAAACAAAACAATAAGTTATGGCTCCTTTGCATCTTCGTGTATTCCATACGTTAGTTGGATTTGAAAAATTTATGTATTGTTAAACGCAGAGAAAAAAATATATTATGTAATGGAAAAAAATTGGACTCTTGAAATGGATCCCAAGACCAACTTTATTTTCCTTTATGTTAATCTTGGAAAAAAAAATTAAATAAACAAATATACTTCTTGGGCAACAAAGTCACTTTTCATTAATCATTTATTTTGATACGTACATACGGTTTTGTAGAAATTCTGTAGCAATTCATACAACAAAGTCGGCTTTTTAATTTAAGATAGTGTTTAAACAAAAAGTTCATATTTTTCTGTGTTGTAGTTTCAATAACATTTAATAGAATCTCAAGAAACTTTTGTAAATTATTGTTACTTTTCAATTTCGAGACCTAAAGATTTTTGCAAAAATTGTACGCATTCGAATCGATATTGAAATTTTCAGTATGAGCGCAAGGAATAGATTGGCGGCGCCGCTATCATCACACACGACCGGAGCACGACAACGCGCCGGCGGCGATGGCGATGGTGGCACCGCTATCTGGAAGACGACTCCCGTTTCCACAGTCACTGGCCGGATAACTGCGACTCCTGCACGTCAGGAGAAGCATACTATTGCCTCCACATTGAGAGCAGCCAGCATTCGCGACAAGGCATTGGCCCAAAAACCAATCACTCCTCGTAAGGGAAGGACGCCAGATAGATTAAGTACGATCCCAGCGCCAAGACAACCAATATCCCATCGCAAAACTGTGGGCGGTACTTCAGTACTGAAGAAAGATAAGCTAGAAGAAGCTAAGATTGATGAGGGGACAGAGGATCAGTCTGTGATCAGGTTGATGGACACGGGCATTCAGACAAACGAGGCGGAAATACTGAATCGTGACCTGCTCGTTGGCGACATTAAGCTATTGATGCCATCGGCGAAGATTGCCAAGCAAATTGATAAGATGCGCTGGGATGCAAAAAGCAAATTGGAGTTTGAATCGAAACGAAAATTTGCTGCTTACGAATACGAGGAGGAGCAGCACTTGGATGACCTAAAGGAGTACATGGAGCGTAGCTACGTGACGAGACGCCCTCCTCCTAAAAAGCCGTCCCCCAATTTGACAATTTATGAGCCAAACCTAAATGGAAATGTATTTAAGTACATGGATGAAATCTTTGCACGTGAAGTTTCAAAAGCCGAGTCCATAACAAACATACAGGATCGCATCAAGCGAAAGGAGAAAGAGCTAATGAGCATGTTCGATGAAGTCGACGTACATGAAAAATCTGAATCGGAGCCGGAAAGCGATTAGAGCAGAAGTTATGTGTATAAAATAAATGTATAAAATAAAATTTTTAAATACTAACGCATTTAAACGTTTTACCCGTTTTTTTTTAAATGAGCGCCAATCATTGCGATGTGTTTGGTATTTGTTATCGATTACTTTAGTTTCCAGAATTTCTGTATACACTGGAAAAGTATGTACACACTGTTCATTACTCGGCTTGCCGGTTGTATTTGGTCAAATAATTAGATATTATTTTTTTTAACAAACTAGGCGGCCATTTGTGTGTCAATGCCGCTATACAGGGAGTCTTTATGTGACTCCTTTACACACACATTATAGCTGGACACTTTAGAAGCTACACGCATTTGCCACAACGTCTACAACTACAAAGTAAATTGATTGGTGAGTAAGTTGCACTTTGTGAATGACGTGAATCACATGCTGACGTCTCCAGTCTCCACTCTCCAACCACAGAAAATGACACTGAAGGTGACTAAGCTGGCACTGTCAAGCCGCCTTATGGTCTTGGCTGTACAACTGGTGTCCAACTGGTTAGTTACCGATCATCAGCCCGATGTCTTTCGCATGCCAACGCCGCCACAGGAGTACACAAAGGGCCCAGTGCCTTGGCTGGACAAGTTGGTTGTGGGCTGCCTGAGCGGATTGCGTCACTGGGATGGCGAATACTTTCTGCATATTGCCAACAATTTGTACACGTACGAAAACACGTTGGCCTTCTATCCATTGTATCCGACCATTGTGCGTTATTTGGCCATGGCTTGCCAGAGTTTATATGTGCCGCTGTCTCAGCAATCGCTGACGCTGCTCGTCGCCGTGGTCTTGAATGTTTGGCTGTTTTGCGAGGCGGCTAATCTGCTGTACCAGCTGACACAACGGATCTTCAACGATTTGAACAAGAGCTGGAATGCGGCGCTCATCTTTTGCTTCAATCCGGCAAGCATTTTCTTTAGTGCCACCTACTCGGAGTCGTCGTTTGCGTACGCCAGCTTCTTTCCTGATGCTGGAGTGCGTCCGGCCCAATCAACAGTTCAACTATTTACGCATCTGCGCCAGCCTGACTGCCTGCATTCTGTGTCGCTCCAATGGCCTGATAACAGTGGGATTCCCCTTGTACTTTTTCGTACGTCACATACTGTTAACGACGAGTGCCAAGCGCTGTCAGCAGATTGTCAAGATGTCGCTGTCTGTGCTGATGCCTCTTGTTATCCTGCATGCCTATTACTTCTACATCTATCGGCTGTTCTGCTTGCCCAGCGTTAAAGTGAATCATCCCAAGCATGTGAAGGATTATGCCAGCGAACGCAACTATCTGCTCGCCGGCCAGGGACCGGAAGAATCGCCATGGTGCCAGTATACTCTGCCTTTTCCCTACAACTATGTGCAATCGAACTATTGGGACGTTGGCTTCCTCCGCTACTATCAGTGGAAACAGCTGCCCAATTTCTTATTAGCACTGCCCATGCTATGTTTTATGCACTGGCATTGCTGTGACTATCTGTGGGTGTTTGCCACAAAACATCTGCCACAGGCTGTCGGCTGGCGGGAGCTGCTCAAGACCCACAAGGCCATTCCATTTGTTCTGCACGGTGCGTTTTTAACCATCGTCTGTGCGCTCTTCGTGCACATTCAGGTGTCGACGCGTCTGTTGGCGTCGGCCACGCCCATTTTCTATTGGTTTGCCGCAGATCATATGCCCAAGTCACTGGCCCAGCTCAAATTGCGCACCAAGGCAGGCGCTCTGTTCGTTTGGTGCACCACTTACTGCGCCTTTGGCACCGTTCTATTTTGCAATAATTATCCTTGGACTTGAGCTTGACGAGAATGTATGATGACATCAGCAATTGATTGCCAAAGAGACTGTATTAGGATTGAATTAGTACATAATTATTTTAGACGTGTTGCACGCAATAAATGTTGACCACCAAAAACCAAAACAATGTAGCTGAATAAAAATTTAATAAAACTTTGAATATGCTTTTTCGCGCCTATATATGTCGATAACTCAATGTGCCAAATCGCAATTGTATTGTATTGCTATCGCCCGACCGCCACAAACTTTGTTTTGCGGAATATAAATATGCCTTAAAATTTCTAATAAGGAAACACTGGCCAGCACATATAATCTAAGCAAAACAAAGAATTTCTAATTGAAGTTTCTGTTGTAAAAAAACAGAAAAATGGAGCAGCTTTCGGGTGTTATGATAATTATCATAATAGGCGGCGGTGTGCTGACCTGTGTGATGCTCTTCATCTTCGCCAAGCGCCAGATAATGCGCTTTACACTGCGTAGTCGTCGCGGTCCGCACGTCCCAGTGGGAACCGATGCAAAGAAGGGACTGCGCCGTGAGATCGAACGTAGATTGGATTGCATACAGAAAATAGCACAGGAACCCATGTTGCTCTGGACTGATACGGACAAGTATATTGTGCAGCCGGAACTGGAATCAGATCTGCCGCCCTACCATTATCGCATGAAAGCAGTGGACGATGTCAAATTGATAGAGTCGGAAATCGCACGTGCTGACGGGAGCACCCGGCATGCACACGAGAGTCTACGGGCCTTTCTCCTGACCACGCTATCGGTCACACTTCTTGGAACTGGCCAGCGCATAATACATCAATTCTGCGACACATACGAGCACGCGCGTCACGATCCGAATGAGTTTGGCAAGGATGAGTACGAGGCTTACCATCATTTGCTGCTGAAGCTGCTGGAAGCGTAAGTCTGCAGCTGGAACAATTGTTGAATATGTAGTTCTCACACTCTTTACCTTCAACAGTGCCAAACAGCTAAAAAATTACAATTCAAGGAAAGCGTCACCAGCACGAACGCCCCGCAAGCAGAAAATGCACTCGCTATTGGATCCGGCACGCCTACGGCCGCCACCTGCAGTGGAGCCACCTAGCAGCGAGTTGACAGCCGGCCAACATGCCAAAGTCAACATGACGCTGGGCCTGCAGGGTGATGAGCTGGTGGTTGCTGAGCTAGCGACAAATCCTCTGCATTTACAAGCGCCTGCCGAGCGTGATCTCATCATACGCAATCGGATAAAGACACCCACGTTGGATGACATTGTTGTCGATGCGACGGATCAACAACAAGGCGGGGATACTGCCGCCAACAATACTGACAATGAAATAATGAGCATCTCATCTGTTCAGTTTCAACGCAACTCTAGTGTAGTATAAGGTTAATTGTATTTAAGTATTTTACAGAAATTTTAATTAATTTAATTTAGAACGTCTACTATTTATCTTTACATTTGTCCTTGGACTCTTTTGCAGCCTTCCTCTTCTTTTCATCTTCTGAACATTTGTCCATCAATTGGGAGAAAATGACCAAATCCAATAGGCGGCAGGAGTATCCCGTCTCGTTATCGTACCAAGATATCAACTTAACAAAGTTATCATTTAGCGCTATGCAAGCCTTGGCATCAAAAACTGATGCATAATGGGAGCCGTTGAAGTCCGATGAGACCAAATCGTCCTCAGTGTAGCCCAGTATGCCCTTCATATCATCCTTGGAGGCTTCCTTGATAACCTCTTTGATTTGGTCCATTTTGGCACCACAGCCTAGACGACAAGTTAGATCCACCACAGAAACGTTCGGCACGGGCACACGGAAAGCCATGCCCGTTAGTTTACCATCCAGATCGGGTATGACCTTGCCAACTGCTTTGGCAGCACCTGTGCTGGCTGGTATGATGTTGATCATGCCGCTACGTCCATCGCGCCAAACTTTCTTGCTTGGACCATCGAGAATCATTTGCGAGGCAGTACATGCATGTACGGTCGTCATGAGACCCTCAACAATTTCGAAATTCTCGTGGATAACCTTTGCCACTGGGGCGAGACAATTGGTGGTACAGGAGGCGTTCGATATGATCTGCATCTCTGGCTTGTACTTGTCTAGATTAACGCCACAAACAAACATGGGCGCATCGGCGGAGGGTGCCGATATAACAATCTTCTTAGCACCGCTATCCAAATGTGCCTGGCAATCCTTGATAGTGGTAAACTTGCCAGTACATTCGACGACAGTCTGTACGCCCTTTTCCCTCCAGCAAAGTTTCTTGGGATCCAGCTCATTGGAAACCTGAATCTTCTTGCCATTTATCACCAGCTTGTCGCCTTCGAGCGATATCTTCTTGTTGAAAATGCCGTGCGTCGAGTCAAAGCGCAGCATATATGCCATATACTTGGGATCCATGGCTGGATCATTGATGGCCACCACCTGAACGTCTTTGCGCCTTATGGCCTCGCGCAAAAAGATGCGCCCGATGCGGCCAAAGCCATTAATACCGATTCCAGACATGCTCACACACTTCTTGGCTAAACTGTTTACTTCACTTACAATAAAATCTTGATTAAATTTCGGGTAAATTACGGTTCACGGGTTCGCGAATCTGAAAACCGTACTAATATCAAACATACGAATTTAAAAAATGTTTATTTTTTTAAAGTTTCGTTTCAACTTTTGATTTGAAATACATTGCATTTCAAGATTTGAGTTAAAACACAACTGCAAAGAGACAAAGCAAACTATGGAAAATATGAATAACATTTATTTTAAAGTCACACAGGTATGTGATTGTATTTTACTCATTTATACCATATAAGTACATAATTATCATAATATAATTATATTATAAATATTTATATACATTAATATAATATAGAACTATAATTTATCAAGAAAGTTATAAAGAACTTAAATTATTTTTAAAGATCAGTAACATAACATATGTAAATTTATGGATTGTTTTAAGTGCTCGTTGTAATAATGCTAAATATTCAATAATAATTCAATAATATTGGCAATCAAATCTTATGTTGTTCAGTTTTAAATTTATAACTTTAATGATAAAAAAGTTAATGCTAAGTCTGTAGTTATTCAAAAATTGTTAATTTAATCCATTATTATTAAACTATTAAAAATATAAATGATGGTATCTAAAACTTGACACTTGGACTTTAACAATAATAAAAATCAAAGTAACGAAATTAAACTATTTTCTGTTCGTTAGAGATATTTGCTTTTCTGTTGGTAGGAACGCTGGATAGAAATGAATAAAAATTGCAGGTTAGAGCCACTGGAAACACAAATCAAGCTGCAAGTCGTAAAAGCTTCAGAGGAGGAGTTTCCAGATTGTTGTTGGCCGCTTTTTTGTTGCTGTTGTTGTTGCAGCAGCCTACGCATAATTAACTAGCAGGCAAAAGCAGGAAAATGTAAAAATGATTTGAATAAATTGCACATTTGGGGTATATTCGCTGGTATACCAGCTAAAGGCTGCAAATAATATTACTTTAAAGCAGGAATTAAAACCGCAACGAATATCGGTTTCAGTTACGGTTTCGGTTATGCTCGCATTTAGGTTTTCGGTAATCGGTTACGCAAAATCTTCAAAAAAAAAGGTTTCGTAGCGGTGAACCGGTTTTTGTATGTTTCGGTTCATAAACAATTTTTTTTTTGCAAAAATATAATTATAATAATAATTAAAAAGGCAATACTTTCTTAATGTTTCAATCACACATTTATTTCACATATTCTTTAATTTAATGTAGTTTAGTTACATGTGAAAAATTTTAATATTTCATGGAACTAATTTATTTTACTCGCGCTAATTCAGTGCTTTGAAAATTCGATAATAAATCTCAGAAATAAAAATTCAAAATTTAACAAAAGAAAACTAAAATCAAAAATCAAAATTGAAAATGAAAAATAATTTGTTTTTGCATGTATGAAAAACCTAAATTAACCCTTATAAATAAAACGGTTATTTCGGCTTAAGGGTTTGGGCCAAATGAAATTTTTTTTCCGTTTCGGTTTTAGTTACGGTTTTGAATCGCTTTTTACCGGCTAAGGGTTACGGTTTCGATCTTTTGTGTAGAAAATAAAATTAAATTTAAGAAATTGGCAACATATTTGCTGTAGGGCATTTGATAGTCGTTGCTGGCATAATCAAAGCAGCATTTGCCAAAAATGTTTGTGCTGAGCCATCGTAGTGGAGTTTTATTGCTTATAAATCAATCGACTGCGGCCAGCTGGCAGGCTGGCAAGTCATGGACTAAGTATTCCAACAAAATGCAAATTTGAATCCACAGGACGCAGAACAACAACACAACACATCACAACACTACACAACAGAACAGAGCAGACGAAATCAGCTGCGTCTGTGCCCAGGGCGTCATTACTCACCTTTGTCTGTTTGCTGCTCTCTCGTACCCCGAGTTTACCATGCATAGCTGATGGCTCAAAGTACAGCATTTTTTATGCCGTTCCCTGGGGTCGGAGGGTTAGCAAGTACCCAAAATCCTTGCCTTACAGTACTACTCTTATGACGCTTTGCCCTCAAACATTTAAATTGAAGTTTTGCGTGCCCCATTTGATGTGTTGGCCAAACGCATATTTGCAAATGGAAGCTTCCAATTTAAGTACTTACGTAGATTGTCAACCTTACAAGCTATTTGAAACGGTTAGCAACATTTCAATGTGCCGGCAACATTTGAAAAGTGTTGGCAACATTTCAAAGTGCTGGCAACATGCTGCCAGTGAATCGGCAAAAACGACGCCCACACAGTGCAAATCACTCTCTTTCTCTCGCTCTCTCTCTCTATCTCTCACTTTCTGGCTGTCTCTCTCAGTTAACTGTTGCTCTGGTGGCCATGTCCTGGCTGTGGTGAGTTCTGACCCGGACCAGGCAAATGGGGACGCTGATTACGAAATTGTTTGGAGTCAGAAGCCGTGTGGAGTTTTAGCATATTATATTCATGCTTATTTGTATATTGAAGCCATATTCTATTTCATCTTTTTGGGTCTGGTGCTGATCATAAACTCTAACTAAATGGAAATTGAAACCGATGTCAACAGACGAGTCGAAACACTTCGAGTCGTGTCGAACTGTAAGCAACTCCATCTAGCTGTCTCCATCCAAAGCGGAAACGGAAACGGAAATTCATTGCAACTGCCATGCGACTTTGTTGTTGCTGTTGTTTTCTTGCCTTTTCTGCTTTGCTGTTTGTTTGCTTCGTGCTGTTGAAATTTATGGGCAAAACTTTAAAATTGAAACTGCAGCGACACTGGAAAGTTTTGCATTTAAAAATTACATTCGAAATTCGGAATAAAAGCGTTGAAGCTAATGCCAAGGTTAAATTCAAGAACTTTTCATTTTTCCTCGAAAGTTGTAAATAAAGTTGAAGCTCTAACGATGACAATAAGCTGCACATTAAAAATTTGTAATAAGTTTGAAACTATTAAATGTAACTAAAATAGTATCTTACTTTAATACATATTCTCTTGGCGGCTGTAAAAAATAACAGTGTCAATAATCTAGTTATAAGGGCTATAACATCTGCTCAATTTAAGTATGCAATTTTTATACACTCTATTATAACTGTGACTCTTAAATATGAGAAAACAGAGATTTTAAATATTAATTAGATGAATTCGTAAAATATTAATTTTTTTATCTCTGACATCTGATAACTAGAGAATATTATTGGAAATATTATTATTCTGTCAGCAACATTTAGCATTAAAGATATTTCATAATGCTAAAATATAATTTATTCCCCTAGTACTCTAGCTATTTTAAATGATATTCCAATCCAATAACGCAATTTGCAGTGAATATAAGTTCACGCATTTGCTTATCATTAAATGTGACTCAAGGGGCTCTTAACAATATATTTATGTGCCACTTGTTGTGGGTGGCAACATAAATAAGTGAGCGCATAAATAGTGGCACTTTAAAGGCTAATAACATTAAAGCCATGGCCAAAGCACAAAAGCTAAATGCCAGCAGACAGTAAATAAAGAGAATTGAGTTCGATATTTAAGTTGTCGTCAACATTTTGTAACATCCTTTGACAATTGCAAATTGTTTTTTGGCAAGCAAAGTGGCAACAATATTAGCAGCTGTTGACAGGAAGTTATAATCGTAACAAGCTGAAATAAATATATAAAATTTATAAATATCAAAGTATGTATGTGTATTTTACAGCAGTTGAAATCGTTGCACATGATTGCGATTGCGATTACGATTACGATAATATGCTGCACAGTCAATGCATAATGCAACAGCAACAACAGCAACATCTGTGCCACATGAGGCAGCATCAATTATTTGCAGTTTGCCAAAATATTCAAAGGCAGCCTTGAGATGAAGATGGCAATGGCGATGGAGATCGAGACGGAGACGGAGATAAAGACAGAGATGCAGATGCAGATTGAGACTACAAATTGAATTGTCAGACACCAGTGCGCGTTGCAGTTGCGATTTGGAACAATGCTGGGAGCAACACAAAAGGGGAGCAACTGCATCCAGAGTGTCTTCAACTGACAGCTAATTGTGCGCTCAAGCGTAGGCATCGAGAATGGTTGCGAAATTTAAATCAAAGGCTATACAACTGGCGACCCACTTACCGACAGAGTCTCGGCCAATTCTTTAGGCACATTTCCATACAAATGCTGTGCATTTGCTTTCTTTTTGCCAGAAGAAACAGAAACTGGCATTCATTTTACGAGCAGTGCAGACAAAATGGTACTAAAAACACCAAACGGTTTGGTAGTGAATGACTGGATTATATCCTGTAAGCTATAATAGTTCTTATAAAAAATTGAATTTAAATTGCATGAAATAAATAAAGAGGTTTATTAACTCTGCTGTGATAATATATATACATCATTTAAGATCATTATATTATCTACTAAAACTATTTTGAAATAGTTTTATAATTTGAATTAATTATATCAGTCATAAATTAATTATAAGGTATTTTATTTAATTAAATACAATGTTAGAATGGAAAAATAATACAAAAGTTTTAGATAAACTTAGCTAAAATTAAAATTAAAATAAAAAAATACTCTGAGATTAAACTGAGAAATGCTTCTAACATATACAATTTGCACTCTTCCTTCTATTATATTATCTACTAAAACTATTTTGAAATAGTTTTATAATTTGAATTAATTATATGAGTTATAAATTATTTATTAGGTATTTTATTTAATTAAACACAACGTTGGAATGAAAAAATAATACAAAAGTTTTAGATAAACTTTGCTAAAATTCAAAATCCAATCAAAAATTAATTTAAAATACTTAGAGATTAAGCTGAGAAATGCTTTTAACCTACACCATTTTCATTACTCTTTCCTCTGTGTAGAGGGTATAGTATGTATGGTAACTGACACAAGGATGCTGTCAGCCAAATCAATGGCTTCAGTTTGAGTTGGAAAAGAGAAATGTACTCCCACAGTGTAAAGTGTACCATAGCATTTTATGTCATGATATAAGCAATTTCAAAGGTAATTTTCTCTTTTACTAAGTTTACCAAGTTGTCAGCTTATGAAAAGGGTTTCGCAATAAACAAATTTAAAGCTGCTCTAAAAGGCTATTCACAGGATATTCACTGGAGTGTGAAGTGTGGCAATTAGCAGGTGGATACTTTGCTTATTTATGAGCTGGTCAAGTGAGAAATTGCTTCAAATTGAATTGCAATAAGGAAAATAACAATTAATTTAACTTGAGGCAACGAAGCAACCGCAGCCATTACATTGATAAATGTATAACGTAATGGTATGAATGTATAGTATAATACTTACTATGAGTGCTGTACACAGAATGGAGTGTATTCGTATCATGTGAATCGATAAATGTGCCACATTACGTGAATGCGCCAGGGATAAACTATATAACGTTGCGTATACGTAATGTCATAAGAGCCAAATGTCATGAAATTTCATTACGATTCGAGTGCAGCAACAAAATGTTGAACGCTGAGTTAAACTGTCAGCTAAACCAATTACATTTGCACGCCACTGACAACAACAGCAACAACTACAGCAACAGCAACAATAATGTCAACGGCAACAACAATATTGTGCAGACATTGCACGGATACGGAAACGGAAGCCGCAGCAGCAACAGTGCTTGAAAAATGGAAGCACTGAGGAAATGACGTTGAAAAACACTGAAAACTCGAACACATTCGTGCAGACAGCAACAAAAACAACAACAACAACATCTGTAATGAGCTGCAACTGAGAAGTTAAAGTGATTTATTCAATTCCAGACAATATTGAGCGAATAAACAACTCGGCACAGAAATAAAAAAAAAAAAAGAAAAATAATAAAAAAGAAAAGGACGCTCAATGATTGACCCAAAACAAGCCCCAAACTTCCAAACAGTTGCCCGCCTGTCAAAAACTCATTTATTATTTAAATATTATCAGGCCAAAAAATTATAAATGAACAAAAATGGAAGAAGACAGCCCGCTGCTCATTTGAAAACTTTTCTTCATTTTTTTTTGATTTTTGTGGGGGCAGCTGTCAAGTTGAATGCGGCATAACATAAAGGAGAATGCCACCAAGGTGGCAAAGTCGTGGACACTTGATGTAATTTGCTTGTATTGTGTATTGTGTGTCTGTGGGTGTGTGTGTGTGTCTGTGTGTTAAATTACAATTGGGTACAAAGGCTGAAAGGAATACAAAACTTTTGAAATTTTGGAAAAATTATTGTAAAGAAATTGAACAAGAGAACATCTGACAGACAGATTGACTGACTGAATGAATTATAGAGCTAATTTTATATTTCGAGAACATCTCCGAATTTATTGGTACGGTTAACATTAACAAACTAGTTTAATTAAAATTTAAACATTACATTAAAAGAGACAAAATACGTTTTACATGTAAAAGCAGTAAACTAAAATCTCATTACATATTTATAATTACACAATAAAATAAAAAATAAACTTGATTTTTATTAAAACTGATTTTAAAATAAATGTTAAAACTGAATTTTCTTAGATCAGTCATGAAACATCTGTTGAAAGTGAATGTGATTTTTTGTGCTAAACACAAGATATTCTTTCAATGAATATGAAATGATAAGGAATCTGGATGAAGATGCAGTATTCAACCTCAATTAATTCGAGTTAAAAGGGAAACTTCTCAAAGTTGACATTCAACCGCGTATCAGTGCTTAAGCTTGAATCGTAGTATTCGTATACAAACTCAAAATCAAGCGAATCGGAATCAATTGAAAAGGCAAAGTAGATAGTTCAAAAATCGGGTTTTTAGTATGATTAGCGCCTTAATTTATAAGACTTGTCTTGTAGCGCTAGGAATCACATAAATAAATAAATAAATAAATATGTTATATTATACTTGCAATAAAAATGGAAAACAAATATTATTTATCCAAGAAAATTTAATATAAAAAAAATGTAAGCAAGTCCCTCTTTGGCCATATTCCTAACTGTTTTCGTGCCAAAAAAAAGTACTTCAGAATTTATGCCGCGACATTTGCAGTGCCTTATCATTTGCCAGTGGTTGACCCGCATTTCCCCGCGTCTGAAAGATATACTTTACATTTGAGTGTATTTTTTTTTTTTCATTTTTTTGTGTATAAATAATTGTTTATGAGCACGTGCACAAGGCATAGAGACGACAATGGCTGCCCACATGCAAAGTGAAGTCAAGTGGAAGTGGATGTGGAAGTGAATTAAGAAAGGGAAGGCCAACAACTGATGGCAGAGACTGTGAACTGGGAACTGGGAGCTGGGCAAGGCGGCGACATGGCACGACTGCTGACTTTGCGTGACCAAAGTGCAAGAGGTGATAAATAACAAACAGCAAAATGTAGACATCAACGAGGAAGCGAACGAACCCAAAACACCCAGTCCCCAGCTGTATTGCTACTTTTTAAGTTTGTCGTGCAGTTTACAAAGTTGTTGAGGCAGGCAACAACGACAACGAAAACGACAACGACAACTACAACGACAATGATAAAAGCAACATTGCACTATGGGGCGAAATGAGAAACATTGAAGTATTAATATTACTATTTTTTTTTTTGTGTTAACATCTTAAGAAAACTTCAAGCTGTAAAGTTCGCTTTTCCAAAAATGTTATATAACAGACCAATGTTAAACCTAACAGCTGTTAAAGTTAGCTGTTGCAGTCGAAAAGCACGTGCGTTAACATTGCAATATTTTTGCTGCCTATTTTTAAATTAGTATTTCTCATAGGTTAATCAGTTTTTTAGAAAATTTAAAATGGATACCACTTATACAGGGTTGCACTATGTGTTGGTTGTACTAGCATTCTGTATTTGTGCGTGTTCTATTAATATTTTGTAAAATTAGATAATTCTTTGAAAGGTAAAATCTTGGAAAGAAATATCAACTTTGCGGAAGAATTTAGTAAAGTTGCTTAACAAGGCTTAATGTGCTTAACGTGTATAGTAGATCCATTCATTGTAATTTAAATTCAATATGTCCCAATGCCCACAATTAAGGGCGGGGATGGTGACACGCCCACTTTTCCAAAAATATTTCTGAGCGTTTACATAACATAAATAAAAAAATTCAAAAATCTAGCGTATTTTAAAAGTTAATAATAAATATTAGATTTTTCGGATTTCGCCCCACAGTACATTGTTGTGGTTTCTACGTGTAGTCAAGGCTAAATAACATTTCCTTGGTTCGATTTAACACTTTGCTTGCTTTTATCAGCCGAATGTGAGATGTGCAGTGTGAGATGCGAAATGCAATTTTCCATGTGCTGACTGTGTCCTTATATTTTCTTTACTTTTTGTGTATGTTTAATCTAAATAACCTTCTATAAATGGCAATTGTCTGTCCCTGTCCCTATGGCTGGTTAAAGAACCACAAGAGCAACCACAACATGCCACATGAAGCGCGATTAAGCGAGATATTTTTGTATGAAAAGCGCCACTCAGCCCATCCACCATCCACGATCCACGGAGAACTCAGCTAAGCCACCTTGACTGCGGTTTGTCCTTGTTTTTGTTTATGTTTGCATTGTGCAACAAAAGCTAAAAATACACATATTAATGTAAATATGCTGCAACAAAAGCAACAGCAACAATAACAACGACAACAAAGCACTTTTGAGCAAGATTTAAATAACTGCCAGTGTAGATACAGTTACTCTTACGAGCATGTATCCAGCAGATACACTTTCAAATGCAGATACAAATGCATAAGCAAATTATGTAAAAGTCCTACACATCCATTTTCTCAGTTATACGCCTTCCCTTTCTCTCTCTCTCTCTCTCTCTCTCTTTCTCTCCCTCTCTCTCTCGTTGAACTTGCCTCATCTATAAATAGGCGTAGCTACGTCCCCAAATCAATATTTGACAGGCTAATTGAGTTGCAATTCCTCAAGTTGACAAAACTCGTGTATCAAGGCCAAATACCATAACTTTTCCCTCATGAATCCTTAATGCTATACAATTTCATTGGCAATTGTTTCTGTGCGTGGGTGTATTTACAGTGGGTGTGAATAAAGTACAAAGTCATTTATTTAATATCTGATGCAATGAGTAATATTAAGCTGCAATCAAATAATTGAACATTAACTAATGAAAAACTGTCTTTTTTTCAACAAAATTTATCGTTCTGTATTCCCTGGAAATAATTATATTAAAGTTTTAAGTGTGTAGAAATTTTATAGACTCTCTATAAATCAATACATCGATTTAGCTATTTTTATATCTATCTTTTATCAATTATTTCCCATCTGCATAGTAACAATACTATATTCAAACTAATTTTTGTTTACTGCAGGGTAATTGCTAGTTAACAACTATCTAGCTTGTTAAAATACTTAGTTGTGTATATTTGAATTAAACAACCACAAAAATGTAATTCTATACGTATATGTAAATATGCAAATTTACTGCAAAAATGTTAACATGAGCTTAATGCCAATTGTGTACATGAAATATTTTAGAAATTCAGTTCTATACACATATTTTTAAAATATGCAACACACTGTTTTGTGGCAACAATATTTTGATTAGAATTAGTTGAACTCGCATTTATTTTCATAATCTAATTGCAAAATACTTAAAGTGCTTTTCAGATTCAATTAAAAATTATTAATTGACAGGCAAGGCCTGGATTAGAAGTAGAGACACAAACACACACATTATGCTTATTAAAATTGAGCAAAAAGACCGGAAAAACGAGCGTGGAAATCTACTTCACAAATCCCAACACACACAAGCAACATTTCAGCAAAGATTTTCTCGTCGGTTTTTATTTGTTGGGAGACCGCATTCTGTTGTTGTTGAAACAAATCTCTGTTCGCATATTTCTAGCACAAAAACTGAAACTAAAACTAAAAACAAAAGTAGAAGTTGAAGTTGAAGTTGAAATGGGTGGCGAAACAGACGTAACACCAACAAAATTCCACATAATCCACAAACAAACAGCTGGAAAATGGAAAAGAGGCCACCACGCATAAAAGTGTGGGCAAACAAAGAGCTGGAGGATTCCTTGTTGGGCAACAGGACAGCGCGAATTGTGCCAGCTGGCTGGCCGGCCTGTCCGGGCATATTTTATGAATCTTTTCGCAAAACATTAACGTGGAGCAAGTGGCAAAAGGGAAGACGGCGAAAGGCGGAACAGCTTAAGCTCTTAATTGGCTATTGAAATTGAGCCAAAAACAAAGCAAAAACTTTGACTGTGGCTTTAAATAGCAAATGGAATTCGTTGAAAACAAATTGCTGCCTCTGAAATGAATGATATGCCGAGAAGAATTGTGGAGAAGTTGGCAATGGGAGAAGAAGGGGATCTCCAGGAAATTGCCACATAAAATAATAGGCAGCTATAGACACGATTTGATTAGTCCGAGCGCATTTCATCTCCATAAAATACACAGTCATTTATAAACATAATTTAATACTCTTCAAGAGGGTATTATGATTTTTAAATCAGATGCGTAGAAAAGAGGGATTAAAACTCCAACCTGAAAGCGTAACCTTTAACCGGTAGTTGTACTTTTTCCGGCTATCCCTGGTAGAAAATAAAAATGGTATAAATGAAGTAACTGAAAATGTATTGTAATTAAAAATGTATTCATTTGTATTTTAGAGTTATTCGTAGGGTAGTTAAAGATAGACTACTGTAGTATTTTATCTCTGTTTCTCATACACCTAACATTTGTTGTGTGTGTTTAATTGCCCTTGATTTATGGATAACACACACATAACTCTCGACAAATAGCGCATAATTTTATTAATTGTTTATTAAAATATAAACAGATTTGTAATTGTAAATTAAAGCGAAAAGAAACAAAAGCGAAGCCAATGACTGCATGAATATAAATAAAGAAATTAATAAAATGTTTTTTAACATCAATTCACTTAAACACTGTCTCTCTCTCTCTCTCTCTCTCTCTCTCTGTGGCAATATTTATCAATTTGAGTCACATAAATATGTACATATACATATTTATTATGTACATATCCATCAGTTTTATGTTTATGCAGTATACACCACTGGGCACTTGATTACTCATACGCCGAGTATGTCAATGTCAATGCAAAAGCAGAAACCCATCGATGATGATGTTGATAATGCTGATGACTTCATGTGTGTGTGTGTGTGTGTGTGCGTGTGGATGTGTGTGTGTGTGTTGTTCATGTTGTTCTCAATGTTGGCTTTTAATGCATATAAAATGTAATAATGCTGGCTATTAGCCAACTTGACGACGCACATCAATAGGCGGCAAGGACGTGGCCCTTAACTTTTATTTAAAAAAAAACAAAAACAAAAACACTTGGACTTTATTGTTGCTTCATATTTGCAGCTCCTGTAATTACGCAGCGCGCCAAAAACAATTTACCAAATCGCGCATGAAAATGGTCTCCCTATGAATACCATAATGTTGACAGCGAAACGAGGCGGGGAAGGAAATTAAGAGGGGAGGCAGGCAGGTGTGTACTGACTGTGTGTGTTTAGGCTTTAAATGTTGGCACTTTCCGGTGCGAACTGGGCTAATTATTGGAACACTTGTCAGCTGGCAACTGTATCGATTTGCAATCTGCGTGACAATGCACTATGGGTAATTTCACGAGTTTGTGAGGCCAAAAACCACTTTCTGAAGTCGCCAATTCGAAATATTTTTGAATGCAACGCATTAACAAAAGATGGTTCTTCAATGTTGCAGAAATCTCAATATATGAAGCCACTTTGAAGAAATCGGATGTTAAACACATGGTTGTATTTGCAAAGCACGCGATTTACAAATTTTAAAGTAAACTATAAGGCAACATTATTAAACTATTTTAAATGAATTCGAATCAGTGTGATTTGTATTATGTGTTTGTGAGTGTCAAATGCAGATATTGATTGTGGTGTCCGTATAAAAAAAACCCCAAAAAAAAATTAATTCATATTTTAAAAAATAAATAAAAAAATATAAAAACACCCACCCAACACAAACATATAAAAATTATTTCTCTTCAAATAATTAAATATAAAAACCCACCACCCCCCCCTCCATTTATTTTTTTTAACCCCCCCCACATATAACCCTTTTTCTCCTCCCCGTCCCCTTTTATTAATTTTTTTTTTTAACCACCCCAAAAATTTTTTTTTTTTTTTTTCCCCCCACCCCCCCAAACCCTTTTTATTATTATTATTATCGATCGATAATAATAAAAAAAATAAAAAAATTTGATTGTGGGGTTGGTGCTACGCCCACTTTTCCAGAATACTTCTAAGACGATACATAAAACTAGAAAAAAAATCCACATCAAAATATCTTTAGATATAGATATTAATTATAGCCTCACAAACTGGTGAAATTACCCATAGTGCAATGGGTCTGACTGCACCCACGCACCTGTGCCCCTCCCCTTCGCCTCTCACCTGGGAATATGTATGTGCAATCATTGAGCGCATTCGAAACTTAACTCTGCACTCAACGGCAGCTGCAATTTGCAACAATAACACGCCTCCACACACGCACAGTGGCAACATACAGTGGCAGCTGTTTACCAATTGAATTTACGCCGTCTCTCTAGCTGGCTACACTGACAGAAAAACCAGTCCAACTTTATTAATATATAACTTTTAACAAATTTACTTTTCACATTTTAAGCATAAAAATTAATAAAAATATTAATTTGAAGATTACCTAAAAAAAAGAATTGCTAAAATTTATTTTTGATGTAAAAATTAATTTTTATTATAAAAATGGCAAATTATTATAAAAATTGAATTAAATAAAAATTTAAAATAAAACATATTTTTCAATTAATATATAATACAATAATAAATACAAATTTTAAATAAAATTTCATTCATTTTTTTTCCGAGTCATAACTCTAATTTGGAATACCTGATTTAAATTAAAAAAAAAAAACAAATCACAGTAAATATGATGATAATGATCTTAAAATAAAAATCTATACAGTTAAATATGGTAGAGACAATAAAACAAAATATGTGTATTGGAGTTATATTTATCATTCAAGACATTTTGTCCTTTTTACTTAATGTGGCGCGACTTTTCTCTCACTGAAAGTGTGATTGTTTTGACAAGACCCAGCAGTTAAAGCGTCATTTACTTGTCATGTAAATGCAATGGGTACTCAATTCAGCGTTCGTCATACGAACAAAAACAGCAGCAACAACAACACATAATACTCGTACAAAAAAATAGTTTTTATTAAAGTCTGTGCTAAGTGAATCTCATTGGGCAGCTGCGTCCATCGCTATAAATTGGCAGCAACTGTGATTGGATAACAAGTTTTATTGTTTATTGTTTGCCACCCCGATGTTTTTTTTCTATAGTACAACGCGTACTATGCTGGATTGGAGGCCAAACTGCTGCTCATCTATTGCTTGCGAATTGCAAAAGTTTTCAAATGAAAATTTCAATTATTATGCAACACTTGCTAAAAAAAAAACTTTCCAACAACAACTGGGTATTTGCGAGCGAATTTGGCATTTTGTGGCATTCTTTATCGACGCTCCATAAATATTTTCATAAAACTTAAAGTTGTGTGAAAATCGCTTAAAAAACAGCTTGACTTGCTCTGCAGCTTGAGGGCATGATGGAAAATTGTGCGCATATTGCACACATTGCGCATACGTCGCGTTGTCAGCATGCAGTGAAGAGTTTCAGAGTCGCAAATACACGTAGCGGATGTGTCTGCCTTTTGAAAAAATATTTACACTTGGCTTTTAGCCGTTCTTCCTCCCTTTGCATAACCTAATTGCTACTTCAATTTTAAATGCAGCTCATCTACAGTTGGCTGCATCGCGTTGGATTTGTGCTGCCATTTTATACCCTATAAATGAGACATTTTGATTAAAAAAAAACACCACAGAAGGCCAATTTAAAACTCTAGAAATAATCTATTTGTCTATTTCGAGAATGTGAATCGCAATTGTCTATTTAAAATTTGGACTGACAGTAGTTAAATTTGTCAATTAAATTGAGGTCCAAATGCAAAATAAGGGGACTTTAAGGTCTACGACATTTTTACAGTCAATTAAGTTATTTTAAAACTGATACTTCTAACGAGAGCTTTAAATTTTATTCTATTTTAATCATTACTATTTAAAAAGTAAACCATACTAAAATATGTATATTTTGTGATTTATGACTACAGATTAGCTTATTTTTATGCTCAATTCAAATTTATGTCCAAAGCACGGAATTTTAAAGTTTACGTTTTGATTTCATATACAAAAAAAAATTTAATTATAATTTATAATTAATCTGCGTAAACTAAAAACGAAAAGAAAAGAAAGCAATTATAGACAATGTCCTATTCTAAGTCTACATACTTACATACTATTCATATTGTAAAAATTAATCTGACTAATTTGAAATAAACCTTTCAGTGTATTTATTAAGTTCAAGCAAATTCATCTCGTGCCGAAGAGGCTCAACATGTTTTTTTTTCTGGCTAGTTTTGATTAACTTTAGGTAAATTTTATTCAGTACCTTAAAAAATACTTAATTTTAAATGCCAGGACTGGCTTATTATTATTTCTACAGGGTATGTAGCAGTCGATCAAACATTAGAGTGCTTTTTTCACTATGCAATTTCTGCCTTAATTTAGAGCAACTTTTGAAGGTAGCTGAAAAATTGATGCAAATTGAATTAATTTAAGTCTGGAGGTTTTTTGTCAGCTTATTTTGTCAGCTGTTGCGTTTGAAATTCTCCTTCTTGTTGTTGTTGTTGTTATTTTTGTTGTTGTTGATCCTATGAAGTAGCACGTTAATGGAGTGCCATTTATAAGTGTTGCATGCAACGGGGCGTTGCCGAAATTTGTCAGCGCCACTTGCTGCACTAATGAGCTGTAGTGTGTCATGAAGGGTTTGGATTTGGTGGGCGTGGCATTGGGGTTTTGTAGGGCTGTGAATTTTGGCTCAAGTGCTAAGTAATAGGCAATAAACAGGGCAATAATCCGCAGAGCAACAACAAAACTTAAAGTCTTAGTGAGGCCAAGAAAACAGACACTAAAAGCCAAGATGGAAACTGCTGCCAATAGTTGTAGTTGGCATTGTTCATTGTTCATTTTATTGAGTGGTAAGTCGAGAGTTGGGACTAAACCACAGTCAAAGCCATAAACTAAGCCGTTGTGGCTTCACATTTTGGACAATCCGAGCACACAGCTGATCAGGGTTGTTTATTGTTAAACACATATTGACACACTTGGCACTTGGCATTTGACATCTGAGTGCCTTCATTTGAGCCTGGTCCTTGTCTGCTTCAGATCTCGACTACAAGCAATTAAAACTGACAGCTAACAAAATTGTGAGCCAGGACCTAAAAGACTGGGCTGCCTATTTAAATATACATTTAAAGAGTCCCATCCTGGGCGCACACAACTAATTTGCATATGGCCGGCGACGTGTCTGTGAACTCCCAAAAGTGATAAAGACATAAACGACCTGCAGACAGAGCCTTGGGAGGCAGTGTAGCTGTGGAATGCCAACTATTTGTATCGTTTGCGACCATAAATCAACGCCGGACAGACCCTCAGGAGTTATTTGTCCACCTCTCCCACATCCTGTACGATTCCTTGCTCTCTGAGCCACGTTTTGGTCATTTCCCTTTGACAACATCGTTTCATGCTATCGCCACAATTAAAACGGGTTCGACTCTGTCCGGCGTATAGATTGAAACTTGCCTTCCCAGAGGGCAGAGCAACTTACTTGTTTGTTTATCGGCAACAAAGTCAGCGGCTTCCGATAGTGGCCTGACACGGCCGGAAGTGCGTTCTGCCATGAAAATTTGTCAACAATTGCCGCACGACAAAATCAAATGCTTTCTATTTTTATACCCTGGGGGTATATTAAGTTTGTTGAAAAGTATGTAACAGGGAGAAGGAAGCATCTGCGACCCCATAAAGTATATATATTCTTGTTCAGCATGGTAAGAGCTAGAACGACCAATTTTGGAATGAAGACTCCCTATTATGTCAGGCAGAACAAGTTTATGTAAAAATTTTGCCACGCCTACTCATAAACAACTGACCTCACCTTTAATTCTGGGTCTTAAGTTAAAATTTAAACTTTTTTATTTTACCAACGTGTGAAAGAACATGCTTAGAATCTAATCACCAACTTTCATTACGATTGGGCCATAAATAGTAAAGATATTAACAATTTTGTAAAAGGGATTTTAATGGCAATTCTATAAATAGAATAGAATTAATCTTCAATTAGTTCGTTTGATATTTACTCTGCCAGAATGTATATCGAATTTGTCATCTTCAATCCAAATAGCGGAGTGGTGGAAATGATAAGTGCTCGGCCAGCGAAACGGGAGATCAGGGTTCGAATCTCGGTACTGTCGATTCAATTTTTTATTTATTTATTTTTTGTTATTTTTAAAATTGGTTCAAATCACTTACCATATTAAATATGTATGTAGCTGCCACAAAAACCATAGGCCAAGAATTAAGAATAAGTATCAGGATTGCATGGGCATCAAATCTTCGGAGTACCAGGGAAGAGGCCAGGGTATATTACTGTCGAGTGCACTCGACTGATCCACTTGTTCTTTTTCTATATTTGTGCGTTTTCAATTTCAGTTTTGACACTGGCAAATGGAGCATTCAGAATTCCAAAGGCACACTCTCATTAGAGAAACCAAAAGAAATGCCCACGCACACACTGGCATGTTTAATGTGGCATTAAGCTGGAAATAATTTGAATAAATGACACTGACAATGAGTCGAGAACTCGTCGATAATTATTTTAATGCCACCGATGCGCACTTGAAAGCTTTTGTAATATTAATTGTGTGGCCTTTAGCATATTTGATGATATTTCTCACCATCCTGGAAACATGAATTTGTAATCCAAAGCACTTACACAGACAATTAGCGAACGCATTACGTATACGACACATATGCCGTTTTGTCGTTGTTCGTTTGTAGTGAGTTTACTTTAAGGCAACCACAAAAGAGCAGCTACAACTAAAGCTGATACTCAATTCAACTCACATGAAATTTAATATGCCAAGTGCTTCGGGCACAAGGACTAATAAAACTAAATGGCAAATAGCAAAACGTCTGCCGCAATGAATATAAAAATATAAATTTTTTATATCAGCATAGCTCAAATACGCTTTTAAACTTTATAAATGTCATAGTGATGATACATTAATCGAGACGTAAACATAAAAATATAAATATAAATATATATAAAATTTAAAAAATGTTGTGAGTTAGATTAAATAAAGTTTGGAATCATATATCTAGAATAAATAGCAAATGACCTTGGAAAGAATCAGTTGAAGATGTGCAACACCTATTAAAAATACCAAATTATAAAATATTGTAACTGAGTAAAACTTTGAAGCATGCAAAATCCCTTTTCGAAAAACCAATAATTTTAAGAACAAGTTGCACAGTGAATGACATAAATAAATAGCCCGAAGTAAGTGTATAGAAGAAGGTCGCAACTCTTTATATTTTCGCTCAAATAGCCTTGAAAATGAACAGGCAAGAGTTGAAAAGAAAGTAGAGAAATAACAATACAATAGAGACACGAACTAAATAAATATTGGCATTCATTGGTAAATTAACTACCAGAACGAGTATTTGTTGGCAGCCAGCAATATTAAGTATACGCCATGTGTAGCATACTTTTGTGAGTAAACAAAAAGCATACTACTACAAATAAACGAGTATCTGACAATTTCCACTTGAACAACTAAAACATTTGAAAATTCTCTTTTATAAATCAGTGAAAATTTCCGTTTGGCGGAAATGCAGCACCAGAAACTTCTAATCATAATACGAGCTCAAGAAATAGATAAGCAAAAGTGAAATCTTGAAACGAATTCGAGCTCGTTCGAGTACGAGCTGACAAACCGGAAATGAGACAAGGCGGCAGACAGCTGCAACCACTGCCAAGTGGTTGAGTTGCCCACTTTGTTGGGTGCAGTCAAATGCCAAGGTGGGGCACAATGTTTTTTGAGGGCGCCTCGAAAAGCTTCAATAGTTTTTGAAGCTATAAAATCAATAGGCAGCTGTTCAAGGCTCAAAGTTTTCGTTAACCTCGTTCTCTTCCAAACTCACACTCGTAATCATATATCAAAAGTTTTTATTACGTCTTTAAAACAACGTAAAATGTTGAACTACAAACATAATAAACTGACTTCAAATCCTGCTCGCTTATGGCGTGCTGAGCTCAATTACAGAGTCGGTAATTAAGCGCCATAGAAGAGCATTTAATTATGGTAATCAACTGGCAACAAACTTTAAGTATAACCTATCAGTAAGCTGAGAGTCAAGAGCCAATGCCATAAGCAACCCCAATTTTGCAGAGCACCCCTTTTGGCACCCCTATTTGGAAGCAACCCTTTCAACGAGAAATCTCAACGGAAATCCACAAAAATGACGCTTAAAGCGAAACTTTGAGTGATAGAGCTTAGCTTTATGCTTATTGAATGTCAGTTTAAGCGTTCGAAACTACTTCAATCAATTGAATGAAAAGCATTTTCATTTTCATTTTCCATTTTGCTGACTTACTTTAAAGGCTTAATGTCCAGGGTCAACAATCATGCTGGAAAACTTAATAAAGATCTCAAATGCGGCATGCGATATGCAAATTGGAAACCAGCTGCAAGTTAAAATCACGCGGCTCAAGCACCAGCAGGACTTGAGTCCTTTGAAATATAATGTTGTACAAACAATGGCAACACGAGAAAAGTACGCAAAGAAAACAGAGACGAAGATGGAGACGTCAACGAATGCAGTAATTAGAAATGCAAATGATGCGCAAAATCGCAAACGCAGCCAAGACGAAACACGAGAGCGCATATTAAATGAGTACCACGTGATGCCGAGTTTGGTAAGGAAGTATAGGAAGTGTATGGTGTATACATAGTGTTGATTCTCCCTCTCTTCTCCAGTTTTTCCCCCAATGTTCTATCTGAGGCATCTGGCAGCACTTCAAAGTGGCTTTTAAGAGCATTGCTTGAGGTTTATTCTGCGTGCGTATCAAACACGCTGTAAGCTGAATTTGATGTGCATTTAATTAAAATTTAAATGCTTTAGGTAGCTGACCAGCAGCAGACCTTTATAAAGGTCACAATGGTTACGACTGTGAACCATAACAGCTGAAACTAGTCGACGGTACTACAGTCGAGCAAACTGGACTGTCGGAGACCCCGTACTTACTATGGAAAGCAAACACTGCTTAAAATAAAATAATATAAATCGGTACAAATATTAATATAGTTATATATTAAAATGTACCTTTCGACCAACAAGCGGGCTCCATTCGGCTACAGCAGAGTGTGCTCGACTGTAAAATATCTACGGGTGTCCTAGCTCACCGGTAATGAACCGAATTAAACCAAATTCGATCAAAATTCCCAATTCAAATTTTCACCAAATTTAGTCAGGATGTGTGGGACCATCCCATGGTTCAAGTTTCTCAAACCACAAAAAAGGTCTTCATACTAAGACTTGATTTTCGACTGATCGTTCCTATTGCAGCTATATGATATAGTGGTCCGATCCAAAATATATATCAAACTCGATCTGCTTGCAATATTGACGAACCAACATACCAAGTTTGGAGTCTCTAGCTCTTTTAGTCTCTGAGATCAAGGCGCTCTTACAGACGAGTAGACAGACCTGGCTATATTCGATCAAGAGTATATATAGTTTATGGGGTCTGCCACGCCTCCTTCTTTTTTCATTTTCATTCAGTAATTTTTTTGTGACAAAGTTAATAGACCCCTGTACTTTTTTAAGTACGAGGTCTAAAAATTGGTAGTAAAATTATGAATGAATGTCAGCTATAACGTAATAATTTAAATATGAAAATGGACCACAATTTATCCAATTATCTCTTTAATTAATTAAATAATTTAAAATTGTCAGTCAACTTACGCTTTAAATTTAAAACCAATTAAAAGACTTTTAAATTAATTACGGCAGTGATAATTGTAAATATTGATCGATTAAAATTAGTTAGTCAATGCTTAATACACTTACGTCGATTTAAATATAAGTTTTTAATTAATTATGGCAATTAATAATATAAAGTATACGCAGCGTGGCACGTGTGAAGTTTGATTGTTGAGCTAGTCAATGCCTAATCTAATTTGCATTGAGCAAATATCGTGTTGCAGTTAGTTTACTAAAGTCGTAACATTGTCAAGAACGTGGCAAACACATTGTGCAACTTGTGGCAACTGTCTTCAAAATAAATAAAATCCAATTGGAAAAGTGCTAGAACTGTTTGTGTACTCAGCACACAAAATGCAGATGCTGTCACACCAAGTGTCATAGAAAAGCAGCCAATGTACACACACACACACACACACACATACACAGACAGACACTTGTGTTACTGCAGCAATGAACGACAAGTTGAAGGAAATATTCAGACACAAAATGGAAGAGAGACTGATAGACATTGAGTGTGAGATTAAGGCCAATGAATGCTGCTCAAAAATGTGTCCAACAAAATTGATAATAATTGCCGAAACTATGACGCAAACACAGAAAGAGCTGATGACAACTGAAATAATATTTACGTGGCTAAATCGAATTGTGTACACGCCAAATGAATGTAACGCACTCACTCAAATACTCAAATATACTCACCCGCCACGCAGTATGAATCAAATCAAATAATCACTGTCAAAAATTACACTTGCACATATTTTTGCGGCAGTAATTGATGGCTATCAAACAGAACTAAACAATGTACATACATTTATGAGCGTGTTTATATGTATGTATGATTGCTTGGGTGTGTGTGTGTATGTGTGTGTTTCGATGATGTGCAATTGCGTGTACTGTTAAATGGTGGACTGCAGGCGGCACTCGTTACCAGTTGTCAACACAAAATGGCACCCGTATTGCAGCAAATGCACAAAATCGAATTGTACAAGGGAAAAAAATGATTTCAATTGTTGGATCGACTTATAGTTACCCTGTAAAGCATATCGTCATAGTTAAATTGAATTCTTTTAATATTTAATAGGCACCATAAATGCTATAGAAAAAAATACTATATATCAGAATAACTATACTATGATAATATTTCATTTTTGATACAGCATAAGAAATACGTTTACTTTTCAATACTGTTTTTTTTTGTGTTTAAATAAAGGCAACAGAATAAAAATTGATTTGAATGAATAATTTATATGAATATACGTTTTCGATGATTTCGATTAAGCAAAAGAAAAGTGACATAATAATGTAATTGATATAAAAATAAACTTCTACACTAGGTAAATGTGCAGTGATGAAAGCGTTTTCAAGCCTACAAATTTTGGAACCCAAATTTTAAGCGTTAGTGACATAATAATGTAATTGATATAAAAATAAACTTCTACACTAGGTAAATGTGCAGTGATGAAAGCGTTTTCAAGCCTACAAATTTTGGAACCCAAATTTTAAGCGTTATTCAATTTAGTAAATAAATTATTTAAACCAAAAATAGCTTTCCTTTCCATCCATTGCACATGAAATTTTCGCTTCTTTGCGCCTAGAATTTCTTTTGCGCTGTGGCGAGAGGAAAACAATTTTTTTTTGTTTTAGAATAATTTGTCGGCATAGTGGAAGTCTTTCTTTCGTCACTAGCGTGGTCTGCTGTTCACAGTGATTAATGTAGCATATTTTCTTCACATTGTTTTGTATACCCGCAGACGGTAATATAATTTTGACAGACCTCTAAAAGTATTAAATATATTGTTGATCAAAGTCACGATTTTTTGTATTTGTAGATAACTTGTCTCACGGATTATTCAGCTTACGTAGTTATCTTGTGAAGCTTCAAAGGTTAAACAATAACTCCATCATACCTCTTCCAATTGTAGCGAAGGGTATATGAACAACCATTGAACATGCATGGCAAGTCCGACTAAGAAATGTCAGGCCCAATTTGTGTGAAGGTCCAGGGCATCTGTCAATAGCGAGACTTTAACAACGACATGCAACGTTGATTTATGTCTGCCCGTTTATTTAGCGAGGCAAAGAGGCCAAGAGGGAGATAGTGAGAGAGTGAGAGAGTGAACACACAGCACACAGACTAAGCTGCTAACACTTGAGAGTTGTTTCATCTTGTTGTTGTTGTTGTTGCTTCTGCCGTCAACATTGCGTGATTTACAAATTGTCAAAGCGTTAAATTGAAAATACCAGCGAGTAAAACGAATGGTTTTTGTTTTTACCACAAACATTAGACGAACAAAGCGCAGTGTTTGCCAAATATTTTATTGCACTTGGTTGTCAGTTTCAGTTTCTGTATTAGTTTCAGCTATCAATGTCCTTTGTGCTAGCATTATCATGAGTTTTTCAATTCACCCCCCAGCAGTGTCCTAATTAATGCAAAGCAATTAACTTAATTTATAAGCAGAGTACAAGTGGAAACACGTATTCCACTCGGCAATGGACCTGACCAATTATGGGACCACCCCAAGGCAATCGAAAGAGATGCGTATTTTTTGTCTGGTTTCGTGTTACGAAAACACAAGTACAAGATGAAATTGATTTATTTTTATGCCCGACTCCATAAAGTATGTATATATTCTTGATCAGCATTAACAGCAGAGTCAATATAGCCATGTCCGTCAGTCTGTCCGTCCCTCAGTGTGAAGGCCTGGATTTTAGACATTATAAACTAGAGCAATCAAATTTGGCACACAGAACCCTACGCAGCTAGAATTTTTTTCAAAATGTTGCCACGCCCCTTTGCGCCTCCTTAAATCGCGAAAAGCCACTTTTTACTAATTATAGTTAACTACTTTTATTACCTATCATCCTTCTAAATCGTAAGAAAATCAGACAAACAGAAAGGTGGTAATGGCTGATTTAAGTTATTAAACAATGCAAGTGTTTCAAACATGCTATAAAAGTAATTTAAAGTGGTCGGGAGCTAGAGTAATAGGTATCCTTTAGTCGGTTGTTTTATTTAGTTTACAAATTTATTTATTTAAGCTCAATTAATAGAAATTGATCGTAATCAACTCCTATCATAATTAATTGAGCTTAAGTCTTCAAATGTACTACGATGTTAAAAATTCAGTGATTAATTAACAAATGCAAATAATTCAATAAATTGATAAATCAATTGATAAATTTATCTCGAATATTAAAGGATTAAGTCTACTGTATTATGTTGTGACTAATGCAATAATCATAAGTTCCTTACTTGTAGCACTAGGATGTTAAATAAATAAATAAAAAAAAAATAAATTTACATGCAATTATCGTGATACAAAAACTTTTCTCACGAGCTCATCTCTAAAGATCTAACTAATCCAATCTGAGCCGTTTCTTCCTGCCGCTTTCATTAGGTAATTTGAGTAAATCACTTTCGATGCTGCCTTAGTGTAGTTCAATACGTCTCTACTCTTTTCTCTTTCCCTTTCTCCTTCGCTTTCCTCTTCTATCAACCTATTTCTCTTCATTGTTCTGCTGTTTGTGTGAGCTTTGGTCTTTAACTTAAGTGGCCAACATTTATCTGCAGTATTGTTTGCATATTAATTAATTAGCTTAAAATATTTAAGCAGAAACTCATTCAACGTGAGTGAAAATTCGCGGCATTATAATGCAAAACGTTCAATGCAAAGCAAACAACAATAAATAAAGCTTTAGGACAGCCTAAAAGCTGCGGCAGCTTTCAATAAGCTCTCAGCCGATAAAGGAATTGTATACACGCATTGACTGAACGATTCCTTTTAAAAAAAAGTACAAACAAATACACGTTCTGGATTTCCAATTCGAAGCTAATTTAAAAAATTTGATAAATTAGTTTACCTACCTTAGAACAAAGGAACTTCTCTTTTACTATTTTAAAAGTATTATTGTAACAAAAGTCAATATTTCTATCTAAAGCATAAATATAAACCAGCTTCATGCTGTGTTAAAACTCAAAATGTAAATCAAATAGAGCCAGATAAATTACAGGAGAAAGCGACTTACAGAACACGAAGAATATAAGTAAGAAAACTTTTCACTTTATAGCCTCTTAATATGCAGCTATTTTTGCCTGTAACTGACGTGGAGTGTGTGTCTGTGTGTGTGTGTGTATGTGTGTGTGTGTAAGAGGGCAGTCAGAGGCAATAAATTCTCACAATTGATTTTGTGGTGAATCCCCTGCACAGCCCAATCCCCCAATTTCCCACGGACAAAGTTGCGCCGCATTTGAATGCTTCAAAGTGAACAATTTTTTTTTACTTATTTATTTTGATTTAAGATTTGAATGTTTTATTCATGCGCACGACGACCCACAAAATGCCATTAACATATTTACACATTTAAATGATTTGAATACTCTTGAAAACAAAACAAAAATTTTGAAAATTTTAAAGTGAAATTTCGAATGTTTTTTGTTCTTTTCAATGTAAACAATTGAAATACTTGCAGAAACTTTGCATGTATCTATTAAGTTTATATCTATGCAAATGCCATTTATTAGCTATTTAATTATATTTTAAATGAACAGCATGTTCTAAACAATGATTTCCGTTAATACTGCTGATGTTGCTGTTTTGTTTACTTCGAAACATCGAAACATCTGTAGGTCTCAATTCTGATGTGGAGATTATTCGGGCTGATTCGGATTCGGAAAAGCTGCTTAGTCTGCCCCAATTGAGCAATAAGCGGCGCATTATTAACGGAAATTTATTGCCCGATTTCATAGTTGAGATGAGCTGTAAATGTGTTGAATTTACAGTTGAATTTCTTGTTGTAATTTGTAATTTGTAATTTCCGTTGCTGACTTTGACAGTTGGGTTGTGAAGGGGAATAGCTTATTATTGTCTACTAGTTTGTCGATACTCAATGTCAAAGCAATTATTTAATGGACTTTTACTCAGTCGATAAAGTAACTCTTGGTCAACACACACAAGCACACACACACACATACAAAACGTCAACCAAAATCAGAAACAATTAACTTTAAAGGCTTAGACATAAATCCTGGCACAACGGTGGCCAAAAATTGTGTGAAAGAAACCTGAGAAAAACACTGGAAAAAAACGACAAAACCTTATAAAAAATGAATGAACAACACGATACCAGCACAACAATTTAGTGTACCGAGCAAGGCAATGCTAAACTAATACATACTCCGTTATAAAATTAAAGAGCGTAAATAAAATAAAAATATCTACAGAATCATTACGAAATTGAATAAGGAAAGAGTTTTAGTTTTTGAACAAAATAGTTGAAATTTGTTTATTTATTTATTTAATTATTTATTGTGTGACTAAAAGAAACCGATACAACAATTTAATTTAATGTTAAACAATAAGATTTAAAATATGTATATATATATATTTAAATTAATAAATAAATAAAAGTTAAGAAGCGAAAAGAAAAAATTGATCAAAAGAAAACGAGAAATTCTCTAAAATGTAAATATTTAAAAATAATTTATCTTTGAAATATTTACAACTATATAATTTTAAAATCTGAAACTCTTCTAATAATTGAGGTACAGGGTATGCCAAAACAACAGCTGCTTTAGTGCGCACCATGGCATGAGTTCCACTTGACATTGCCTGACGAGCACATATACATATTCACTCACACACTCACACACTCACACACCCACACACTCACACACCCACACACAATTCACACAGACACACATACGCACAGTTTGAGCTAAGGCCTAAAGGGCAAATGCTATAAAACAGTCGAAAGTTTCATTTTTTTTGTATGTAGTATTATAATATCTTATAAAAAAAACCTCTTTACGAGGTAAAAGTCTAGTGACGAAAACAGTTATATGCCCCAAAATTTCTGATATCCAATTTTGTGACGAATAATATTAAGTTTGACATAAAAATTATTTTAAAAAAAATTTTGGCACTCGGCACATTGCGCCAAAATGTCTCAATTCTTCATACCAAATAAAACTCAATGTTTTGCGCAGTGCCGAATGCAAAAATTTTTTTAAAATAATTTTTATGTCAAACTTAATATTATTCGTCACAAAATTGGATATCAGAAATTTTGGGGCATATAACTGTTTTCGTCACTAGACTTTTACCTCGTAAAGAGGTTTTTTTTATAGATATCAGAAATTTTTGAATAAGATATCAGAAATTTTGAAATTTCATTCTATCAACTTTGTTTATTTTTTGTACAAGCTAAAACAAACAGTCTGCCAACACTGGTTCCCTTAAAACACACATGCCAAGCGCAAAAGCTAGTAGCACTCTCAAACTCTGGCTGCTATGACACTTTGCTGCCGCTGTATGCATGCTACTGCATGTGTACATGCAGAAGTGTAAAGGTAAAAGGTATATTCAGTTAACAGATAATATCTTGCCCAAACGAAATTTGACGGCTATGTGTTATAGTCAAAAACGCGAAATTGAATTGCTACAACAAATAACATACTGTCGAACTTCCCTAACTCGAATCACCATTATCCAAAGAAAAGGTTCGAGTTAGGGAAATATTCGAGTTATAGAGTTCTTTTTCCTAAGATTATTAATTTTACTGCCACTCATTTAATTCGAGTTACAGAGAAATTCGAGTTAGATAAGTTCGAGTTAGGAAAGTTCAACTGTATTTAAAACTTATTTGAAACGTAGATTTTTCTTAAATCGCCAAAATGTGGGGAAAAAAAACCTTATTTCACCTGAAGCTTTTTACCTGTGTTTTATGCAAAAAAGTTTACAGCTAGGCTTAAAGCCCTTCAAAATACATTTCCAACGATATATAGATCACATCTGTAGCTTCTATTGTTTGGATGCTGTGGCTTTTGGCGATTTACATGTACATTAACATACTGCATATGTACATGCAGTAGTGTAAAGGTAAAAAGTATATTCAGTTAATAAGTAATATCTTCCAAACCCATCGGTAAAATTTTGTGTCATATATCAAAAAACGGGAAATTTTACTCACTACAACATATTGAAAGCTAAAAAAAATCGTTAGCGTCGTTTTCTCAAAAACCGCCAAAATCTGGGACAAAATATCTTATTTGACCTATTGATTTTTACCTATGCACTTTAGAACAAAGTTTGAAGGTTTGCCTAAAAGCCCTTCAAAATACCTTTCCAACGATACATAGATCACGTATGTAGCTCATATCGTTTGGATGCTATAGGGGTTTTAATTTTAACGGTTTTTAGCGATTTCCCGCTAAACTAGCTTTTTTTCGAAAAAGTCGTAGAACAAACGTTTCAAATTAATTGCATTTAAACATTAAAAAAAAAAAAAAGTTTTGTCCGTGCCAGGATTTGAACCCGAAACCCGAGCTGAAAAAATCGGACGCTCTACACTTTGCGCCACTGGCGATCATTAAGAACGTATATATTCAGTTAATAGGTTATATCTTCCAAACCAATCAACATAAATTTATGAATGATATATCAAAAAACGCGAAATTTTACAAGCTCAAACATATTGCAAATTAAAAAAAATCGTAGGCAGCGTTTTCTCAAAAACCGCCAAAATCTGGGACAAAATATCTTATTTCACCTGTTGATTTTTACCTATGCACTTTAGAAAAAAAGTTTGAAGGTTTGCCTAAAAGCCCTTCAAAACACCTTTCCAACGATACATAGATCACGTCTGTAGCTCATATCGTTTGGATGCTATAGGGGTTTTAATTTTAACGGTTTTTAGCGATTTCCCGCTAAACTAGCTTTTTTTCGAAAAAGTCGTAGAACAAACGTTTCTAGATTTTTGATCGGGAACAAGTCCTCATTCAAACTTTTAAGCTAAATTTACGATTTGATCCAAACAAACAGACAAACAGACAAACAAACAAACAGACTGACTTTTCATCTCGTTTTGAAAGGTGCACCAAAAATTTCAAAATTAATTATCTTCTGAACCAGTGATCGGATTTTGATGATCAAGGTGTCATTCGACGCGTATTTTTGATTAGAATAGTAAAAAATTAAAATAAAAATCAAAAAGGCTCCAACGGCCCCATTAGCTCCAATAATTTAAATTTTTCCCCTCCCACTTACACCTGTTTATCTCACGAACCAGGTGAGTTTCTAAAAGTCTTAGTATGCACATTCGTAAGTTAAGTTAATACCTTGCGATCGGTATATAACTCGACCTGATCGGACAGTCATAGCAAATTTTCCATTCTTCCTGTGTATATATGCTAGTCGCCTTCGCACCCTTCGTGCTGCTTTCGTCACTAGCGCGGACTGCCGTCCGCAGTGATTGCATGCTGATAAAACATTGAAAGCCAAAGCACCCAAGGGGATTACAATTAAAAGAGCACACATACAGAGATAAAAGAACACACACACACAGAGACATTAATACATCTACACAATATGAAAGCGGCGGAGAAAGTTGAACTGGCGGAAATCATTTTGCGCATTATGTTCATTTGTATTTTTACACTTAGCATGGCAGATAAAAAGCAAAAGAGAGTCCGCCACTTGCCACTTGCCACACGAACCTATTGCCCTGTGAGGCCTACTCCCCACTGCACTATGGGGCGAAATCCAATATTTCGAATATTTATTAATAACTTTTAAAATAAGCTAGATTTTTGAATGCAGTTATTTTATTTATGTTATGTGCACAATCAGAAATACCTCGCCCTTAATGTATTAACACTAGAGAAAAACCGCATCAAAATATCAGCAGTAGCTTTCGAGTTAATAATAAATACCTCAAAAACTGATCAAATACCTCATACGACAAGCGAGCAAATCAGCATTGAAAAATGGTGAGGTTACGTCCTAAAAAAATAAATTTCCGCTGAGTTTCGCAGATTGTTCACATTGAGACATATTGCCTTTAAATTACAATGAATGGATTTACGACACACAGTTAGACGTACATTAAGCCTCGTTAAGCATCTTTGCTAAATTCTTCCGCAAAGTTGATATTTCTTTCCAAGAAATTACCTTTCAAAGCACTATGTAATTTTACAAAATATGAATAGAACACGCATAAATACAAAATAACCCGTCTAATTCGAATCCATTTTCAATTTTATAAATAAAATGATTGGCCTTTGAGAAATACCAATTTGCAAATAGGCTGCAAAAATATTGCAATCTTAAAGCATGTGCTTTTCAACAGCAACAGCTAACTTTAACAGCTGTTAAGTTTAACATTGGTCTGTTGTACAACATTTTTGGTACTGAACTTTAGAGTTAGAAGATTTCTTAAGATGTTAACACAATAAAAATAGTCAAATTAATTCTTTGATAAAATGACTAAATATTCGATCTTTATTATTTCGCCCCATAGTGCACTGTCCCCCTCCCATATCCTTCCACTTGTCAGTTGGCACAGTGAAGGCTCATTACGAAGGACATATTCAATATCGCTTGCCAGCGCCTTTGTTGAAGTTCTCTTTTCTTTTCTGTTTCTGGTTTTGTTTTTATTTTTGTTTACGGTATGCCTGGAATTCGCAGCAACAAATTCAACAGTTTGTTGCCAGCAACAAAATGTTGCCAGGCCCAATGTTGCTACAAAACAGACCAAATCAGCCCCTCACCCCCACCCTGTGGCACCTACACTCTCTGGCCCCGGGTAAGTCGTCGGCGTATGCTCTTCTCAGCTCTCTCGCATTCTCTCTCTCTCGCTCAGTCTGTGTCGTTTTTATTCTCAAGGTGTGTTGAGTTTTTTGGGCTTTGATAAACCAGTCGCCAGGCAGCATTTGAAGCAGTCTGCAAAGGATTCTAGACGTTAACGGTTCTTCTTAATATCAAAAACAAATCCAAAGGCAAAATTCGTTGCGTGCGTTCTAACAGTTTTTGATTATTTAAATCGAAGTCTATTTGAAAAGTGAAAAAAGTGTTGAATATTTATTGGACAATTTGCTGCAGTTATTAAAGTAAATATTCAAATTTTAAAATACTAGTTTTTTAATATATATCTAATTTTAAATTAAATGTGTGCGGATTTTTATAATTTGGGAAACTATTTTTAATTCCTAAAAAATGGATTACAATAATTTATAATTTCTTGTGAACATTTATTGACTTAAAATCTATTCAAATATTTTTGTTGTGTCACATTTTTAACAGAGAAACTAAAAATAAAAACTATTTAATTAAGTTTAAATGTATTTTGTTGTGCTATACTCTGAATATTATAATTTTTCTGTGTTTGATTTAGATTTGTGATTGCTGCATTTTGACAACTGTTTGTCACTTTTATGGCCTTCAATGAGGGAAAATACAATACAAGCAATTATTTATACATAACATAATTTATGTTACGAGTGCAAATGCTGTTGCCAAAAAATTCCAATTGCACTTCAAGGTTGGCCAATACTGGCAGGCAGCTGTCATAATCTGAATGCTGCAGCCTGCAGGGCCAGATCAATTCAAAGTGTTCCCAAGAGCTCTCAGAATACACAAATTGAATGCAAAATATGGCTGCGTCAATTGGAGGCACATCGACAACTTCAATATAAGTATGCAAGCTGTACGGTTCGCTCGTTCGTTTTCCGAACCTTTATGCAAATTGCCGTAAATACAATTTGGTAGCCATAAAGCTTTCGTACGAAAACAATAAAAAAAAAAACAAAACAAAACAAAAATACAAACAACACGCTAAACAAAAGAGCCGCATTGAAAATGCTTGAATTTCAATTAAAAAGGGTCGAAAAATGTCAGCATTAATTTATATTCATATTACGTATACGCAGTGGGCGCCGCACTTTCGACAGTCATTTAATGATAAACTTGACACTAAAAATGTCTTCCCACAAAGAAAAAACAAAAGAAGATAAAAAAAAACAGCGTCCTTGTTTATTTTTTTTGTTGTTTGTTCTTTCACAAAATATAACACAATATGCCCCCAGAGCTGTGGGAATGTCTAACTCAGTCTGAGCACATCGCACATCGCAGGTCCTCGACTGATGTCGACTCCGTCACATTTATGACAGCTCGGGTCTTGTTAATTTATGCTCATTCATAAATTTTGTACCCGCCACGCACAGACGGAGACTGAATCCAAGGTTCATTTGCATATTGCGCCTTCACGTATGCAACACCAACTTTGCACGTTATTTCGCCTGTCAGGCATTCGCATCAGGTGAACAGATATTTATGGATCCCATTGAACACAGTTGCATGATTTTCTGTCTTTCTGTTTGCTAACAAATTAGCTTCGCTTTTCAAATGTAAAGAGAAGTGAATAGAGGTAGGTCAAGTGACTCGAGTTGTTGAATAAATGATTATTCGATTTATTTTTGCATTGATATTATCATTTGATTATTCCTAATTGGAATGCTTAGAGATTTAAGGGAAAACTGCCTTTTATAATTCAAATTAAATTAATAAAGATTCATTTTTCACATTTGAAATTCAGCAAAGAATTCTGTATCATATGAAATATTTATTACATGAAATAATAATTAACTCTGTATGGTTTGACAATTTACCATATAACTATAATTGGGCAACAGTTTTTTAATTGCTGTCTACAAGTCTTTAAGTTGCAAGTACTTGGCACTTAATGGTTTATCTGTCAAAAGGCAAGTAAAATGCTAAGTGGATGTAATTAATGTTAATTGCTGTCAGTTGCATGATTAACACATTCGCAACAATTGCAAGTTGCAAGAACCAAAAGGCTTTATTTATTTATTTACCAGAGCAACAATTCAATTGCAATTTTAATATTATAATTTGCCGAGAAAAAATCAACGCAGGGCAAATTGTTTCACATGCTTTTCTGTTGCCTTCCTTTTGCATTTCCTTCATTTTCTGCTCTACTCGGCCACAAATGAAATAATTAAAATAACACAATTGCGCACACACACACACACACACACACACACACACACACACACACACACACACACAGATAAATACAAATACCCACATTGTTGTGTTGTTGTTGTTCTTGTCGAATGTTTTCTTAATTTAAGAAAAGCGACGGCTCATTGTGCACGCTCTGTGGCAATGGCAACAATGCTCACAATATTATCAAAATAAATATGGCAAAATTGGAATGAATGACTGACAGACGCCAGGAAGTCAATGGGCCTTATTTGCTTAAAGGTTGTGACTTTTATGACGCCCTCCCTTCCTCCGAAAGGAAGTGCTATTCTAAATAGCAATCTGTTGATGTTATTCGTTTTGTAGGCATGTCAGCTATACGTATACTTAATAAAACAGCATAAACATAAATGCGATTTTCTCGAGCAAATATTTTTAATGATTCAAACTTGAATGCCTCAGAAACTTCTAGAAAACTGAAAGAAAATAAAAAGCAATCCGTTGATGATATTTTGTAAAGGATTTCGCAGACCAGAAAATGATTGATGACTTGATTTAGTTTCAGACTTAATTGGGGCGACAAAATGAGACGAGGTAAAATGAAATAGCAATTTGTTAATTAGTTAAATAGACATAAAATCAAAAATAGATTTCTTCTTGAATATTTTCAACATCTTATTGTACTATTAAAAGATTATGAAGATGTTGAAGTAGTATAAAACAGAATCCTCTTACAAACCTCGCCAAGCAAATTATTTATCTATTCATGGTTGCAGACACATATGCTAAGAGCATTTAGTGATCTTATTAGCAAAGCTATTCATGGCTCCAGTACGCCTACTTTATAAGAAACCTTGATCTATAATAAGCCCATTGAATTAACCAAAATAGTTACTTCAATTGGGACTCATTGTAGCCACTGTTATTATCATTGAGCAAACTGTGTAATGCTCTTCAATTGCCCGCCACTTGAAAAGGCAATTTGAAACCGCCAATTCAAGATGCCACGCCCACACACATCTACGCACGGATACCCACACACTTACCCACACCCACACATTAGCAAATAAACCCTCAGGAATTTTCCAAAATTATCTTTACACAATGTCAAAAGCAACAATGGCAGGCAATGAGTGTGTGTGTTTGTGTGTGTGTGTGTGGAGAGTGGAGAGGGGTTGAAAAAGTGAAAGTGCCATTAAGGAACTTTCACGCCTAACAATAATAATTATTATAATTACAAGATGGCCAAGAAGTTGAGGGCCAAAGTGTTGCCGCTTTGCCTCTGGCAACGTTAAATATTTACCCAAAAAATATTTGAGGAACAGCAGCAACAAACAGAGGCAATCAGCATAAATTTTCTGCTTGTTTTTTCTCTCTCTCGTACTCGTAAATATACTCTGTAAAAGAATGCATATAACAAGTTTGATGAATTGCGAGTAATCGAATTTTAGAATTATATTGCTTTCATTCTGTTATGCAAAATTAGATTGACACAACAATCAAATTAATAAAGCTCACAAATATGAGTCTCACTACAGGGTATCTGGTTAGTCTTTCCCACTTGCTCAGAGCTTGCGTAGTTGATGGGGAAGAACCAAAAATCGTTTCACACATTTATTGTTGGTCGGCATAGACATCCAGCTGTTTAATTATGTTGGCCAGCCCATTATTATTTATTTTTCTTATTACTTCTTGATTATTATTTATACACCACGCATAAAAAACTGGCTACTATGTAAATATTTACAACATTTGCGCGTGTCTCACTTTTATGATGGGCATTAGCCAGGTCAATTTATCAAGCTGCTGGCTCTGGTTAGCTGATGATTGAGGGGGGGTAAATGCCAAGGAACGAGATGTGGGGGGCAGATTATTAATCAGGATGGGCGACGCCATAAAATGGCATTTGCAACAGGCGTCGACGGATTTAATGAGTCCGTTTTACCGACAAACAATTAAAAAACTTCTTTGAAATGGCTGCGATGGGTAAATAATATTAAAAATCTTATAAAATCGTTAATGTTTTCGCATTTTTTTCCCGTTCGACATTTTTATTTATACAAAATAATCGGAAAAAATTGTTGTTATAATCTTCAGCTTTGTCCGTCTTCTTATGTTCGAGCGTTTTTCAGCTAAAAACGTCTGATGACGCAGCCGGAATTTGTAATTGTTTGCATGGTTATTATTGTTTTTGTTTTTCCTCCTGTTGTTTACCTTAGCAGTTCGGCCAACACTTTTGTTATTTGTTTAACAGACTATACTACGAACTGGCATTCCCGTTAATTGAGTAATTTTTTTGCTATTATATGGAAATGCGATGTGGTCTCACTTATTTACGAGTATACACATTAAATCATTCTCTAACACTCAAACTGACAGTACTTGGCTGACATGTCCTTGCTGAGGTGTAACTGTGTAAACTGTCCAGCGATTGTGACTATTTCAAAATGAATGACGGACATTTCCATTTGCAAATTGACAAAACCCGCGAGCTAAAGAGAGAAACCAAATACAACTTGGCAAAACCTGTCACAGCATCCAACAAATGTAAGCGAGCGACTCTACGATATCCATTAACAAATTTAATTTTATGTAATGTATATCTAAGTGTAAAAACTTATTTACAGTAACTGTGTAGGCATAAATGTATAATATTTAAAGCACTTTTTAGATTAAAAATAAATTTTAAAAAATTATAAACTAGTTTGTCGCAAAGCTTACTTAAACTAAAATACAGAGTGAGTTTTACCTTAACTTGATGGGTATAGTATGTGTATTTTTGAACTCGCATAAAAAAGCTTTCCATAGTTAATTTTCCTTTTAGAATTATCCAAAAAGTAAATCCATTTCAAATGTATTTTATACCTTCTTTTAATTAAAAAATCAAATTTATATGCAAATACAAAATTTCATTTTTTTAATGATGAATTTTTTAATGAATAAAGGAAATTTTCTGAGTATGCGGATTTTCATTTAATGTAATTTACAAATGAATTGAATTTGTAAAAAAGTTGAATTAAATTGCTCCAACATTTTTCAAAAAATTCCTACCAATACAAAACATTGTCAAACGTATATTCAAAAAGTAGAAATCTTCGTGTTCAATGCATAAAAGTACTGTTCATACATACTTAAATTTGATCTAAATTAGAATATCATTGGCAATGTTTTATTAATATGTTGTACATCTGATGCAAATTGAACCCTACTCAGTCATGTTCGGATGACTTTTAACTTGGCTTTTGAAAAGGGTTTTTACATGAGATGCGTCCGGCTTGCCAGTCATTGCGTGCTCATTCAACCTTCTGAATTTCGCTCGTTTCAAGCTTAATTGAACTCTTGTCAAATTGTTTACGATGTGGCAACAACGTGTCTGATATAGGAAAAACTTTTATGTACTTAACTCGGCATAGAAAACGCACACTAAAGTGCGAGAAATAAAGCGTCGAAAGATGCGCCAAAAAATAGAAAAAAAAGTAGTGCTTAACTGAAAGAGACAGAAAAGCCAAAGCGAAATGTTCTCTTTGTTGGCTGTTCGTGGATATTTCAAGAGCAAGGCCACAACTCTGGTCTCCTCAGATGGCCAAAAAAAATTTAATTAAAGCACAGCTTGAACTTGGGCAGCTCTCTCTGAACACAGAACTCCAATTAGTTTTATTACATGTTTCTCTTTAGTATATTCCTTTCTTTAATATTATTGAAATCCGCGCTGTCTGCTTGTTAAATTAAATGTGTAAAATAATATGATGTGCTGCCAAAGGAGAAGGAAATCATGTGGTGCATGCAATGCGACGGTTTGTCTGACAACTGCAACGGGTTTTAATTAAATTTTTATGGTAACTCTGCGGGATAATGACAGGTGGCAGGAGTAGCTCTGTGTGTGGCCACAGTCACAGTCATAGCTACTAATTAGTCGACGCCATTGGCAGCTTAAGCTCTTAAATGAACAATAGCTGACAGCCAGTCAACGCTGCGTATGCGTAATGCCGCAATTGTTGAATGCGTGCGCTGTAATGTGTAATGCGATGTGATTAAGCAAAAGCCACTAGTAGTTTATAACTACATACGAAAGCCACATTTTTCACTGCTCATTTAAGAGTTGGTCATTTATAATTTTGGCTTTTGGTTCGCTTAATGCGACCAACAAAAGAGTTAATGTTGGACGAAAGTGCAGTAAATTATTAGACATTGTCATATCTAAAGTTAACCCACATGTAATACAGACATGTTAAATAATTACCAAGACAGTTATCTGTCAAAAAAGTAAAGAGAATTTAGCCTGACAACATGTTAACGTTGAAATGCACAGGAGTAAGTGGTGCTAAGAATTTGATTCCTATAGCTAATCCCACTAAGTTTTACAAAATGACGCAACAGCTATTATACCAACTGTACCCCCCATCCCCCATTGCTACCTCTGATCGCACAGAGACACCCCACTGACCTTTTGTGGTATCATTGGCACCAATATACATACATACACACTTTGCCTTTGTCTGTGTACAATCATAATAATAAATTCAGCATGTTTTCTTTCACTTGTCAGATTTAAGCCAAAAATAATTGTGCGGCAGCCGCTTGAAGTTTCTTTCAAAAGAGTGAAAATAACAAAAAAAAAATAAAGAATACTAATTAAAAATGTTGCCCCAAGATTGTTGCTATATATAGACTTCTATAGGTTTTATTCGCCAATTGTTGCAGATACAAACTTAAGTACATACGAGATTATATTTTTGCATTCTCTTTAAGCAGGTCAGACCAGACAACTTGGCCATTTAAGCGACTAGCCAAGAATGTAGATCACAAATCACAAATCCATTGAACTTGAAAGAGACCTGCAGCTAATTGAGTATACGCAGTGTGAGATGTTCAAGAAATGTTTAGAATTAAATTTATTGCGTTTTACACATTTAAAAATTACACTTGGGGCAACTTAGCGTGTGAAATCGCTCAGCGCGTCGAAAGGAAGACAAATAAATATTGAGATTTATTATTAAATCAAATGCGATAAACCATTCAATTCCATACACTGTGTTTTCGGCATTTTTTCTTCTTTTTGCCAGATTTATGCTATTTAAATTCACATTAATTAAACGCTGCTTGCAACGTTCGTTTAATTAAAATTTATGCACATTTTGATAATTAAATTATTGTAGCCATGTGCCCGAAAAAACCCGAATAAATACTCGTAAATTGCGCGCTAATTATTTAAGTCGCTTGAAAAAGAAAGACACGTGAGTTTGGCATTTGAAAAACGCCAGAAATATCGCGAAAATAGTTAAATTGGCAACCATATCTTTAACCATATCTAGTTCCATGGGTTTTTTCCAATCCTTGCAATAAATGCTGGATCATTTTAAACATTTTGAATACCCTCAGATTTTTAATTTTTTATCATTTCAGTTAAATTTAATTTCAATTAATTTAATATTACTTAACCTATTCCTAAATTTATACATTAATTTTGGTCAACTGTACTTAGTTGACACTAAATGAATAAATAAATAAATATAAGTTTTGATAACAGCAGGAGTCTAAAATATGAAATTGTTTTCGCTTGCATTTCACATAAATTTCATACAAATTTATCTTCAATTCAAGTGGAAGAGATTTCTGTAGCACACCAGATTATATATGTATATACCTGCAGACTTATCGACAATATAATAATCTGCTTATAAGCTCTTTGCTCTTACTAATTCTCATATCTAGTTAAAATTTAATGTTACAACCAAATGGTTGTTAAAATTTAAATGCATTTTTATTAGTGTGTGTCCATTCCAATGCTGTCTGTACCCAAAAAAACGTAAGCCAAATGCAATAAATAAAATTGTAGGAATGTCAAAGTGTTTTGATAAATTGTCTGTCTCGGCTTAACCCGGTCATAAATTAGATGTGCCCCCATCCGGCATTGCGGACATTGCGCACATTGGCAAACCTTTTATTGGTTAATCCTTTTGGGTTGCAGATTGATCGGATCACAGATAGCCGAATTTGACCATTTGAGATTTGAAACATGCAAATCAATGCGGCCCATTTGGCTTTTTATGAGGCGTGTGTGCTCAGCGCAATTTTCAAACCATTGGGCAACCGATTTGGGCCATAATTTAACGTTCCTGGCTTTAACATGGCCCGACCAAACGGGAATGGAAATGAAAGTGAAAATGTCAATGTCAAGACGCAACTGTTGCCTGCTTGGCTTAGCTTGGCTGGGCCAAGTGTCCTGCTTTGATGCCAAGGCTAACGTTATTATGGCCGCTTACGTGCACAGGCAAGTGAAGGCCTTCCTTGTTAAGGACCTACCCCTTAACATTTTCGCGTGCCTTAATGAAAGTGAAATACAGCTGGGAAAGCTAAAAATAACGCATTCAAAGACTCAATACAAAGACAAGTCAAGAGACTTGTCTTAACAATGCTCAGCTTAAAGATGCCCTGTAGTAAGTGCTCAGCAAACTTTGTCAGGTTTTTTTAATGCAGAATATGCATTAATATTAACGAGTATTTCAGCTGCTACTGCTTATTTCATTTTCATTATATTTCTTGCAAAAGGTATAGTTTTTCATTAATCAAGCAAGTTTTAACACTCAACATGTTTACATAAATATTTAATAAATTTATGTTGTTATTTGGAGAAAATTTCAGTAGACTATGCTGCAAGCTAATAAACTTAAATATTAGGCGTCAAAGGCCACAGCAAGTTATTTTAGGCATAATATTATATATTGTATCTAATAGTTATTAACAAAAAAAAAAACAAAACAAAAAATATATACCCTTTGTATTCAAGTCAGTTTACTGCGTATATAAAAACAGACAATATGTGGGCTCTATAATTCAAAAGTTAAGCAGCAGGCACAACATGCACACTTGCTGTCAGTCTGTCAGTCTGTCAGTCAGTCAGTCAGTCAGTCAGTTATTCATTCAGCCTGTCGGGGCTTTGTGCATTTCATGTAGGTGTGTGTATAAATGTCTGTCTTGCTTTTCAACTTCCGCCTGCACTTGCATAAATTATATAAAATTGTGAGCGTGTGTGTGTGTGTGTGTGTGCGTGTGTATATGTGGTTTTCTGTGATGGTGTTTGAATGTCTTTAGATATTATTATTTATGAATATGACTTTAGCTGACACATTGCAGCAGAAAGCAACCAAAGTACGAACAGATGTCTCTTTATATGGTCGCTTGTAAAAACCAGAAAGCTTCTCTCTCTTTTTACTCTCCCTTTGGTTTTACAACAGTTTTACTTGTTTTACTTGCTTTATCATGTGGCTTAGTCCTTGGACACTGCCAGAGCATAAAAGCCAAGAATACTGAGCAAAGGAAAAAAGGAAACTAACATGAAAAGTGCTACATCAAAATATATGGACCAATAACCAACAGGCAATAAAAGTCCTGCAAATTACGTATAATAACAAGAATGTAATTGTTCATTAAAGAGCTATTGAAATAATTCTATGGAAAGGATTATGTTAATAACTAAATTTGAAATATTAAGTATACGCCTTGTTATATTTGGTTTTTTTGCTTATAAAATAATCAATAAACGTGTTAAAAAAAAACTATTGAAATAAAACAACTAATCACAAGGCCAAACAATCGGTCTGGAAACGTCAACAAAAGGCAAAAAAGACTCGTACTGTTGCTACCATTGCAATTGCCGTTGTTTGTCGTAATTAAAGCTAAAAATAGCAGCTGCCACAAAGCAATCGTCTGCATCAAAAATACTCAAGGCACTAATATATATAATTCCGACTTTGAGTAAAGGCGCTTATAAATAGACACGCCAGCCAGCCAGGCGCAGGATGTGGCCCCCCAACACGTACACATTTCCGGTAGAGCATGAGTGAGAGAGAGACAGGGAGATAGAGAAATCGAGAGAGAAAAAGAGACAGGAATTGGTGGTAATATAAGCAGAAGTAAACAGACACAAGCACTTACAATTAAATTGAATGCGAGCAACGAGCTTAATGCATTTAAAGTCAGACGGCATTCAGCTTTCAGTTAACAATTGAACATGCAACGATCCCTTGGGGCGGCAATGGAAGTGGGAGTGGCAGGTGCCGCCATTGTCCAGGTTTTCTCAATCAAAAAGGCACCGAAAAAGTGTTCTACTCTTCAGACTGGAGCCACTTGAACACGCTCGCGTCAGAGTCTTGACTCTTATGCAATCGCAATGGCAAGCGGCGACAGTGCCTGACAATTGTTTGTACCCCCGTCCACAGCACCCCAGCACCAGTTTGTTACATGGGTCAACTGCCGTGTTATTTTTTGGCTTTGTTGCTGCCATGTGAAACGACCATTAAGCCGCAACGTCTCGCCTCAAAGTATGCCAGGCGAATTTTCACTATTTCTCTTACTCCATTTCCGTTTCCGCTTGTTGTTTTTGTTGTTGTTTTTTTTTTTTGTTATTGTCGCTGTTTCGCTTGTCGTTGACAGCTCACCAAATGCGCGACAAGCTGCAAAAATTAAATTATTTTTGTTTGTTTCATTTCAGAACAAATTTTTTATGATATTTTCATGTCGGTGGCGTATACTTGATATTGTCCACTAAATATTTATGCTTGTTGTTTATGCTGTGACATTCCACAGCTCCCACATATTTAAGCCAGTGCGTGCGTTAATCAACTACAGGTGGAATAATATTTAATGCTTTTCACAAGCCACTTTGCCTAATTATACCAACGAAATGGATGGAAAAACAGAACTTGGTCTATTTATGCTGAAAATGCTGAATTATTCGGGAACTTAAAGAAACTTTTTAGGACTTCTTTTTAATTTTGAAATAACTTTTTAGACTCCGTACTTAAAAAAAGTACAGGTCTGTATTAACTTTTTCACTAAAGAACTGTGGGTAACAGGCAGAAGGAGGCGTGGCAGATCTCATAATGATCAGCATCAAAAGCCAAGTCGATAAAGCCATATCCGTCTGTCCGTCTGTAATAGCGCCTAGATCTTAGAGACTAAAAAAGCTAGAGACTCCAAACTTGGTATGTAGGCTCGTCAATATTGCAAGCCGATCGAGTTTGTTTCAGATTTTGGATCGGACTACTATACCATATAGCTGCCAGAGGAACAATCGGTCGAAAATTAAGTCTCAGTATGAAAAACTTATTTGAACCAATTGCGATTTATATAATTTTATTTTAAGCTTGTGTTTGCTTTTGCATAGTAAGTACGGGGTCTCCGACAGTCGATTATGCTCGACTGTAGCACCGTCCACTAGTTTTATATTAAATTCAATTAAAAATTGTATTACTTTTAAGTAGAAAACTAGGCTATAAAATACTTCATATTAACATTTATTTGTAAAATATTTTAAGTGGATGAAAAAGATGTAATTTTCTTTGGATCATGAATATCATGGATTTGAGAAAATAATTGAATATATATTTAACACAAAAAACTACTTTTTAATTCCTTTCAGAGCATCTCGAAATCAAAATCTCTCAACTGCATCTTATCCGCCGCCTTAATAAGTAATGAGCTTATTTCAATTTCCGTTCTCTGATAAACAAACAGTGTTGTTGTTTGCTTTGCAAATTTTTAGGAATTGCTATTTTTTATGGCAGTTTCTCTGGAAATTTGCATTTCCTGCAGCTGTTTGCGACAATAGAGCGTGAATTTTGCTTGCTATAGTTTGCATATAGAACTGACACACAGCGTGGTCTAATCTGAGCCATAACTTATAGTCATAGACTGTAGCATTAGCTGGTGCTGAAAGAGCCAACTCGAAAGAGGCAACTCGTTCTCATATATTTGTGGCTGGCATATTTCGCATTTGCAATGCTCAATGTTGGCCTTTTTCAAGTGTCTTCAACACAATGAAAGTTTTCACATACTGGTATCCAGGCATAAATATATTTATTGCTTCATATGTGCATTCCACAAGAACAACAGCAACGAGAATAACAACAATTGCCGCAGGCTGTGCAGCTCATACTCATACTCGTATGCTCGTATTTTTTGTATTTGTATTCCTTTATGCGTTTTGTAATAAAACAAACGGCGCGCCAACAATGCGAAGGTCCTTCTAATGAGCCTGACCCAGAATCAGCTGCTAGGCTTTGGCTTTCTTTTGCAATTCCTTTTATTTTTGTCATAAAATGTCAACACAGCTGCAGGATAAAAGTCTTTAAGGCAACATTACTATTCTATGTACTTACATTCACTGTTGAAATTGCTGTTGAAGTTGCAGTTGCAAATGCAGTTGTATATTAGTTGCAACTTGCTGTTCAAGCTGAATTCAGCTGCAGTTAAGCGGGTTAGTTGCAGGCTTAAGCTCATACTTTGTACGCTGGCAGGTAGTAAAAGTTTACCAAGTGTTTGCAATCGCTGTCCTTGCTATTGTTGTTGATGTTGCCACTTAGAAACATTGTTAAAAGTTCTGCAACATGAAGGCACAAAACCAAATAAATAAAACTTAAGTGGAGCTCTCTTCACCAGGTTGAAGTTTAAATGCTTTGCAGAGTTATTAAAATATATTTATGGCTTGGCAATTTCAATTAATACCTGTTACGTATTAGATACACTCAGAAAAAAAACAAGCACATCTGAGCACAAATGAAATCAAACTGTGCATAAAATGAGCGTAATCACGATTTTTCTTACTTCATGAATCATGTTATTTATTGAACGAATGGGAACAATTTGATCGCTTTTTGGTCTCATTTTATGAACATTTTAGTTCGTTTCAGAAGCATATAGGGGTCGTTTTGGGAACATGTCCGCAACATTATATAAACATTTCAGTTCGTTGTAGACGCATTCCAACATCATTATATGAACAGTAGGTTCTCAGTTCTGGAACATTTGTTTATTACTTTAGGACCGTATTGGTTACACTTTTAGAACAGACCGTTGTCAATTTATACCCATATATGCTACTTTAGGACCCAATTGGTCTTTCAAAATTTAACCATTTTAATAAAAATACACAGTAAATTAATATTTTAGTATTTTATTGAATTGGCTTATTAATTATTCATACATATTGTCATGTCTTCAAAGCTGTTGCTGTTGGTCCAAAGTCTCTTCAGTATTTTTGAGATTGATTTAATATCCTTGCTTGGCAGTGGTAGAGCTCTAGTCTTAATGGTGTGTGGGATCCGATTGAGCTGATATATAAGGAGCATGGATCATAGACCAAATGTCCTTTAAATATAATTTTCATCCTTGGAAAAACGATATAGCGATTCGTCTCTATCCTATCATGAAAATTATGTTTAAAGGACATTTTGTCCTTTGGTTCTATGGAATTTTGAAAGTCCTGATCCTAAAAAGAGAATTGACACCACGTTTATCAGGTTCGGTTCATAAACACCCATTATATAAATGTTAAAAATATTACGTTTTTCAACTCAAAAAACGCGGAACAGGAATTCATTTCAGAACTATGGTTTCTTGATGAAAACACCTTAGAATTGACCATAGATTACATAAATAGGCTTACCATTTTTTGTGAAAAAATCTATGCACTCTAATACACATGCAATTCTTTAACTTCATGCAACATGATTTAAAGACTGAGGCTTGTCTGGTTGAAAGAGGTACAAAATGACTTAATGTTGCAACAATGGCAATAACAACAGCAACCAGTTGCCCGCATTGATTGTTTGTGTGGCACTGGGCAACTCATTTAACGGCAGCTGCTCGAAAATTGCTTGCATGTCCAAAGGGGCAGGCATAGATGGTTCGTGGCAAACTCGTTTTGCCACAAGAGCCGCAACAAACTGCAACTTACCCGCAACTTCCGAGCAGGACAAACTTTTAGTTCACATCCTTTTACTGCTGCTGCTGTTGCTGCTGTTGTTGTTGTTGTTGTGATGGTTATGGCGGTTGTTGCTCATCCACAGCTTCTTTGTTCCTTTGTTTCAGTGCCCAACAACAGCAAACGACAGGCAACAACAACAGTTAGTTTGTAAAGCAATTTATAGTGTATTCTCTTTGTTAAATAAGCACATATTTAACTCACAGTGACGTTGATGCCAACAGCAGGAGGGGAACAGGGGGCAATGAAGCAGCGGGGTGTCAGTAGTGTGATATTTGCCTTAATTTAAGTGACGCCTTCAACTACATTCGAGTATATTGTGCACATTTTATGGGCGACAAGCGTTGTCTAGGTAGCTCTCCTCTAAGTATGCAGCAGTTTCTGTTGCGGCTTAAAAACCAGCACACTATGGTCCCGATGACGAATTTTGTGGAAAAAAATTAATAACTCAGGAACGAAACAAGATATTTTGGTCCAGTTTTTTGCATTACACTAATAATGTCAATTGGCATCGGTGCTATAAAAAGTGAGCATGGCACCGCCCTTTTTCTTAATTTAAGCGTATGAAAATTTTTCGTTTTTCAAGCTATATGAACCAAACGTACACGATTGATTTGTTATTATGCTTCTAACACTCTGTTAAAAAATAATTCAAATCGGACAGCTATAGCATACAGAAAAAATATGAATAATCTGTGGAAGAAAGTTTTTTCGTATAAAAATCATCTTGTTTTCTAAAATATCCGGACCAAACTTATAATACATGAGATTTATTAAAGGCCAATCGGTTTATAGACACGTCTTGAATTGAAAAATTTATTTTTTGCTGCCTTTTCTGTTAAAGGACTTTAGAATATAATCAAGTGCTAACAAGTGCTAACGAAATTAGTTTGTTCTCTCAAAGAGAGAAAAATTCAAATTCAAAATCAAAAATTAATTTTTAAGGCAACTTTTTAAAGCACTCAAAACAACACAAAGCCCGCTGATTTTCGATAACGCAGATTTATGAACACAAAGTACAAGCCACACTGAATAATATGCATTAAAAATATCAGTTAATTGTCTTTTTAATTAATGTTGAAACGCACTTCAATTTAACTTAAACAATTAGTTTAACACTACATGTTCTGTTTCAGAGCTTTTAGCTTAACAGTGTTGGGCAATGTTAAAATTCTGACTAGGTAACATTTTTGTCCAAGGTATTTCTAATGTATTTCCATCAAAAGATCAGTAAATTGAACAACTTTAAAAATTGACCTTTTTTCCAAAATAATCGTCATCGGGACCATAGTGCAGCAAACACACACACACACAGAGAGAGAGAGGGAAATGCACAACATTGTTGTGTACTTGCTCTAATCCTGTTAGCTGCCCTTTTTTTATGTGCTGTATTCGTGGCAACTCACATACTTAGTTGCAAGGACGTCATGTCGCCATTGCGCCCCATTGCGACGCCACTGTCTGAATTGGGGTCTCTATATGTGTGTGTGTGTATATACTTATATATAATGGGCTATTCATTTTAAGCTCTCCTTCCCCCCACAATACTACACCCTCTGGCAAACTCTAAGCCAATAATGAACTTGCTGTCAAACTAATTAATTTAATTTTTAGTTCTTGCTGCGTGGCTCTTAAAAAAAAAAAACTCGTATGCAACAATTTTATAAAGTTCTCGCTTTTGTTTTGTGGTTTCTAAAGCTTGTTGAGCGATTTTTGATTGCGTCTGCTTACGTGACTGTTGCTGAAATGGTTTTCAATTGAAATTCTCAAATACCTTTCTTCACCTATTATAGACAAACGCAGCAAATAAACCGAGTAAACTACAAAACAAATTCAATAAAAAAAAAAGGAAAGAAAACTAGTTGAAATGGATTCAGCAGCTGCTGCCGCCGCTAAGCGCGTACAAATCGAGAAGGCTCACAATTTTATGCGCCAATATCGTGATCCCGAGTCGCGGGAATTGAAGAAACTGTCGGCCAATCAGTTTATGGATGTGTGGGCGCACTACGATAAAGATGGTGTGTATTTTTGTATTCATTTTCAGCACATGTTTTCGTTCCCTCACTAACTGTCAGCTTTGTTGCTTCTTGGCCGCCAGGCAATGGCTACATTGAGGGCACCGAGCTGGATGGCTTTCTGCGGGAATTTGTGTCCAGCGCCAATGCCACCGACATTAGCCCCGAGGTAAGTGCAAAGTGCAGTCTCATCGCTGAAACTCTAATGTTATCTCTCTCAACTCAACTCAATTCAACTCATCTCTATTTCTATCTCTATCGCAACTGTGCTATCTCTTTTATAGGCTGTCACCGACACAATGCTGGAGGAGCTAAAGTCATGCTTTATGGAGGCGTACGATGATAATCAGGATGGCAAAATCGATATCAGAGAGGTTCGTCTCTACACTGCAAAAAAAACTTCTTCTAGATTTTGATATTTTTGATTTTAGCATAGCACTTTTAAGCGGGGACCGCAAATAATGATTATTGAAATTATTTCACATCAAAAAATCAATGACTAAAACACATATATACAAAAAAATAATGGTAATGATTTAATTTGAGCAAAAAATAAAACTCACAAATACTCATTATTTATTATTTTTATTTTTTCGTTCAAAATAAAACTCAGTTTAAATATATGCCTGAATTTTCACTCAATATCTTTGCATATTCCTTAAAACGAAACCCAGGGGACCAAAGAAATGCAAAAACAAATCCTTAAAATAATTACGTAAACTTTTACGTAAGTTTTACTTTAAAGGGAAAAATAAAAATCACAAATAATGATTACTTGTAAGTTTTAATTTTTTGCTCAATATAAATCATTGTCATTGAAGTAAATTCTTAAAAATCTTTAATTAATCATTACTATGCAATTTTTATAATATAAGTCATAATGATTACGGTCCCTGGTTTTGAGTATTTATTCAGGATATGATTTTAAAATTATTAAACTAGCAAAAATAGTCAAAAAATCCTAAGGCATTGGATTTCACAAAAGTAGTATTGCGAAAATTGAATTTAAAAATCGTACTGTCATCTAGTATTTCATACTTGGCTTAAGAAAATCTGGATTTAAAAAACTTCTGATAGATTTTATCCTATAATTCCGTGTATTTTTTTCAGTGTACTCGTACACGAGTACAACAATTTTACAGTCATCGCACTGAACTGCTTAACATGTTTCGTTTAGTTGTGCAAACTTGTCGTGTAATTTCAGCTATAAATGTTTGTTCAGCGTTTTTCTTTTCTAGCATCTTCTTCGTCGCACATGTCGTATGCGCAATGTGACATTTCAGTTGGCCCTGTGCCTGATGCCGCCTTCAAATTGCTTTTTAAATGAAGCTGCCGCCCTGTCCTGTCCTGTCCCCGAGTTGCTTTTGGGTCTCAATAATTTATTTGGCCATTTTCGCCATTTGCCATCTTGCCAGTGCCAAGGTTTCGTTAAAAGTTTTGCCCGTCTTTAAATGAGTTTTTAATTGAGGCTTAACAATTGGTTGAAGCATCTACTATACAGACGAGTATTGAAAGTAGCTTTTGTGTAATGTGACATTAAATTGAATGGAAGTAATAATAATGTTGCCTGTCTGCCTTTAGCCTGATGTCATATGTATGATAAATGACACAAAAGTTTTTTTTTGTCCAGGTTGTGACAACCCTTTCTTTGCTTCGTATCACAATGACTTCAAAAAGCTCTCAGCTACCCATATCATTCATCATTTATTCAACTTGTAAATGTTGCGCATACGCCATGTGGCAAGTTTTTAACACTGACTGTTCGCAAGGTGATTCGGATGAAATCTCTTTCTAGTCCCAAACAGATACGTAACACTAATTAGGTTAAGTGCTGGCCAAAGATGTACTAATTTTTAATAATCAAATTAAAAGCAAACTTTTTCAAAGGGATTTACTACAACCCTCAATTTCTCCCTCACCGCTTTGCATAGTCTTCATTTCCCACTCGCTTGTCGACATGACCAAATTTCAAATCGTCGCTTAAATATTGCGGCAAAGTTTTCCGTTGCATTTTTCCCCCCGGCAACTGAAGAGAAAAACGGGAGAAAGCGCAGACTTTACTTTTAGTTAGCGGAAATATTTTCAACTAAAATTGCAGCACACCCGCTGTAATTCCAATGAAAACGGCTTAAGTTTTCAACTAAAAAGTGTTTGTATTGTTGCAAAATTCAGCTCAATTAAATGTTTTTCGTTAACAACACTCAAATTTAAATTGCAAGCTTGAATTTAACAACATTTTCCATTCTTTATTAGAAGTTTTTGGTTTTTTAATCAAATGGTCGTTAGTATATATAAAAAGATAAATTATCAAATTGAACGTTCTACCCAATTTTGAAGGAAAAATAAAATATCTAAATAAACAAAATTAAAAAGGCCTTTTTCAGCTAGATAACGATGACAAAATGATAATAAATGCCAAAGGCTGCTTTTGTTTTAGTCAACTAAATCTTTTACTAGCTAATCTAAAGCTTAAAACTGACTTAAAGCCAAACATTTGGTGACAAAAATGTTTTTAAATATATATTCACAGCTTGCTCAACTTTTGCCCATGGAAGAGAATTTCCTTTTGCTCTTCCGCTTCGATAACCCCTTGGAGTCAAGCGTCGAATTCATGAAGGTAAGTGGATGGTCAACCAAGTGAAAAACAAGGAACCGCCATTGACAAACAGACAAACAGACTGGACGGACTAACGAATGCTGCTGATGGCGAAACTGTTAACAGCATCCAAGAGGAAATGTCTGCTTAATTAATTGAAACATGATGTTATCTAATACTTGCAGATCTGGCGTGAATACGACACTGATAACTCTGGTTACATTGAGGCGGATGAGCTTAAGAATTTCTTACGTGACTTGCTCAAAGAGGCCAAAAAGATCAATGATGTCTCCGAGGATAAGCTCATTGAATATACAGACACTATGGTGCGTATACTTGATATTATATCATTATCAAAAACAACAACAACTATTCTTTCATCAATGTCAACGTCTTTTGCACTTAATGGCCAGAGCTTGTTGTGAGCCAAGTCTAGTGTAAAATATTGCAATTACATTTTTGGCACGACAAGAATAATGGAAAGTTCACTGCAATTTATATGCAGTCCAAGCTTTGTTAATTACAAAGTTTATAATGGAAACAGACATGTGTGTTTTTCTTTCTCACGCTCTCTCTATCTATCCCTCTCATTCTCTCTACTTCTATCTCTGTGTTCCAAATTACCCTATTTTTCTTACAGTCTCGCATGTCTGCTTAGTGGTAATTCTTCTTGAAGCACGTATCATAATAAATTATGATAAAAAAGTCCTCGCAACTCATTTGCAAGTTAAACAACGCCACAAAAAGTTTCAAAAGATTAATGCGCCAACAAAGTTATTTAACAAAATTTGTCGCTTAAATTATAACAAAGTTTAAATCGATGGAGTTACAAGGTTCCTTAAAAAAAAGTATCTCAAATAGAACGTGTGAGTTCTTAATTGCACTTGATTGTAAATTTTACAGATTAAAGTAAGGCTTATTTTTATAATGGTTTAATCTAAGATACGCCTACATTTTGTACTGAATGGAAATTTTTTATTTAATTTGAGTGTAATATTTCTCAAGGTTTTGCTTAAAGAACATAGAGGTAAAGTCCATGGTTTCGATCTGTCCTTAACATTTTTCCAGCATAACAAGAATTGTGTACTTCGCATTAAATAACATAAACAAACATTGTTATGTGTAATTTAAGGACTTGTTGTTCCGCAGGGAGCTGAAAAAACATGACTAAAATCGTTAAGTAACTTAACTAAGTCGATTTACGGGCATGTGTTTATTTTGGACTGTTATCCAATGCTCAAGAGACACACAACCAATTCCTATGCCATTAATTAGGCATAAAAGTTCTGTCATTGAGCTCATTTAGTTTACCCCCTTTTTTTCTTCTCTGTTTCGCAGTTACAAGTTTTCGATGCCAATAAGGATGGTCGTTTGCAGCTCTCGGAAATGGCCAAGTAAGTAGAGCAAGTGGCTAAAGAAACCGCCTACTGCATTCAATGACAACGAAACCAAACGCCCAACTTATTTATTACAGACTACTTCCGGTTAAGGAGAACTTCCTCTGCCGTCAGGTATTCAAGGTAAGTGCCAAGCATTATGAGTCCGTAAAATGTTCATTTGAGGAAATTACGATGAAAGATAGCGAGCCTAAGTGGTGCTGACATTTCAAACTGTAATTTACTAACTTGACTTTATACTTAAATACAATATCTATAAATACTTATTACTAGGCCAACACTTTAGCACTTTAGGTTAGCCTTAGCTTTAGTTATTGGCTAGCTGCAGCTTTGGCTAACAGCTAACAACTTGCAACTAACTGCATTTAGCTACCAAGGCCTTGAGTATGATTTTATATTTTATTTATTTATATTTTATTATTTTTATTCTTATTAGTTTTCTAGGTCTGTGTCTGCTCGAATGACTTCCAATAGATTTTAGCCACGTTTCAGAGCCATAATCGTAAAATAAAAACCAGCGAACCAAAGAAATTGCAATGCACAGCAAAAAAAAATGAACGAAAGCAGTCAACGAGGCGTATGGGTGATGTCAAATGGCAAATCGGCAAATACAACAGATTAAAACACCTGTATCTGCCAGATTGAAGAAATCAATTTCTGGGTGCTTTTTAGTTGAATAAATCCCACTTACTAGTCTCCTTAGTTTGAACCCCATTTTTTCTCAACGTCAGCTGAATAAAGGGGATGCTATAGAACTACAAAAGTTACAGATTAGGGCTGTCTTCATTCCTGCTACATTTGTCAAACTTTTGACTCTGTAATTAGGCAAAGTTGAGCCCCAAAATCTGAATCCCAATCCTTTGCCGCAGGTGTTGCTCGTTGGAATATTCAAAGTGGTCGCATAAAAAGTGACAATGCTCTGAGCTCTCTGGGGTGAATTTTTTGTAGCTACATTTCAGAATTTATTTGACATTTAATATTAAAGAACAGCGCTGCTCAAAATGTGCCCATTGGGGTTAAATGGAGCGCAGTCCCAGTCACTGTTGAGCCAAAAAAAGCAACCATTGTTGTTATTCTATCAGGCAGCTGACTGCCCGGAACGTAATTGGTCACCAGACCACACCACACAAATACAACAAAACCAACTTGGCCATAACTTTGGCATCGTCATAGACGCTACTCTAACTTTGACTGCAATATTTACCAGAATGTCGTTGTTGTTCGTTTACATTTAGTTGTTGTTGGCTCAATGTTGCATTAGGGTTAGTCACAATGAAAAAGAAAAACTTCCAAATTGTTGTTGAAATTTGAACGGATATTACGCTAACAATTTCCCTGAAAGTGTGCTTAAATTTATCAAATAGTTTTTTAATTAAAAGAATTAACTCAGTTGTATAACTCTTGATATTGCTTATCAAAATTGTGGATAGTAAATGTGTCTTAGTAGCATTAGCAAGTAATTACTTTGTAATTACTGCTACAATGACTGATTGTTTAGATAAACAATTTGGATTTAGCAAGCTTTCGAAAAAGCTTAATAATGCATTCTGAAGAGTTAAACATATTTGAAATAAGTGTGCAATTACTTTAGCAATTATTTATAGTACGTGTCTGCAATAAAGCTATGAAGATCTCTGGACATTATAACTTATTTAATTAGCTTTCCAATTAGGGCTGAAGATTCGAAAACTAAAAATAATTGTGCAATTACTTAAATATTTTGTATTTACAATAATCCAAGGACTATTTACAGGGACTGATTACAATCAACTTATGGAAAAGAAAATAACTTAGGTTAAACAATGTTAATGAAAAATCTATTTTTATAATACTCATAGCTATTGTTCGGTATAAATGAGGAATTTGTTTTATTTTATATAAAGTATTAAAGGAAGCTATAAAGAAGTTTTGCATTTTTTTCCCACATAAATGCCATAGATTTTCTTCAAGTAAAGTAACTTTTTGACAACCTCCAACATATGGTTTTACTGAGACATCCTGCATGTCCTTGCAAATCTGTCTACGACTTAAGCTAAACTTGAACAAACTCTTTTCTTACTTTTGGCATTCGTACTTCAGGCAGATGGCTAACAATGCACAATGAATTCACTGACCATGACCAACTACAATTCCACTTTTGGCGCTTCCAGGCCATCAACAAAGTTCGACAAACGAATCGACAAAAGTCCGAGCTGTGCCAGTTGCCAGTTACCAGGTCTTATTGTTATTTGCTGCATTCGTACGTGCCAGAATCAAATTCAAGCTGCTTATGAAAACCACATCGCATGTGATGGGGTCGTGTGCTCAAGATCTTAAAGTTTTCTTTTTCAACGATTCGAATATGAGTATACTTGCTTTATGCTTTTCTGACAGATGCAACATGGCGTATGGGCTATTTTCATACCTGTTAAAAAATTATTAGCAATCATAATCATTAGTAAGTAGATTTTTTTGTTTAAAAGTCGAACTAATGATAGAATAAAGATTACTTTTCGTTTTGCCTAATTATTTAATGACTACGATTACAAAAAATTATTACAATTATTAAAAAATAATCAGAAAAATCAAAAAAATTCAAAAATAATCTTTTTGAGTATTCGGATTATTTTTGATTTTTTCCTGATTATTTCTGATTATTTTAGTTTTTGTGATTGATTAAAATAATCAGGAAAAAAATCAAAAATAATCGGAATAGTCAAAATGGTTATTTTTTGATTATTTTTGATTTTTTCTGATTAGTTTTGAATAATTGTAATTAGCTTAGATGTTTTTGAATTTTCTTTAATCATAATCATTAAATAATCACAAATTTTTCAACAGTTAATTATATAATCACTATGATTATTTCCAAAAATAATCTAATTGTTTAGTAATTCTGATCGAAATTTAACAGGTATGGTTATTTTAATTAGAGCATACAACTAGCTGATCTGATCTACTGGTTGGTTCTCACGCAACGCAATGCAAAGTGCTCGATTTGCATACAAGACCTAAAAAACAATGCCAAGCAATTGCCAGCTTTTAGTCGGCTGCGCAACGTGGCGTATGAGCAATGTGCAACCACAAAGAGTCACATTTGCAGTTATATCTACAACCGCAACCACAGCGACAATGACAACGACAACGACAGCAATGTAAACTATTTGCCCATTGTTACAGTTGGCTGCACAGTGACATTTTATTTGCCTTTTATTGACAACTCCCCCACAAATCCCACACTCACATACATTTATCCCTCTCTCACATAAGAGATTTTGCTGCCACGCCCAGTGCATGTAGCATGTAACATGTCACACATTTACAATGTAAGCGACAAGTTGAAATCAACTCGTACATGCTACATGCCACATCATGATGGAAATTCCATCAATTTTCCACTCTCTATTGGTCACAAGTTGCGCCCATTTGTGCAGCATCAGCACCCAATTATAATGCCCAACACCATAAAGTCCACAACTTGGATGTCTATAGTGTCTATAGCTGATAAGACGAATCCCATATTTCTCCCTCTCTCTGAGAATCTTTCACCTGGACACGCATCCTGAGGAACTTTGTTGCAGCGCGCTTATTAACGCCCGCAAGTATGCAATAAAACGCTACAAGTTTAAGCAGCCATAAAATTGGCATTTCCAGCCCATTTCCCCATCTCATAATACGCATTTATTTCTCGCGAAGCTAAAGGGAAGTGGACAGGGTATCCACCACCTGGTTGACTTCTGCCAGTTGTAAGCAATAAAAGTAAGAAAAAAAAGAAAAATAAGCATGCCTCAACATTTTTACAGCCACCAAGTGGCATCCAAAGACTTATGAGTTATGAGTAATGGTATTCCTGCTGCAGTTACAACCGGCACCAAGAGGCATGTTAAAAATATATACCAGCAACTACCTGAAGAACGAGTAATTGCCATACCCAATTACACTGCACAACAAATTGCATTTGATGTTTATGGCAACATCTTTGTCATAGCAGCAAAGTTGAAAATCTCTATAAAATATTATAATCATAAAAAGACCACAAAATATGTACATTAAAGTAGCCCAAAAGATACCCTTTAATGTTCACTTCTAGCTGAGACTATAAAGCAATAATTATGGTTTTCATTTTATCGAATTTAAATTTAATAACTCAAAAAAGGCACAGAATTTTTCCGAAAGTGACAATCACATAAGATAAATAAAATTCAATTCTGAAAAATCTACCAATATGAAAAGAATTCCAATCGGAATAGATGCACAAACAATTTCCGAAAGTGAAATTCACATAAGATGTGTAAATAAAATTAAATTTAAAAATTTAAACACAATTCCCATTGGAAAATACTTGTGAAAAAATAAAAACAGACCTAATTGTAAATTCCATAGAAATAAAATATTGATAGAGTGTCACTTACTTAAATGGAAAAGGTTATGAACAGATTTAAAGAGACTGCCCAAATTTTCAATGTGACATTCCACTTTCCACTTGGAATGTACACGTACCTATTCTAAATTTCACATTCCATAAAACTTGAAAATTTATTCAACTGTAGCTTGTGTGAAGTGAACTTTTAACTTTATGTTACCCTATAACACAACTTCATGGCTACGAGGTATATTCATATAAAACTAAATTGCGGTTGCCTGGTGTTTAAGGCAACCTCTTGACGTGACGTTTGCTGGCGCTGCTGCTTTTGCTGCTTTGGCGTCGTGCCAATGCCGGAACAGCTTATGCTAATGCACATCACGTATACGCCGCGTGTGTCGCAGTGGGCAGCAACACATAATGCACAAGAGCTGCAACTGCAGTCGTAGCTTTAAAACGTGCAAACAACTTTTGACAAAATGTACTTAAATTCTGTGGAGACAGGGTAGAAAGGTAGAAAGTCTATCCATTTAGTGGGTTGGCCAACTCATTTAAGTTTGCCGGCCGTTCTCTTGCGGCAACCACTTAAGGGGGAATATATTTTTGTTTACGCTGCTTTGGAGTTGTCTCTGCGGCGACATTTGGCCTGGCCACGTCCAGCTTACGTGAAAATGTGGCCAGAAGAAGCGGCAGATAATCCACATAAGTTCGGCTGACACAGACTATTTGGCTTGCTTAGAAAATTAGAAAATTTTATTTACCTTAGTTTCTTTATTTTTGTGTTTTTCTTTGAATTGCTCAAACTTCCTGTGCACCTTTAAGTGACAGAATAATTAATTAGAAGTACATCAAATTTAAATCGTAATAAGTAAATGCAATTAAATACTTAAATAATTGGTCTTGCCCTTATGCTTACTAGACGTATACTTAATAATTTAATTTTAAGTTTGCTGCATTCTAGCTGGAATTTAGCTTACTAAACAAAACCACTTCTAGTCTAAACAAATCTGCTAAACTATGTAAACCAATTAATTTCAATTTCAACTACAGAACACGCTGGCAAATAGTTTTGTAACAAATTATATTAGCAGCTTGAACAAAACAAAAAAAAAAACAAAGAAAATTTTAATTTCTAAACTTGAAAACCTGACAAAACTTTCTCTGACTTTCTTTTTCATTATTCCCCTCCGCCTAACCCTTTCTTTTCTATTGCATTCTATGCCTAACCAACTGCAACTAAACTAACTAAACAACAACTGTATCTGTATATGCATATATTTCTATTAACTATTATTAACTCTTATAAACAATAAACACTTGTACATTTTGTTTCATTTACATAACATATAAATAATTAATTTTAATCAACAAATTTCCAACTACAAATATAATTGCACGTGATGTACATTTTGGCTGCCACAAAATATTTTTCACACAAAATATTCAAACAAAATATAAACTAAAATAATTAAAATGCAATTAAAAACTTGACTCTTAAACTAAAAAAAAAAAAAACAAAACAAAACATAAAATAAAATCAATAAAACTCTAAACAAAAAAATGCTGTATATAAAATCGACAACAACAACAACAATCAATTGCACTGCCTACAACAACAACAATAACAACAACTATACAAATATAAAATAAAACACACTCGTTTATCCAGGAGGGCATTGATGTAAGTATTTATTGTCCAAAGCCGAGCCAAAAACGAACTAAATGTTACCCAACCAATTGGAATAAAGAACAACGACAATACAACAAAATAAACACAAAAACCTATAAAAAAGATAGAAGAATAGAATAAATTCGGAGGGGCGAACTTTAAATACCATCGCACAGAGTAAAAAATAGAGTTAAACTTGATTCAAATTTATCCGATTTCCCATAATAGTTAGTAAAAGAATAAAAGCTCACTTAACTGATTATGTTAAAAATATTTAAAATTAATTTTTTTATTTTTCACAAAATTAAAACTAACAATGACTTTAAAATCTCAAATTACGTAACACACAAATCAAAGTCAAGTTCTAGTTTAAGAAGTTTAGTCATACTTTATTCAAATAATAGAATGTGTTTCGCAGTAATTTAATAAATTCAACACTCTGTGCAAAGGAATTTAAAAAATTTATAGCAAAGACAAAAACACAAAACAATATTTTAACAAGCTTTCGGTTTAATAGAAATAAATACCAAACTCTGTTTGATTTAAATTGCTTTTGTTCGACCTTAACGATAACAGCAAAAAAGAGAAGCACACAGAATGCATTTTATTGACTTTTGGCCATATTTATTCCATTTGAATGCATTTTCAGTGACTGTTTTACCTTTTTTTGTTGAATACACAAATATATAGACAAAACCTCAGAAAGCTATACAATTGCATATCTATAAATAGATGGATAGACACTACTATATAAGTGCAATGTATTTGTTACTTTAACTGCATGCTGGAATGCTGTGTGTTTGCTTTTGCTTTTCTGTGAATATCTTTTGATCCTTTGAAGCATGTTAACCAACTAAGTTGAGCGACAGATTTGTGTGTGCCTACGAGTGTGTGTGTGTGAGGATGTGTGAGTGTGTGTGTGAGTGTATGTCAGTGGACTTGTGGCCCGTTTGGTAACCTAAGCTCAGAGGTATGTGTCTTACTACAGAGCTGTCTTTGCATTCCTCCAAAAACAGCCAAAGGATTGAGAGTAAACACAGTGAGTTAAACTGAAAACTGTGTACAATGATCAAATAAGTATTTAATACTCTTTAAAAGAGTAATTCAAAGTTAAGGTCTGGATAAGTTTATATAAAAGATGAGCTTAACTAATACTCAAAAAATAAATATCAGCAATTCATGAAGAATTTTTAGAGAATACTTCACAGAAATCTACTTGGAATGCTAACAAACAGATAGGTTGATAAAATTAATATTTATATAATAAATTAAATTTGAATAACGTATGTTTTTGGCCAAAGTCTTTAACAGGATTACTTATAAAAAATATAAAATTTTAATTCATTTCAATTTCATAATTTCAACCAAGTTCTTAAACTAAGTGGAATGTTTGTATGTACAAAACTTTTATGATCAACTTTTGCACAATTTTGAGCAAACCTAATTTGCTTATAATACCAGCTCTGACCTAAAGTTAAGTTTAATTTATGTGTTAAATAGTCAAACAGAAAGGACTTAAGCTATAGCAAACATATATTCTCTCTGTGTAACATATAACCACAATGGGGCCTTAAGCTCTGACCAATCCAATAAACAAACGACAACTATGCTCTGCTAATTAGATATTTGCTATAGCAGACCGAGAAAGATTGAAAATGAAAGAGTGATAGAGAGAGAGAGAGAGAGAGAGAGAGAGGAAGGAAGAGAGCTGTGTGATAAGTGCATGTACGTGAGCAGCTAAAACCTAATGATGGTCCAGATACCAGACCCTCTGCGACCCTTTGCATAATTTAGAAATGCGTGTAACTATGTGTGTGTGTGTTTTTTGTGTGTGTGCGGGTGTGTGTTGTGTTGTGTGTTGTTGCCTTGTCCATATGGGTAATGGCAGCCGCAGACATCCGCCGCCGTAACCCAACGAAATGGCATTCAAAAGTGTTGAAGTATAAAATAATTACTTCATTTTATCAGCCAGGGAACGTGCCGCACTGACGGCAACCGGCTTAAGTGCACAATTTGTCAGAGTTCCAACAGACAGACAGACAGACAGACAGAATGTAAAGCATGCTTTTAGGCGCCATCCAATGTTTTATAATTCAGTGTGAAAATGAAATTTTTGAGCAAAATTAAACACTAAAACCAACCATAAAGCCGAGCTTCTACATAAGAACAAAGCCAACGTTGAAAGGGCTGCCAACAGCGTGCACTTAATGGATTTCCAATCCCCAGAAAGCCAAATAAACGAGCATCTAAGCACGGCCTAGACGAACTGAGCTAGACTATGCGATACCCTTTAGTTACATACTTACGAGAAACTTTGCGAAAAATGTATTAATAACTAATGTAAAAATTAAATTTATTTTCTCTCAGAATATCGGTTTCAGTTACGGTACGGTTATGTTCGCAGTTAGGTTTTCGGTTACGCAAAATCTTTAAAGAAAGGTTTCGTAACGGTCAACCGGCTTTTGTATGTTTCGGTTCACAAAAAAATTCTAACGCTAAAAATTTAATTATATTAATAATATAAAAATAATAATTAAAAAGGCATTACTTTCTTAATGTTTTATTCACACATTTTTTTCACATATTCTTTAGTTTATTGTAGTTTAGTTTCATTTTAACAATTTTAATATTTCCTAAGCGCAAATAAAATAAATTTGTTTAATGAAATATTATTATTATTGTGCAGGTTTCCCCATTACAATAATAATAATATTTATTTTATTTTGCGCTTATTAAGTGCTTTTAAGATTCGATCATGAAAATCACAAATAAAAATTTCAGATTAAACATAAGAAAATTAAAATCAAAAAATTAAAATTAAATTTTTTTTCGGTTGCGGTTTCAGTTACGGTTTTAAATTCCAATCGGCTTTTACCGCTTAAAGGTTACGGTTTCGGTTAGGGTTTTTATCGCTGTTTTCTCTAATTGTTAAAAACTTTTACCAACTTATGGTACTTATGCTCATGCCCTGCCTTGAGCCCTTAGCGGTGTACAGGGTATGTCCAAAGTAAAGCAAATGCGTTTTGTCGCTAGCGTCGTTTATAAAGCAGCTTACATGGCTAAATCAAATAAATAAATGTTATCAGGCCCTAGGGACAACCACACACACACACACACACACATGGATGTAACAAATTGTTGGCTAGCTAAATTCAAGCCATTTCTGGCAATGAAACACCTGAAACTGCTTTGAACTTGAATTGCTGCCAGTTTCGCTGATTGCAGCATTTGCGCTTGCATAACCCAAAAGTGCAGGTGTGTTTGTATGTGTGTGTGTGTGTGAGTTGGGAAGGAAGTGGGAATCAATAAATCTAAGCAGCACATATATAATACAGCACTTGCACACACACACACACACACACACACACAAACGAACAACGAGAGAAGCTATAAATGTGCGGCGCTTAAATGTATGCTACATTACTTTTGGCCAAATGCGTTGTGGAAAAGCCACAGCAAATACGCAATTTACCTTAATGCATATTAATTACCGAATGTCAGAAGCACAAAAGCAGAAGGGAAGCAAGGGAAAACAACATGGCAAACTTAATTAAGTCATTCGTTATGATTCGGAATGTCTGGCGAGAGCAAAAATAATTCTTGAATATGAGTGAAAAAAGAAAAAAAACATGTAGCATACATTTAGGGGCATTGTTTTTTTTTTTGCCCTTTAAGTGCTTGTTCCGTTTGCATTTTGATTGTGCAAATAATTGTGCACAAATTGGCTGTAATTTCTATGAAGAGATTGAGTCAACGCAAAACATGAAACGAAAAACAAGAAATGAAAATTGATTTGCATGCAGGCCACTATAGCTCAAATAGACCCTTTTTCTGATATAAATTAATAGCTCGAAGGTTTTTCAAGTTTTCCGTGTAAAGTTTTTTGGATACCATTCTAGATCGCATTTGGAAATAGTTTTCTAAAAATGGCCGTAGCCCTTCCCATCAACGCCCCTAAAAAAAAATATATTTTTTTTTTAAATTTTTTTTTAATAAATATTGAAAAAGCCTTTTTTTTTTTGTATACTATTGTATTTTTAGGAACATTTTTTGGAGTAGATAGACTGTAACTAAAAAAGATAACATCTGGTAACTTAACATCAGAGAGCAATGTTAACATTTCTAGTATGCAACATTACAGACCGATGTATTCCCAATAAGAATGTTAAAAAAGTTTGTTAATTTGAATATCAGAAAAAGTGTCCATTTGACCTATAGTGCAGGCGAGCATCCCCAACTGTAAATGTGTGTGTGTATATGCATGTGTGTGGGTATGATTTAAATTTCCATAGGCAAACACGCGCAGCATGAGTTGAATAATAATAAAGAAAAAGTTGAAAGTAAAAGAAAATATTTGGCATGAGTTGTACATAATATATGATATTAGCAAGCACACATAGCACACACACACACACACACACTCAAATACCTATTCAAACAAAAAATATATACGTAGTTTAGTATCCCATATGGCGGTTGACATTACAAACGAGTAAAGCGTGTATATATTAAAGATAAATATTTGCTTTATAAACCACTTGAACTTCAACAAGAAATGCGTTCTTTTCTCATTGCCAAACTTAGGGTGCCACCAAACTGACCAAGGACGATATTGAGAAAGTCTTCTCATTATACGATCGTGTAAGTAATTAAAACTTGAATCATAAATGAATACAACTATAAGTTGTTATTAACAACAGGACAACAGCGGCACCATTGAGAATGAGGAACTCAAAGGCTTTCTCAAGGATTTGCTGGAGTTGGTCAAGAAGGTAAGTTTTCAATGATACATATTTTGAAGAATTATCGTTTGTGTATTTGCCGTGGCAGGATGACTATGATGCCCAGGATCTGGCTGCCTTTGAGGAGACAATCATGCGTGGCGTTGGACACGATAAACATGGCAAAATCTCGCGCAAGGAGCTGACCATGATACTGCTGACCCTGGCCAAAATATCGCCAGAGGATGAACAGTAGATGTTTCTGCGTTTCAGCCAGATGCCAACAAACCCAGCCGAAAGAAAGATTTGTTAGCACACACACTAATATATATTTTTGTTACCAATTTGGGTAAACGGCAGAGTTGTTTTGGCCAGTTGCCAATTGATTACTTTAATGCTGCCCCTTTTCATAGGTGGCAGGCTGCGAGGAAAGCAACTTCCAAATGCGAAAACCTCTGCAAATAAATAAAATAAAATCGAAAATTGAAAATCGAATGTTTGAATATTGAACAATTTATAAAGCGCTAAATTCGCAGCAAACAAAAATAAATATAAATAAAAGTAAATGTTTCAAATTAATTAAATGTTTATGCATGTTAAGCTTTTGAAAGTCTATTTCCTAAACAACAGCAACAACAACTACCAATGCAACAACAAATATTATGTATGTGTAATCGTAAAATAAAATTAAATAATAATATTACAAACAAATTTGAAAAATTTACACTTAAATATTTAAATTAATTAATTTTTTGACAAAGCAACTCGAAACCAGCCAGAAACAATAAAAAAAAACGGAAAAACCCAATACCGAAACAAAGTTCAGTACATCGATTTTAATGTCTTGTCTGAGATGAATTTTTTGAAGGAATAATACAAGTAAACAAATTATATTTTCTATTATATTTATTTATTTTTAAAATAAAGAAAGAACTAATTTAGTTTCGAATTAATTAAATCTTAGCTAAGTGTAAGAGCAGACACTCAACAATTTAATGCAAATGATAAAAAATATATATATATATATATTTATTATGTAGCAAGAATTTTTTAGATAATTGTTGTTAATTATTGTGTGTACCAAAAATAATATTTATTATAATTAAAATTATTAAATTACATAATATAAATGTACTTATATACGTGTATGTATAATGAAAATATTTTTGATGAGTTGTGATTTATTTCATCTTAGTTTTTCGTATTTTATCCAAACAAATTTACTACATTTTGTGAGTGTAAAATATCGTAAATATCGAATATGTATGGTATATTCGTATTTACTTGCCTAACATTTTAGTGCATAAGTTTTACCAACAACCCATGAATCCATGAAACCACTCAAACAGCAGCTGCCAATTGGCACTCGAACACGGCCGCCGAGTCCTGGGCAGGTAATTAAGGATTCCACTTAAAATCTGCCCCCCATTTCACCTCCACATCCTGCTCTCAGCTGTGCTCGACACACGTCGTCCTTGTAATTGTCCTTGTACAAATACTGAGATTGATTTACGCCAGCGAGAAAACCGATGGCAAAGAATCTAAGCTGAAAATAAATTCTATAAAAAGCCAAAACAGCTGTTGAAAAAAAATTGTTTAAAACTCCTCAAGGTGCTATCTCTATTATAAATACTTGAAAACCAAAAAAGTAAATAATTTCCTACATTTTATATTTTTTAACCTAAACTCAATCCATAGCCAAAAACTTAAATCTATGCTAGCTAAATTATTATATGTTCTAGAGAAACTTGTACGATTTGAAACGTACGATCAAACGATCTAACAATTGCCAAGTAAATGAAAGATAAAATATCGTATATAATTATATAATATACATATTTATATATTATCAACTTACTCGTATGCTATATTTAAGATGGAAAAACAATTTACACACTATCAGAGATGATAATGACACTTGCATGTAAAGCTTCAAAAACGACTTTCCGATAACTACTTACTATATATACGATATAACTATAACTATATATATATACATATATGCCATACACCATACAACCAACATACATAATATGTCAAGCAAAATTCTATGAAACAAACGTGTGTTTTAATAAACTATCGATAGATCACAATCTCAAAATACAAAAATTACACCCTGTATGCGTTTTTTTTTTAATTAGATGCTGGATATACTGGACGATAGACTCGCTTGATCCTCGTTCTGCTGCTCCAAAAGTTCATTGAGTTGTTGCAACAAACCATTGAGACTCATTATGTTGGCATTCACGTCCAGCATGAGACGAGTTGTTGGCTTCGATTCACCCTGCTGTCCCTCTTCCTCTGCCTCATCTTCTTCTGGCATCGACGTTTTGACCAGCTGGTTTATGTGGCCCATGGTCTCTTTAATCCGATGGCATTGGCTGTGTGTTTGGGTTACTGATGTTTATTAAAACTGTGAATCAAGTATTACAATTTATAAAAATGACAAAAATTAATCAATTAGTCGATATATTTCCAACGATATGTCAAGTAAAAAAAACTTTTTTTAATCTTAGTTGTTTAATAAAAATACATTCGTATTTTTACATAAATTTTGACTTGTAAAATTTTAAGTTCGAAAGACAGACGAACTGATCCGATCTTAATGCATTCACAATTAATTAGCTTTGCTGAAGTAATTTTGTGACTCAAGATATCGATTTTAGAGACTTACAATTTTTTTAAAATTTAATATTGTAAACCTCCTATTGTCATAATTAACTGAATTATTTCTGCAATTGAAATAAGACGAACAAACTTCAGTAAATTGGCAATATTTCATGAAAATCGGTTTAATTAACTCGATTGACTTAACAGATCGATTTTAAAGATTTAACAATTTTTTAAAATTTAATATTCTATTCCTCAATCTTTAACTCCTATTGTCATAATTAAATGAATTGTTTCTGTAATTGAAATACGAACAAACTTCAGTAAGTTGTCTATTTGTCATGAATATCGATTTAATTAATCGAGTTCAAGTACCTAAGAATCGTTTGCGCGAAATCGACGTAATTTTACATCGTTAGTTTTTAAATTAATTGGTCTGGAAATCTTACCAATTGGGCAGCTGGAATTCGCTGTTGGGAACATTGCGCCAATTGCAGTTCTGCAGATGCCAGGCACAATCGGATACCTCCAAGTGCTCCATGTGATGCTCAGTTTTAGTGGCCAGCTGTGGCAACATCTTGGGCAACTGCTCCAGCTGCCAAGTGTGCAGCTCCGGCTTCGGTTTCAGCTCCAAATGTGCTTCCTCCGCTTCTAGGACCTCTTCATAGATGTCTTCTTGGCTCTCCTCCTGTGCGTCTTCCTGGGCAACTGCTTGAGTCTCTGCTTCAGTTACTTCTTGTTGCACATGCTCCTCATCCATGTCAATATCTACGCCAATTGCAAGCAAAAAGTTGTCCAAGGAAGTTGACCTCTCAATGCTGCCCCTTTTGCCAAAGTGTCGCCGCAGAAAGAAGCTCGCCTGGGTCAAGGGATCGGCAACACAATGGTAACTGGTGGTGGTGTCCACGCTGCGAAAGGCAAAGCCGGAAGGATTGTTGGTCAGCAAACGGGTTGCATCATTCGCATAGGTAATGTGCGTTTGACTGTAAGCAAAGGACTGTGAATAGTTAATGGATCGATGCAGTTGCTCCACTTACCACTTGGCAATATGAACATTCAATTTGGTGATGCGTCCAAAAGACATTCTTCAACTTCAACAATCAAACAATTTACAAAAAAACAAAAAACTGAGAAAACTTTTAGTAAGTCTCTTTCACAGACTACTACTAAAGATGTACTGGGAATTTGTTATTGGAGATGCTGGGATTAATTGTAGATCGCCTCAATGTCCAGTCGCTGTTGATATGCCAAACGCTGAAGGATCGTGGGATGGGTGTGATGCCAGCGCGCATAGCAGGAATCGTAGACGGGAAAACTCATGTGATCCGCATAGATCTTGACCAGAGCCGATCTCAATGGCATGGAATAGCCCAAAAAGTGGGCATAACGATCGGCCGCATATTCAAAGCGTCGCAGATTCCACAACATCATAAAGTTGGCCAGCGTCAAATACGGCGTCAAAGCGAAGCGTAAAACAATTATGAAGCCCACAATTATGGGACAAACACCGATCTCAAAGCCCACAGCTTCGTACAGCTGTGGACAGTGGAAGAGTAAACCGAACAGGATCATGGTGAGCAGAAAATGCACCTTCATTATTAGCGTGGCCTTGTAGAAGTGACCGTTCCGCCAATGGCCCAGCTCATGGGCCACCACAGCGGCCACCTGCACATTGTACAATCCGCGTCCGATCTCGTGCGGCTGCAGCTCGTGGGGAGGCAATCCCTTGTTATACAATAGCGTGTCAAAGATCACAATTCTCTTCAGGCAGCAGCTGCCATAGAAATAGGCATTGCTATACTGCGTCGATTTGGTGCGTATTATAAACACCCGTTTCATGGGAAAATTGGTTAAATCACAAACACTCTTGATATCCTGATAGAGCGGACCATCCGGCAGTGGTACCTGTCTGCCAATACAGGGTGCACAAATGTAGGGCAACAGGAAGACCATCAGCAATGTGAATACCGCCCAAATGACCCAAAAATATAAAAAGAAAAAATATCCAAGTGCTTGAACAATAAATACAATGCCCAGAGTGAGCGGTGCGAGAATAATCTGGGCCAGAATTATCGATACGATGCCCATGCAGAGATACATATAGCATGGCAGACGTGTCTGTGTTCCATAACGTAGCTCCAATATGCACTTGTCATACAGTAAAACCGGCAAACATCTTAATGTTATATAAATGGTCAGATACAGCACAAAAATTGGACTTATCCACAATTCTTCCTTGGTGGCCGATGCCAATGTTGAACAGGCCAGGCCCCAGACAAACGGATAGAAACCAAAAAATACCTCGGCCAGACTGATGACCAAGTCGATGCCATGCTTCCACATAAACAATTCCATTTTGTGCAGCTCATAGACGCGGGCACGATGATACCCCTCCGGCGGAATGACTGCACGCAGCTCCTCCGGCACCGTGTTGGCCCCCAGGCAGACCAGTTGCTACTAGACCGATACGGATACGGATACGGATACGAATGAGATACCGAATCATACTCACAAGTAACGAATGAATTCAATTAGAAATCTTTTTTTTAATTTGCAATTAAAGCAGGGATTCAAAATTAAAGCTCCAAAAAATTAACATATTTTTTGATTTAAAAAAAGTCTTTAACGTTTTATATTTCGATTTTAATTCAAACAAAATAAAATCAAAATTTGAATACAATTTCCACATATTTTTGTATGTATCTTTTTCCGACTTTTTTTTCATTCAACCCGAAAAATACTCAAATATTACAAAAAATGAGCCGAAAATAACTTTTATTTTAACTTTTGATTATAAAAACTAAAAATAATAGTTATACTCTTATTTAAAAAAAAAATAATTAAAATTTAATTATTATTATATAAATTTAAATTAAAAATTGAAAAAAAGGACTTTTTTAATTTTTAAAATAAAAAAATTAAAATATGATTTTTTAATAAAAAATTTAAAATAAAAGTTTATTCTGTTTCTCATAGCTCTTATTAGCGTTCCCTTGTTTATGGGCTAGTGAAATCATCGATCCTTTTTTCTTTAAAAATTAAACCCTCCGAATGAACCATCTAAAGCGTAGTCGAGATTTACGGCTTCTTAGGATATATGAAGGTTTCGTAACAGTTACCGGGTTTTTTGATTGTTTCGGTTTCGAAATACCGGTTTGATATTGGTTTCCAAAGAAAATATGGTTGTAATTTTTACAAAGAGAAAATGTAAATACTATATATGAATATAGCCAAATTCTCTGATTACAAAAAAGATTTTTCTTCCCGATGAAATAAATACTATATTTAAATTTAAATTAAAAATCGAAAGTAAGTTTTAAAAACGATGATTACACATTAACAACAAAACTTAATTTAATGACTGATGGAACCGAAACTAACAGATATGCATGAATCGGTTATTTCGGTTTGAATAATTTCGGATTTTCTGTTAAGTTACTGTTAAAAATTTCAATCGGTTAATACCGGTTAACAGTTGCGGTTTCGGTAACGAATTTAGACCCTGATCAAAAGAAAATAACTAGGATAGTTCTTTCGGATTATTTTTTTTAAAGATATCGACATCAAATTTTATTTGTAGTGCTTAAAACAAAAAAAAAAGATCTCAATGAAAGTGTTGCATCCAGCTTACCTGACGCTTGGCCAATATCATCTCCCAAATGTGGTCAACGAGAAGAATCGCCAGCAGCAGCCAAAGGAGGATCTTCGGATCTATCTTCGGCCAAGTGTCGTAGAAAACCATCGCTCAGGATAAGATCATGTTCCGAAATACATGGATAACAACAAAACAACGCACAATTATGTATAAATAAAAAAGTTGGTATATTGTTTGAAATGAAATGTCAGTTTAGATGGAATTGAAGCTACTTTGATCAAGCTGGGCGAGTCTGGCGAGGCGCTGTAGCATTGTGGGATGTGTGTGATGCCAGGTGGAATAGCATTCATCCGAGATGGGAAACGATAGATTGTCCGCATAGAGCTTGAGCAGCGCCAGCCTCAGATTGCCGGCATGTCCCAGCATATGGGCAAACTTATCCGCCTGATACTCAAATTGCCGTGTGACGGCGAGCATCAGGACATTGGAGAGCGTAAAGTACGGAGTCAGCACATAACCGAAAACAATCAGGAATCCAACCAGAGTCGGCTGTAGGCCAGACTCAAAGCCCACTGCCTCATAGATGGGACCATGGGGAAAGAACAGGGAAAATAGGAATAATGTCAGAAATAAATGTGTCTTGAACATGATGATGGCCTTGTAGAAATGCCCATATTTCCAGTGTCCCAGCTCGTGGGCAACAACAGCAATCACTTGCGGATCTGGCAGTCCCTTGCCCATCTCCTCGAACGACAACAGCCGCGTGTTAATCCCCTGTCCCCGATTATAGAGCAACGTGTCAAAGATGACGATCCGCTTGAGACAACAGCTGCCATAGAAGAAGGCATTGCTGCCCGTGTTGGGATCCCTAACTCGAATGATGTACACCTGGCGCATGGGGAATCCCACTTGTCCGGTTAGCCGTTCCAGCTCAGCTTTCAGGGATTGATTCTGCAGCTCCACTCGTTTCCCAATAAAGGGATCTATGATGAAGGGCAACAAGAGGATGAGGAACACGGTCAGGAGAATGGCCCATGCGTAGAGTCCCAGAAATGAATATTTGTCCAGATATTTGACAGTATATATCAAAATTACCACCATGATGACCAATACCACAAACGAGATGATGACATCCAGCAGGAAATACAAGATTTGCACATACCACTTGATGGGATTCCCCTTGACCAGACTGACTATGCAGTACTTTTCATAGAGACGACCTGGCATCGATTTGATCACCATATAGATGTTAAGCATGCAGGCAAAGATTATGGAGACGACCACCTCGTGTGTCATCCATTTGGCCAAAGCCATCATATTGGCCAATTGCCAGACGAACGCATAGAAGCCAAAGTAGAGCTCAAGGCAACCACAGATGACGACCATCCAAAGGGTATTCACGATGTAGAACCAACTCTTGTGCAATTTTAAAGCGCGCATTGACTGGAATAGATCCTGTCCTAAATATGGACGCAATAGTCCCGGCACTTGATGCACTTTATACACTATTAAAATCTGTAATTCAAATAAAAAACATATATGTTTACTGTATGGCAGCGGTGGGCACGAAATTTGAATTCATTAGCAGCGCGTTGGCTCCCGGAGCCATTGCGTGCCCACCGCTGCTTTATGGCATTGGCATTGGCATTTACCTCGCGCAGCATTAGATATATGGACCAGAGATTATCCACAATCAGTATGCCCAATAATGTAAAGAGTATAATGTCAGGATCATTCCAAATCAAGGCGAACATTATCTGTTTTTGTGACCCTATTCCAAATTTCACATTTTTTACAAAACGAACAACGAATTTTTTAATTAAATATTTTTAAAATGAAAATCGCTTGCTTTATTGAAATCTACATATAATCTAGATAGAATAAAAGAAATTAAATGCTTTGGTCTCGAACTCGACTTACTGCTGCTTCTTGGTCTCCTCGCCCAGCTCCTTGAGGCGGGCTAGACGCTGGAGTAGCGTTGGATGCGAGTGATTCCATGTGGAATATAACCAATCATAGACTGGAAAGCCCAAGTTGTCCAAATTGAGTTTAATCAATGCACGTCCAAGTTGATCCTCGAAGCCCAGCGAATGGGCAAACTCGTCCGCCTGATACTCGAAACGACGCGATAGTATGGTCATGGCAAAGTTAATTATAGCATTATAGGGTGCCATGACATAGGTGAAAACAATCAGCAGACCCACAAGAATGGGTCGTGTGCCGGGCTGAAAGCCCAGAGCCTCATAGAAGGGTGCATACTTGAAAAGATAGCCAAAGACAAGGAACATTAGCAGTAAATGCACCTCCATAATAACAATGTTTTTGGTAACATGTCCCAGCTTCCAGTGGCCCAGCTCGTGGCCAAGCACAGCCAGAACTTCCTCGTTGGTGCATCCCTTGCCCTTCTCATCGTCCGTCAGCTCCGAATCGTCAGCCTTGCCCTTGTTCAGCAGCAAAGTATCAAAGAGCACAATACGCTTTGAGTTCCATAAGCCATAGAAATAGGCATTGCTGTGCGAAGAGCGTTTTGAGCCCTCTACGACATAGAGTTTAGTCAAAGGAAATTTGAGCGATGCCGCCAAATCCTCAATGGATTTGCGCAATGGTCCCTCCTCCAAAGGTGTGTACTTGTCGAACAGTGGCGCAATAAAGATCGGATAAATGGTGAGCAGAACAAGGGAGATGACGCCAGTGAAGACCCACAGCCAGATGAAGAAATTGTCACCGCCACGTTGAACTATGAATATAATGGCCGCTGTGATGGGCAGCATTACCACTTGGGTAACCAAGAAGCTCTTGACTTGATCCCAGGCAAAGAAGCCAGCTGTTTGCTTGTTGAAGCCATGCAACTCCTCCAGAACAAAGATCTTGTAGATCTTAAACGGCAGCGACTTGAAGGTCGACAGCAAATTCGAGATGAGCACAAAAACACAGCTCACAAGTATCTCATTGCTGGCGTCCCACTGCAGACGATTGACCACGTCCACGGATGCCTTCCAGATCAGTGCGATTAAGCCCAGATAAAGTTCGAGGCACAGCAGCAATACGTCCATTAGCAGTGCCTTGAAAATGCCAAAGTTTTCCTGATCCAGGCCATATTTGCGCGCCTTGTGGAATGTCTCCTCGCTCATATGCGAAGTCAGCTCGCCGGGAACTTTCAATGCATTTCGATAGACTTTCACCTGCACATGGGGTTAAACGAAAGTAAATTGATATTAATGGCAATCAATGAACTCAGCTGACATTTAAAGTAGTACTAAATATACACTTGCGGGCATTACATACATATGTACATAGATTTATGTATGCATCATCTCAGCCCCATACAGTTTTTTATTGCCTTTGCCGCTTTTGATGACGGCGGCACGTGCCGGCTATGCAATATTGTCTTACCTGGCGCAATGATATATAGATTTCCAGGGCATTTTCGATAATAACCAAGGCCAATATACTGTACAGTACAGTATCTGCATCTAGCGAAGACATTTTCACCTGAATTTCAATAATACATATGAGTAAGTAAATAGAAAAAAATTCAACGCCGAATTAGTGTTGGGTTGCTCATGAGTGAGTGAGAGTGAACAAAAAAGAGTTGCTCCCTGAAGTGAGCAAGTGAACATGTTCCTTCCAAATTGCTCTTTATTGCTCAGCTGTTCTTTTTTGCTCAGTTGTTCAGCTTGTTCAGTTATTCTGTTTTGCTCATTATTGCTCAGTTGTTCTATTGCGCACTTTGCTCGAATTTTCTCTGTTCTCTTAGACCTCTTAGGGCATTTTGTGTAGATTCTTTGATTGAACATACACATTGGTGGATTAGTGTCAAATATAAATTCTCATGTAAAGAATTCAAAATGTAGCAAAATATGGAGCTACTTCGAAGAAGTCGGAAGTCAGCAAGCTAAATGCAAGTTTTGTATTTATTGAGCTGTTGATTACAGATCAACCTGAGCAGCCATCAGATTTAAATTAAATGTGAAGTAGGATATTTTCGATTAGTTGGATGAGGGGCTTAGTGAGTAGCTCAGTGAATAACTGGCTAATGAGCAATATGAGTGAGCAACTGAGCAGGTGAGTAACTGAACAAGTGAGCAACTGAGCAAGTGAGCAATCTGAGTGAATTGACTCACCTAATAAAAAAGAACAAGTGAACATGTTCACCTAAATGAGCAATGTTTACCCAACACTACGCCGAATATAACGGCAGAGTGACCGAATTTGCAAAAGTAGAAATATACCAAAAAGTACTGAAAGCAGTGCTGCCAGAATTTTCGAAGCAGTAATTGCTAGATTTGGAAAAAGAAAGTTGATAAAAATAGCTAAAAATTGTGTGAAAATTGCCAAAACAAAAAAAAAAGCTAAATCATTAAATGTTTTGTTTCGAGCAAATATATCAGGGATGCCACACAAAATTACTAAAGAAAAATTAAAAATTGCTAGATTTGTCGCTAACAGCATTTAAAAAAAAATTGCAAATTTTTTAAAAAGTTGTCAGATCTAGCAACTGAATGGCTAAACTGGGCAGCACTGGCTGAAAGTGCTGACGTTTTTCACTTGTGCGCGCAATCGTTAATTGAAACAAAACAGCAAAAGCATCGATAACTATAAGAAAAACGAATATTTGAAATTTAATTTTATCTAATCATTTTATTTTTAATACAAGTTATGAAGCTAAGACTAGCGTATTTGCACATTAAAATGTTCCACACTGGCATCGGCAATATGTTTGTGTATTTCATTAACCTCCGCCTGGGTCATGGTGCGTTCCATATGGCGATAGACGATACGGAAACACACACTGGATTTGCCCGTCTTTGGATGCTTAAATTTGTCCACTAAACTTATCTGTAAAGAAACGTACAACAGCAAATTGAAATGTGGAGCTTTAAACAAATTTCAAACGGCATTCACCTGCTCAACAACATCACCGGCCACCGAGCGTACCAGGTCGTAAAAATCGTTGGGCGAGAAACCAGCGTTGACCTCAACATCTTCCGGCAGCCAGAAAGACAAGTCGTTTGTGCATTGCGGATAGTGCGAGATGGGTTTGTACTTGGCCACATTCTGGAGATCCTGTTCGCTGAACTGCGACAAAAAGCCGCTGTCGTTGGACCAAAACAGTCGGATGTCTGGTATATCGAATAAGATCATGGCCAGGCGTTCCAGACCCACGCCAAAGGCGTAACCAATCGACTGATGCACGCCCGCCTGTTGTAGAATCTCGTGACGCATAATGCCACAGCCGAGCACCTCTAGCCAGTTATCCTTGAAGTAAATTTCCAGCTCCCAGGATGGCTGTGTAAAGGGAAAATAGGTGTCCACCCAGCGATACTTGATGCGTGGTCCAAAGAGCTCCTTGGTCAGGCCGACAAGCACATGCTTCATCTCATGCTCCATTAGTTTAACGGCTTCCAATGTATGACAGGGTTGCTTTGTCTGATCCATGCACTTGGACGAGGGTAAAATCCGTTTCGGATCTGCAATGGAGCCCGACCATGTCTCCTCGAACAGTTCCAGGCCGGGATTGCGCTCAAAGAGCTTCTCTTTGGTCACCAGACGCACTGCGTCCGCCTGATGGAACACTGGATAATGCGTGCTGTCGATCTCATCACGTCGATACACTTCGCCTACCACCAAAAAGTTATCCAATCCGCCCGAGATCAGCTCCACCTGATGGGCCGTAGTGTGGGCACGCAGCAAATGCTGCTGATTGATGTAGTAACAATCCGATTTCCGGCGACTCACATGATCACTGGGTATCAGCAGATTGTCAAAATTCTGCTGCACTGTCACCACCGGATTCATCTGATCGTACACGGAGAAAAGCGGATTTCCCCGCTGATTTCGATAAGCTCCATAGAAGTAGTTGACAATGCGCTGGCGAATAATCGACAATGGATGATCACGCTGCAGATGCTTATTCAGAGCCAGGTGTGTCAATATTTTGGGCGTCACATTCGTCCAGCTGTCCGTGGCGTACGTGCCCCCTTTGATTTCCAACTGAAGTTGCGGCTGCTGGGGGGTCGTTATTTTCTTGGCCTCCTCGGCGGCGCTGCTGGCCAACAAACGGCGCGGATGCCTTGAGATGCCTGGGCACAGCCTTGCGCTGGTAACACGCAACGTTAATAACATTTTAGTGGTGTTTATAATTTATTAAATTGCAATGTTATTTTTATTTATTGCATTTTCCATCTATTACAAAACAACAGCTGTTGTATCGATGCGCGTGCGCTGCAAGTATCGATAACATGTATATAAATCGATATCATTAACCAGGGCTGCATCTATTATCGGATAACTCTGATGAGTACTAAATTTAAGTTATCGACTTTTGAATATTAAAAGACGGTAAACTAAATAATTTTGTAATTGTTTGAAAACTATGTATCATTATATTAATTAATATAAATATTTCAATCTAAAATTGAAAACTATCAATTGTGAATCTTAATTCTTTTCAAATTTTAAAAATTTAAAGGTTTTTAAGTTTTTAAATGATCTGCTTTTGAATTTTTTGAACAAAAATATTTATTGAAAGACGGTTAACTTAATAATTATGTAAAGTTGAAAAACTATGTATCCAGAGTTTTAAATAATTATTTTAATTAGTATCAATTTAATTTATAATTATAAACTATCAATTGTGAATTTTAATTTTCTTTTTTAATTTTAAAAATTTGAAGTTTTTCAAGTTTTTATTCCCCCGACAGTTTACAGTTAGCTAGTAATAAATAAATGGAGTTGACTTGTTTCTTTAAAAATATTTATTTATTTTATACAAAAACATCAACATTGAAATATGCCTAATTTGTTTCAACTTTAAATGGCAAACTATAAGAAATGTGATGAATTTTAAAGATCGTAGCACACACATAATAATATGCCAACTAAATTATAAACTTCGCTTTTGAGATGCTTGGGTTGGAATAGAGGTTATGCGATTAATTAAATGAGGTTGAGCGGTTATCTGTATTGGATTTAAACCAATGGATAACTGGCAGCTGTGGCAATGCCGCACTGGTTGTCAGCATTACGGGTCATCTTGATGAAGCCCTTGTCACCCCAGGTGGTGCCCCACGAGTTCTTGACCAGCCAAAAGTCCTGGCCATTCGCATCTGTGCCAAAGCCAACGGCGAGCACACCATGATCCAGATTCTGGGGATCGCATTGGGGCTCATTGTAGACGCCCTCGGAATAGAACTGGAATGATTCGTGGGAGGCATCAATGGCAACCGACACGGGTCCAATGGTGGCAACAGCCTCAGCCATTTTCTTCTCATCGCCCGAGGGAATATCAACAAAGCCGCGATCTGTGGCACCAATGGTCGCCTTGTTGAAATGACAGGAGTCATCGATACCCTCATAGGCATATGACTTTTCCGTATCAATGCCGCCATTGTCCTTGATATAACGGAAGGCGTTGTCCATCAGGCCACCATTGCAACCATTGTTACCGTACTTGGTGGAGCAATCAACCAGATTCTGCTCGGATAGCGACACCAAGGCACCAGTCTTACGGAAATGCTGACCCTCTAGAGAGCCAGTGCTTGAGAATGCCCAGCAGCTGCCACAATGTCCCTGATCCTTGACCTCAGTCACAGCGCCCTTGGTACGCCAATCCACAGACTTTGGCAGGCTGACATGCTCCGGCGAGATGAATGTGATGCCCGTGAAGCTAACATCAGCAGCACTGCAAGAAAAGATAAGGTAAGACGATTAAAACCAGTCTCTCAATCAAGTTGAACTGGTGTCAATTAACAAACTTACCGCAACTGCTTTTGCAGTGTGTAGTTAAATCCATTCATCGTCTGGTGGAACTCATGATGCAGCATATCCGCATACTTGTTAACGGACATCTTGTAGCTGACTTCGCCGGCGGCATAGCGCTGATTATGCTTGGCAATCTTGTGCTTGTTCTCATTGAAGATCTTCAAACGGAATCGCTCCTCGGTATCATCCTGATAATTCTTGCGATGCTCCAGCTGCAATTACAAATAATAACAATATGAAATATACGGCTGTACACTTGAAACGACAACACAATTGATTTGCTTATCAACCATGTTTAACGCTTATCACATGACGTGTTTAATAATAATACATTTTACCTAGTACACATACACAGATTAGATAGCTCAACAATCTCTCAATTGCACATGCCCCGCTGTGAGGAGTTCACTTCATATTCCAATATGCATTGAGGCTTAGCGAATAATGTTTGTGCTCGATTTGGATTTATTGCCCTTGAGCATGAGCCAAGAGATAAGCCAATACAGCTGTTATCAGAGCCAAGAGACAGGTGACTCTTGGCTAATACGTAACACGTAACACGGTAGCAACCATTAAACTAAACTATGGCCATAAAAAGAATTTTACGACTCTGTCAAAAATTCAGGTAGAAGTTGTAAATGGTCAAAAGACAAAAGTAAAAGCCTTTTGTGTCTGTAGTCGACACGCAGGTACCCTATAAACGAGCAATAGCTTTATAAATTGAAGTCATGAAATTGATTTAACAGCAAATAAAATTCCACATATTTGCCTATTTTATTACAATTGTTTAATGGTCTAATAACTAGTATAATTATACAATCTTAATCAAATGAGAAATAAATACAAAACCAAAATATTTGGTGAAAAAATACAACAAGCCCTGTTCCGGTTTTCACTTTTAAGTTTTTAGCATTTATTCAATTTTAATTTAGACTAAGCGTTTTAAAATTATCGTTTTTCGCTTTATCGGACTATATCTCATCAACTCAAAGTGGCATTAAGCCGCTGAATATAGCCGAAGTGGTATTAGAGCAGGTTAAAGAAAAATAATTCGGGTTTTTTTTTGGGAATTTTTTTATGTTGTCGAAAATGTCTGCTAAGTTTTTGGAAAAATATATTTATTAATAAACAAAAGAATTCGTTATTTTCTGTTGCAAAATAAAACTTGTGAATTTAGTGTCTTTTCAAATTAAAAAATAGTTTTATAGTTAGAGTTGCTTTCCCACACCTGTTTCCTAATTGAGCTAGCCTTTGTTGCTCTATGTTTACAGGGTATATCCAGCAGCAATTGTTGGGTACAGTAAACATTCTTTGGGCGCTGTCAAAAACAAACTCGAACAACATGCATTTAATTATATCAGACAAAGTCAACAACAATTGTCGCCCTGAAATGACCGGATGATGTTGTCGTTGTTGTTGTTGTTTTCTTTTTTGTCGTTGTTCTTTATTTTATTAATGATGCCCAATTGCGTGCTTTTTTTGAACTTCATTCATAGATTGCATATAATTGTTAAAATTGTTATGACTACGTGGTGTTTACAACTTGTGAATTGGGCAAATAAATTCCAGACAGTTTATTGATTTTTCGCATAGTATTGCAACAAATATATATTTGTTTATTGTAAAATTTATTTAGATAGAAAAAGGCGTTACGGCTCAGTACAAAAGTTATAAAAAACAAAACAAACTTAAAACAGTTAATTAAATGCACGTGCTTATAGATATACATACGCAACTATACATATGTATGTATGCACATGCATTGTGGGCAACACACACACACATATATAGGAGGTGTTGTTTTCTTTTTATACATATATTGTTTCGTTTTTATTATACAATTTATTGGTGCTTCTACTTTGTCGCTTCTTTGCACTTTAGACGTGAATACAATAAAAGTTCGTTGCATGTTTTTCTAGTCACATGAGTTTTGAGTATCTTATGGCTAACTAACTACATGGCTAACTGTATGGATGTTGCAAATGAGGATGATGCAGAGGATATAACAAGTCATCGCTACAGTCTTTCCATTTCAATCGAGCAACTGTCATCGTCGGTGTCGGCAACTGGAACTTGCAACTCGGAGGATGCTGTTGCTGCCGTCGCCGCCGCCGCGGATGTTGTTGCCCTCTCGGTTGCCTCCAGCTGCTGTGGCACATCTTGATATTCGCGACGCTTACGCATTATGAACCGCAGCACAAATCCGTTGATAATGAAAAGTGCAATTACAAATACAGCGGGAACCACAACATCCACCACTATATTTAAATCACTGGAGCTGGCCATTATTATTATTATTATTGTATTTTACAAATGGTATTTTATATAATTTCTTATACGATTTTGTTTGCTTTAGCACGTTTTTCCAAATGACGCGCGTGCTTGTGCTTTTCCTTTAATATGTTTCTTCACTTTGCTCCCGATTCGTTGGCTCTCTCTCTCTCTGTCTCTCTTTAAATTTAAGGCGCGCGCACTCTGCCTCTCTGCGTTGTTTTGTATCTCGCTTACTCTCGAAGAGCTAACGTTGCGACTGCCTGTCTACTTGCGTTGAGAGTCGAGCGGTTAATAACAAAAATAGCAGCCTGACTTTTTCGTGGTGCGCACTGTGCACGCACACACACACACACATATGCACAAACTGCTACGCAAATAAACATACACACAAACATACATTTAATCATTAGTTTCTAGCGCTTGTATGGGTGTTAATATGCAGGGGTCGAAACGGGCAGAATAATGACATCGGAACCGGTTTACGGTTCACAAAACAGATGCTGATTTATTAGGATGCTCATACATAATACATATACATATATTCATGTATATCGAGATTTGCTAACCGGTTGTAGCATATTTAAATGTATATCGATATCCCACACGGACAATCGCCCACTTGTTGTATTTCTTCATCTTTGCCTACTTATTTTCGCGCATTTACCGCAAGAGAGAGAGCGAAAGCTTTTCGGTATGAAGAGTCTAAGCAAAGTCAAATAACAAAAACAAACACAAAGCAATTGATAAGCATTTTCAGCCAGTCACACGCCATTTCCAAGTATACGAATTATTGTTGCTGTGTTTGCGAATTGCGCACAAATTGAATTCAAAAAAAAAAACCAAAACAAAAAAACTAACATCTTAATACGAATATGATTGACAGAGTTTGGGGGGTCGCATTTCACACGCTTATCAGCAGCTCAAAGGCCGACTGCGAAAGACGTTGACGTAGCTGTTTGCTGCTGCTTGTGCGTTCTATTTCACTGGAATGTGCACAATTCAATAAATATAATCTGCATATCATTTTTTTTTACTTATAATGATTGGCCATTTCTAACAGTCGCTGCTCTGAAATTCAGATTTTGAAAAGTGTGCAAAAACAAAAATTTATTTATACGAGCGCCCGTTTGTATGCTTTAATTTTTTTGAATGCAACTTTAATTTATGTCAAGCTTACAAGTATGCAACATCTTTTTATACTTCTTAAACTGAGAATAATTCATCCCGCGAAATATGCAAACAATTTTTTCATCGCTTTACAGTGGGTTAACATTTATGTTAGCCGTTAACATTCCGTTAACATTTTATGCAGCGCAAATTTGATTTTTGACATTCAGCCAAAAAGTATGCCGCAAAAATTGAAAAATCGCCAAATTTGATCCAAAAATTTCAAAAATTTCAAAAATCAATTAAAATTAAATAAATTAAATTAAAAAAAAAAAAACAAAACTCAAAATTCTGGAAAATTAATTAAATTAATCTAAAATTGGTTTGGTGCACTTCGCTCTTCGGGTGGCGAAAAAAGTGCAAGAAAATGTAAAAAATACAAAAAATAAGAAAATTGTAAATTCGAGAAAAACGCAACAAAAATTCTGGTGCAATTTTCAAAATTTAGCTCCAAAATTGAAAAAGTTAGTTTTTCCACTCGCAAAAATTTATGTCAAAAATTTGACATAAAATTGGGGGCCTTTTGTGAGGCAACAGGCGAACAGAAAACCACCATAGCAAGCAACCGGCGCAGAAAACGTTTGCATTTTGCGAGAGCGGGAGAGCGCGCTTAACAGCACAGTGGTGGGACTGATGCGGCTATATGTATGGTGTATGGGTGTATGTATGTGTGTTGTGTAGCCGTGTTTGATTTTTGCCATGCAGACGTGCAGAGTGAGTTAGAGAGAGACAAGTAGAGTGAGGTAGAGTGTGTATGTGTGCCGCCTTGTGTTTGTCTGTTTGTTTTCTTTTGCCATGCAGTTCGTCAATACCGCAAGTAGTGAGTTAGAGGAGAGAGGGTAGAGTTTTAATGTCAACACAGAACATTCAGTTAGTTGTACGAGAAACTTCAGAGTTGACGGACGGAGACATATATCCACACACGTACGCAAGCAGTTAAATACGCACACACCTACAGCAATTCAGCTGCGTTTTGTTTGTGCTTTTTGTTTGCCATTGCAATTTTAATGCAATTCGCAAAGTGTGAATGAAAATGAGGATGGCGTTCGCGTTGGCGTTGAGGCTAGAACTGGGGTCGCTGGTGTTGGCTTACATAATGCGACAGCTTTTATCCTTTTGCCTTTTTTAATTAGCGTTGTGCATGCGAAAGCAGAACCGTTAATTCAAATTTAAAAAATTTTATTTCTCTTATCTGCACACAGTGATTCATCCACTAATCGTACTTGCTAGCAATTTTAAATGAGTTTAACTACTTATACTTATCAGTGTTGCCAGCTTAGCATTTTTTAAATGTGCAATAGTTTTTAATATTTTTTTTTATATTTAATGATAAAATAATGGCATTTTTTTTTTTGCTTGCTTTTAATCTATGCGTGCTCTTACCACTTTTTTATTATTTCACCCTTTTATTTTTAGAACAATATATTTTTTGTTTATTTTGTTTATTTCAACTGTCAACCCCAGTACTTATTATAAAATTTTAATTGAGTTTTAATCGGAAAGAGAGATAATTTGAATTCAAACGCTAACTTATTATTATTATTTATTTATATATTATATGTAGCTTAATTGAGCAATAAAAACTGGAAAACAAAAAGTAGTCGAAAATGTACTGGATTAAAATTGCTGGGAGCGACTGTACATATATTATAATACCATATACAGTCTGTAATAATTAAATTACATTCAGTTTCAATTGATACATACAGTACTAAGCTAGAAATATAAACATTCATATATTGGAAAAGCATGTTACAGTTACTTTTAAATCTGATCAGTTACTCTAAATCAGAGGTGGGCACAAAATTTGAATTCGTTGGCAGCCGCTGGCTCCCGGTGCAATTGTGTGCCCACCGCTGCTCTAAATAATGGAATAAAAAGTGGGCGTTTAAATTCTTTTATTTTTATGTTTGTTATCTTGTTTTCTAGCTGAATTAGTCGACTGGACTAGACCAAAGCTGTAAACTTGTCAATTGTTTTAGCCGATGATAAGCGAAGAGGCGAAATGGGAACAATTGCAAATAACACACTGATAACACTGATTATAAGCGAGTTCAAAACGCTCTACGCCGTAAACTAGCGCACGCAGACAAAGGCACAAACAACGGAGAAAATTCAAATACAACATTTTGGAACAAATCATAAAGAAAAAACCATTAAATGAATCTCTCAAAAAGCGACATCAATGCGAATTGTTGGGTTTTGCTAATCGGGGATTTTAGAATTTGGTTGGTGTTGTTGTTAGTGGTGGTGGATGGTGAATGGACCCGCGTGCTTATCGCAGCAGCTGCAATGGAATGGGTCGGATTTCTTATCAAAAGCGCTGATCCGTACCAAACCGAGTACATTCCCGTCGATTATTGTCTATCAGCATCTCATGTGACATTTTCTATACAGATGGATTGTGGAACTGAACAGTATAGTCATGTGAGCTGGCATGTGACTGGACTGGACTAATCAGCAGCTGCAACAATAGCTTGCAACAACAACATCAAGAACTCTGTCCAATGTCTGTTTATGCACCCACATCATGTGGTGCCAGATTCGCATTTTTCCCAGTCAAATGTGACCTGACAGCGATCAGCGGGAATTCTGGCTTTGTTTTTCAGATTTTTTTGTAAATGCCCAAATGTAGAGGAAACTAAAACCCAATATAAAAAAATTCACTTCGTGAAATGGCAAAATAATGACAGCACTACAAAATTTTGGGTTGAATAATACTTTTGCAGACCTGGCTAAGGCTGCCAGTGTACTTTGTGTAAGGTAATTGGTTCAAAAGTTTGCTACTTAAAATTAAATTAATGTATTTTATTATGAATTATAAATCAGGAGAAATAGCACAACATGGATGAAATTATTCATGCCTTATGAATAGCACCTGCTGCTCAAATTGTTCAGTTTCTTTTAAAGGAACTGATTTTGAGAGCTCACTCTTCCCTTTTCGGGAGAAAACACAGGAATTAAATGAATTGAAAAACTAACTGTTTTATCGCTTTTTTTTAAATTATTTTTTCAGCCATTTTGCATCGTTCCTCCCGTCAAAAACAGCTTTTCTTTTCAAACTAAAGTTGGCAACACTGATCAACAGCTTGTGAGCTGCGTGTGGCATTGCAACAATAACATTAAGAACTCTGTGCACCCACATGACTCATCATTAGAGTCCAAGAGAATGTGCATACATCATCAGCCAAAAACAAAGGGGGAACAAGAAGATACGGAACTAAACAATGGCATTAATCATTGACTTAAATATGCACCTGCCACCCAAAACCAAACAATTGTTGATTGTTGAGCTCTCATTTCAATTTCCTCAATATCAATATTATGCATTTATTTAACGAATTACTCACCTTAAAGGCATGCCATTCCTCCTTGATAACATCGGCAAAGGACACGGCCTGTGTCACAGCCACCAGGGCCAAAAGTGCAAAAACTACGCGCATTTTCTAGCTTAGCTGCAAAGAAAACAAAACAAACACGACAACAATGTAATTAAATAAATAATAATTAGCTTGAGCTTTATTTTGATTCAAGCTTGATTGTCTGTGGCCAATCACGTGATGAGCTTTTACACGAAAGCTTAACAAGTTTTTTTTTGTATAAACAAACAAATAGCAAGCAAAGCGCTGATGAAATACATATGACAACAACAATAATAGACAATTTGCTGCGTTAGCGGTTAACAAAAACGGGTAACATGAGCCACAAGCCTGGCCAAAAAAGGGGAGCGGGAGAAATTGCAACAATTAAACGAATCTGACAAGGTTAAAATGTTGCATATACTCATATTTATAGCCGCTTAGTTTTTGATGTTTTTTTTCGAATTCGAAAACTGATTCCGTTATCTTATCGGCCATTCGCCTTGTGTTTGTGTGATTATTGCGTTTTTTTTTATTTTTTTGTTATTCTTGCAGCTGTTAGTTTCAAATGTATTTGTTACATTAATAACACAAAAATGGTGCCAAGTTCGAGGGCCAAACAGGTAACAGGTTTTCAAACGATTTGCAAGTGAATCAGCAGCAACAACAACGTCAGGTACAATACAACCTCATAAACTGTGATACGAATAACCAATTGATAAGCGGAATAGAAAGAAAAAAAATAAATAGGCCACAGTGAAGAGTAAAGCAGCAGCTGAAAACAAAATGCGCAACAGCAACAGCAGAGTAATGGCGGCCAAACGCAATAAACAAAGACGCCAAAGTCTATGACAAGAGAAAAACGTAGAATGAAGAAGAAAGTAGAATAGAATTAAAATGTCGACACAGCTGAGATGCTAGTGAAATAACCAGACAGAGATATTGGAAACCACAGACAATTGTGACTTTTCTGTGGTTGAGACAATTAAACCATGACGCACTTTGTTTAAAAGCAAATAAATCAGGAAATGTTTTAAATGCTGCTGTTATTATTCAAACATACATACATATTTACATATATATGTACATATGCACATATGTATTAGACTTACCACTTAAAACTGAAAAGCCACTTGAATAACAATCACTACAATTTATTGCGTCTCGACAATAACTGTTAACAACGTTTGCTTATATGTGAATATTAAATTCTATTATATTGTTTAATTGCTAGTCTGAGCAACTGCACTCCAACACTTTTCGTGGTTAAATAAATTGAATTGCAAATTGTTGTTGCGAAGAAATCTTTAGTACATATATTCTCTCATGATTTGGTCACACTAAACATTCACAGCAGACCATGAAGCAATAAAGGATAAGGAGGCTCGTCGGCTGCATAATCGTTCGGTTTTTAGTCCCTTCACGTTCAGTGCGGTGCAGTGCGGTGCTCTCTATCCCTTTTCCTCGCATTGATTATCGGCATAGTGAAGGGACTGATCTTGGCCGACGAGACCTTATGTTATTGCTTCATGCAGCAGACTTGCCACCAGGGCTGCAAAAGCATTATAAAATAACCGATGGTATCGATGATCTTTAATGTGTTAATTATTTAATTATTATTATTATATAATATTTATATAATTTTTTTTGACGTAAATATATATGGATAGTTTGAACCATCGAAGAGTGCTGTTATGCTCAAGTGTACTTATTATGAGCATACGTATTAATTCAAAAACAAGTAAATGAAATATGGGCGACAAGGTTGAGATCGAGGTTGAGAGATCACAGGGTTAACCTCGTCATTTAAGGCTGCCACCTTGTTTCTTTAAAGGCATTAATGCATTTTTTATTGGTGGTGGAAAAATTCCCGATGTTTCGATGATTGCTGAACACACACAATTTTTTGGAAACGGTTTTTAAATCTGTAAATCTTATAACATATTTCTCATAATATTTTGAAGTTCTTTCATTTTAATATTTCAGAGGGTAGTATTATATCAGGATTTTTTAATGTTTGTTGAATATAAAAACTTTCGATAGTGGCCTACCGAACACCGATGTTTCGATGCTTTGCAAACATCAACGACGTCGATGTTTTACTCGATATTTCTCCACCTCTAGTGAGCAAGCAGAAAATCATTCAGAAAAATATTGCTCGTCATCGTAAAACGGAGCAGGCGATTTTATTAAAAAGGATTCCCAAATTGTTCATATTTTCCACATAATATATCCAGTAAGTATGCGCATTTCGAGCAGTTGTAAGTAGACTAACCAATCTGGGTTGCAGCTCTCGAGAAGCGCCCGTATCATGTTTGGCAGACAGAGCGGTTTGGGCAGTTCCAACAGCTCCAATCTTGTGGAGTTTCGTGCTGGCCGCATGAATATGGTTGGCAAAATGGTGCATCCGGATGCGCGCAAGGGTCTCGTCTACATGACCCAAAGCGACGATGGACTCATGCATTTCTGCTGGAAGGATCGCACCAGCGGCAAAGTGGAAGATGATCTCATTGTCTTCCCCGATGACTTTGAATACAAGCGCGTCGATCAATGCAAATCTGGTCGCGTCTATGTGCTGAAATTCAAGTCCAGTTCGCGACGCATGTTCTTCTGGATGCAGGAGCCCAAGGCGGACAAAGATGACGAGCACTGTCGTCGCATCAATGAGTTGCTGAACAATCCGCCCTCGGCGCATCAACGCGGCGGCGGTGGCAGCGGCAGCGAAGGCACCGATCTCCAGTACATGCTCAACAACATGTCGCAGCAGCAGCTGATGCAGCTCTTCGGCGGAGTGGGTCAGATGGGCGGTTTAAGCTCTCTGCTTGGCCAAATGAAGTGAGTTTACTTTTGAGCAGTGTTGCCAATTTGTCCTTTTAGCGGACAGATCAGTCCGTTTTTGAACTGCGATTTCTGGACAAATTTTAAAACGTTCCCAATCCGGATTTATTTTATTTTATCTATTCATTCATCCTTTTTTATTGTTAATTCGCTTATTAATTACAACAGCGGTGGGCGCGAAATCTGAATTCCGGAGCAGCCGCTAGCTCTAGGAGCCCATGCGTGCCCACCGCTGAATTACAACATTGTGACATCGATTTCATATAGTTATTCCTATATCGAATAATCCTTTCTCGATGTAATGCAGCTAGTGCAGCCAATTTGTCCATTTTGTGGACTCATTTCCCCTTTTTAAAATTGCAATTTCTGGAAAATGCATTTTTTTTTAAATATTATTTTACTTTATCCTTTATTAATCCTTATTTAGAATTTATCAAATACAGAGAGTATCTAATATATTCATTTGCAAAACGCCAAAAAAAACTTTGAAATGTAAAAAAAAGTTTATTCATTTGCTTTGCATAAATATTTTACTGTCCTATAAAGAGCTAATACTTTCAATATTTAAGTTATTTTTAAAGCTACGATATTAATTTATTAGTTAATATTATACGTATTAATAAGAAATCATTGTTTGTCCAGATGTTTTTTCCTTTAAACAGAATCTGTCCGTTTTCCGTATTTTTCTTGGCAACACTGCTTTTGAGGCGTATTTATGATTAATTGTATATGTATTTCACGCTTTTAGCTCCCGCACGCCTTCGTCGCGCAACACGGCATCCTCTGGCGGGGGCGGAGGTGGAGGTTCAGGCAGCGGCGGCAGCGCTCTACAGACACCCGAAAATGTGAGCGTCCAACGCACACCGTCCGCACCAACCAAGGGCTCCAAGTCGGGCAGCAGCCGCAACAATTTGCTGGGCGATTCATCCGCTGGCGGTGGCAGCTCAAGCGCTGATGCCGATGCCTCCGAAGCCTCCGGTAAGAACAAACAAACTACCACTACAACAACAACAACACCAACAACAAAACAAACAACAACAACCACAAGTGGAGCTTATGCGAATCCATTCCAAGCGTATTTATCCAATCTCTCCCCTGAACATGGCGCAGGTCGTTCACTAACTATCGACCTGTCCACGGCTCTGTCGAGCGCCGATGCCATCAATCAACTTATCGCGGATCCGGAGCGTGTCAAATCGTTAATTGTTCACCTGCCGGAATCGGAAGATGCCGATGAGGATCGCAAGCAACAGATCAAGGATCACATCAGTTCGCCACAATTTCAACAGGCCCTTGCCCAGTTCTCCAATGCTTTGCAATCTGCACAACTTGGACCCGTCGTTAAGCAATTTGAATTGTCCCATGAGGCAGTCGCTGCTGCCTATTCTGGCAATCTGGAAGAATTTGTGCGTGCCCTGGAGAAGAGTCTTCCAGTTGGTGCCACAATGACCGGCGAGGAGGCAACCAAGGAGAATCCTGTCGCCGATAAGAAAAGCGACACTCAACCAGCAGCCAAGGATAAGGATGAGAAGAGCGCCGCATCCACTGAGAAACAAGAGGAGAAGCAGAAATAACGCACATCTATATAAATGCCTACCCTCCATATATATACCCAATTTAACAAATGCAATGCGTTTTAAACCATCATTTTTGCACATTATCTGAGTTTTTTCGATTCTAAAATAAATTGGCAATGCAAATTGTTTTCACATTTCATTTTTGAGTAGGTTGGTATCTATGCATGTGGACAGCACTGTGGGATCGACAAGTGTTACCAGCCTGTTGGTGAAGTAACCGTTTTATATTTTGATTTGCCTGCAAGTTGTCACCAGTGATGCCAACTTTAGAAAGTTCAAGCTGTTTTAATCCGGAAGAGGCAAAAAAAAATTACTAAATTATGAAAGTGACTGTTATTTTTATATTATTACATTTTTATAGACTTTTCCAAATTTATAATAAAAGTGTGGATTAATGTTACATATATTTAGCCATTTCAATTGTCAGTCAGAAAAAGCTTTTCTCGCAACACTGATACGCATACAGATGCTACGCACTGTTTTGGTGCCTCACGCGCTCTCGCTCTCTCTCTCTCTCTCTCACTCAGTTGCGCTCACGCGCCGCCGCTCTCGCGAATCACACACAGATACACACAAACACAAACAACACACAGTGCATGGCTTGCGAATACTTGGAGCAGAGAGATACATGTGTGTATTTACACATTCAACTTCAAACGGGCAAACCGCGCGTTCGCTATTTCGCTTGATTTTGATTTCGAATTTTGATCTCTTAAATATCACAATTATTAATTGCTATTATAGCAAAAGCTAAACGCGTTCTAATATAATACATAAGTGTTTTTTGTCCTTTTTTGTCGGGGGGGTGGTAAAAGTTATATCGAATATTTCTGTTGCTGTTTTGCGTCGTAAGTTTATGTTTTGTATGTTGTTGTTGCTGCTGCTGCTGGTGCTTTCATTTTGCAGCAAGCTGCTGCATACATACATACATACATATAAGTATTTATGTATATATAAGTGTGTGTTTACTGTTACTGTCGTACGTTGCTGGCTTTTTTTTCAATGCATGACTGCGCGCCGCATTTGTTGTGAAAAAGCTTTTCCTCAACTGTAAGCGCGACGCGGCAAAAACAAATATATGTACATATGTACATATACATTAAAAAAATAAAAAGAAATAACAACAATTAACTGTAGCGGCAGAGTGGCCAGCCAGCCAGCTGTGTTGGTATTGGTGAGCATGAACGAGCAACCGTCGTTGTCGTTGTTGTCGTCTCGCACACACTAAATCTTTGACTCACTCGCACTCACACAAACACATAAAAGCTTGCAAAAAAAAAGTGTATGAACAAAAAAAGTCAGCCGCTGCAAAAATTGTTGTTAAGACAAATAAACAAAAATAAGTAAAAAAGAAATTCGCAAGTTTGTGAGAGTGTGCGTGAGAGAGAGAGAGAGAGAGCAACAAATTGAAAGAGAGATGGCAAATGACAGAGAGCAAAAGTTACTTTATCCCGGTAACGATCTGGCAACACCAACAACAACAGCAGCAGCAAGCAAAAAGAAATTGCGTTGCGGCAATGGCAACAATTTGCAGCAATAAATAAGCTTTCAAAATTATCGGGTTAAAAATGTTCAGCAGCAACAACAGCATAATAATCGACAATTGACAACTAAAAGCAAATATAATTATATATACATATATAAAAAAACGCCACGGGCATTTTTTAGTGAAGAAAAAATCCAATCGAGCAAACTAATTTGCAACTATTTTAATGTGTGACAAATTTGAATTGAGAATTCAACCAACAAATTCAACGACAACAAATCCAAATCGACGTAAAACACTATCAGCAGCAAAATACAAAAACAACAACAGCAAACTACTTGTCGCTGATAGGTAAATCCATTTAAAAGCGCCGCATCAGCTGCAATTGTGCGATAAGGTGAGCAAACATTCAAGCTGGCAAAATTGTACGAGTGTGTGTGTGTGTGAATATATATATGTGTGTGTGGTCAGTACAACTAAAACGATGGGGTATGGGGAGGATGCGTCGATTGCATACATAGCTTAATTTGTGCCTGCATATTCTAGAACAGCTGCAGAAATTTCTGCACGCCCACGCGCCTGACACTAGCGCGCCATTTTAGCTTCAACTTTCTCAAGGAAGTTGGAGCCATAACAAAGCTACAGACATACATACATACATACATACATACATGCATACATACGTATGTACATTATGCTGCAATGGCGCCTGAGCATATGCTATAGCAATTTCAAGAGCGAGCTGCGTGTGAGCAGGACAACAGTATGGATTCTATTGCTGGTCTCTCTCTCTCTCTCTCTCGCTCTCTCTCTCTCTCTCTGTGTAAGAGAGAGAAGTTCTGTTTATGTTTTGGTAGAAAGGTCACACGGGCAATTTTCTTAGTTTTTGTTTGTTTTTTTTTTCTCATATTTACCTATCGCAAAGGCATGTGCATGTGCATTACTGTATTATAGGTCTGTGTAGATTATTGTGTGCTTATGTGTGTGTGCGTATTCCAATAAAATTGATTGAAGGACATTTGCGTCCTCTCTCTCTCTCTCTCTTTCTCTCTCGCTCTGTAGCGTTTTTAAATGGACACTCACAAGTTTGCCGCTATTTCGTCAGATTATTATGCAAACAAAAAACTCCAATTGGAAATATGTATGTGTGTGGGAGCAATTTCCAATATGGCCGACGTGGTCTAAGCTAAACCCACGCATTTGGAGAAAAACAAACAAGCACTATACTGAGTATGCTCGACTGTAAGATACCCGGTACAGGTGTCTTATGTATTATCAACATATTTATTATAACTTATAAGATACAGTTACTCACAAGAAAATACAGACGAATATAATAAAATCAACAAATAGTATTAATAAAATATAAAAATAATAATAATAATATATGGGCATTTCCAGAAAAGAGTCCACCTCGCCCAAAAGCCAAAAATTTATTAAAAACTCACATCTTGTGAAATTTTCCTCCAAATATGTATTCAAGTTATTTATTTAAGCAATATACGCTAGAAGAAACTCAATGGGATTAACATATAGATTCTACATTGAAATATATTCACTTTACAGTTTACTTTTAAATTCCACCGTTTATACTCAAAAGATTACACTAAGTAAGTAAGGTAGTAAGATTGTAGCATTGAACCATTTAATACAATATGGAATGTTTAATTTAATTCAAGTTTTACAAGCTGTTTTCGATATATCAAATAAAATATGATGAACAAATTCTTGGCACAAACTACAAATTACTGATAAAACTTGTAAAATAAATAAAATGATAGTAGCATTTCATAATTATTTCTAAAATGGAATACTACATTATTTTATTAAAGATTAAGAGTATTTTCTTTCAAATTACTAGCTACATCTCGCAGACTTTCGCATTTGTCAATTTAAAGTCAAACATGACTTCCATTTTTCGTCTCGTTCGCGATGCATTGTTTTTTATTAATAATTCGAAAATGACAAGACTTCAAAGCTTGTGTCTTATAACAATAATAGTGTTGATCAAATGCATTGAACACATGAGAAAATATTTTTGAAATTATCAACTTTTTCCATTTGTTTTTTTATTTAAAGACGTGACATTTGTACGTCTCGTTATAGATCCTGGAAATAGCCATATATACCTACATATATTATTATAAACAAACTTAATAAGCCCTTTGCGCTTTTCAAGTACAGGGTATAGAAACCCCAAAAGCATGAATAAAACGAAGTGAGGAGCTTTCAGCTTCTAGAAGTCTAGACTGACATTGAACTTGAATGACGACACCACTATCTATCTATCTATCTGAGTTAAATAGATACATCTGTATGTATGTGTGTGTATGAACCTAATATTATTATCCGTTAAAATTGAGGGTGCTGCAATAATAGCTTTTAAGCTGCTGCTTTCACCAATTTGCAGAACTGCATCTCAACAGTTTGTTGTTTTTATGTGCAGCCAATACAGAAATATCAATCGATAAGCATTGTTATTGTAGTCTGTGACACACACACACACACACACACACGTGCCTATGTGCATTTGCCCGCCATTTTAAAAGTTTAACACGAAGCTTTGTATAGCGCGAATGTCGACTGCATTTTCGGTGGGCGGCGGGTAAATGAATTTTCGTCAAGTACACTATTCTCTCTCTCTCTCTCTCTCACTCTCTATTGGAATTTTTAAGTGTGTGTGTGTGTTTGGAAAAAGAAAACGCAATCGCAAAATGAAAGTGAAAATGTTTTTGTTGTTTTTTCTTCATTGTTGCATCTTCTTCTTGGACTTTGCTCTATTTATCGCACATTGTGCTTGTGAAACCAAACGGATGCTTAACCCTTGAGCAGTGTTGCCAACTTTTGTATAAAAAAGCTGAAAAATTAATAATAAAAAAAGCTAGTTTTTCAATTCATTTTTCCTGTTGTTTCCCCAGAGAGGGGAGAAGTGAGCTCACAAAATCAGTTGCTTGGAAAAAAACCGAACAATTTGAGCAGCAGCTGATCTTTTATTTATTAGATGTGAAGAGTTTCATCAATGTTGTCCTGAATTCATCAATTTTGTCATCAATGTTGTTTAAAAAAAAGCCAGAATTCCCGCTGCCCGCTGTTTGCAAATTTTTCTAGCAAATGGCTTTTGAAAAAAGCCTGGTTTGACGGGACAATAGCGAATCTGGCCCTACTGCTTTTATGTAGTGTCGCAATTGTTGTACACTTGGTCCAGTGTGACCAGATTGCCAGATTGCCCCGCTGCCGAGGGAACGTGCCCAATTATTTTCAATTCCAGTTACATTTTGGGTTGTGTAGCGCAGTCAATGTAATTATAGGACCCTGCCCTGTTTTTCCCCCTTTTACTCCTCCTTCTCCGCCCCAGCCACTGGCACAACATTTTGTTTTTTTCGGCTGACAGCAGCAGATGATTTTCCGGTTTGCGAAAGCAGCAAAAAAAACCAGAATGAAAGCAAATTTTTGGCACGTCGAATATTTGATACTCTTGCAGAGCAGTGTATTCCAATTGGAACTGATATTTTCATATATGATATCAATCAAATTTGGTCTGAATGTGTCAGACAATACCAAAAAAACAGGGATTGAAACCGTAATCATAACCGTAACTGTTAACCAGTATTAACCGATTAAAATTGGTAACCGTAACTGCAACTAAACTTTTTATTATACCGGTACCGAAAGCAATCAACCGAAATAACCGTCAAGAAACCGATTCATTCATAACGGTTAATTTCGGGTTGGTCAAGCGAAAAATTAAATTCTGCATTATTTATAGGTGTTTGCAGTTTCAAAAAATTTTTAATATTTCTAGCAAAGAGATTTTTTAAAAAAAATTGTTGCAGTAACTATTAGATTTGTTTAAAGATTTTTTTTGCATCAAAACGTTTTGTTTTTCAAACTCAAGGAAAAAAGTTTTAAAATAGACCTCTACAAGAATTCAAAATTTTTAATGGGTTAAGGAAAGTTTTGTATCATTCAAACGGAATTGACCTTTCCATTTTTTTTTTTTTTTTTTTAAGGGGATTAATAGATTTCTTTATTACTTTGTTTTTATAGCCTACTGTTACCTTTCCATTGAAGACAAAATGTACGTAAAGTAGGTTCAAATTAGGAGTAGATTAAATGTTGTCAAAATAAATATGCCGTCTAGGGTATACTTTATGGATTCACCCAAACATCCTTTAATGCGTCGCACATTTCTAAACATAATTTGAATACCCTCCGCAAGGGTATAACATTGTAAATACATATGTGGCCAAAACTGGTTTTGGCCACAGGCTCAGCCCACAGATTCGAGATTCGAGACCCAGTGCTGCCCTTTTGGTGCAGTTGTGCAAAAAGAAAAGACAGTTAAGTTGTGTGTTTTACATATTTATAGAGCTTAAGTTTTAATTTTGTGAATTTGGCTTAGAAATCAACTGGTTTAATGGTAATAAAACGCGATAGAATAAATGCCACAAGAATTGTGGCACAAACAAAACAAAAGGCAAAAGTGTAGAAGCTCTCCTCAGTAAAGATATCGGTGAAAGCGGGTATATCCTGGTAAATCTGTTCAATGACAGCCAAAGTGCCCTTGCTCTTCTTCACCATTTTGGACTGTTGGGAATCTGGCACTATTTTTTCTTAATCGCCTTCTTGCCACCGGCAGCACCGCCACCCAGTTTCTGTTTCTCGGCCTTGGTTAGCACCTTATTGGTAATCTCCTCAGGTGGTGCTAATGTGGACACGTGTTTATTGCACAGCTGAAGCAGCTCCAATGTATTTAAATTCTCACTATTAAAGCGAATCTCCTTGACTTTGGCTTGCTCTGCAAAAAGGGAAAAGTGAAATCCAATGTTGTTCTGAGTGATTTTTATTATAAAATCAATTTTTTTACCTTGCGCTGAATCGATTAGGGCAAATTTGATAAACGCTGGTGCACGATTGCAGATAACTTCCGGTTTGACAACGCACTTGGGATTTGATAGAGAAACCTTGGGCGTGGAGAGCAGGAATAGAAATTCGCTGTGAATTAGAGAAAAACATGATCAATTTTAAAAAGTAGCAAAAAATATCAAGTATAAAGTGAGAAAGACAAAAATTATATGTAAATGTACACTAGCCAGAAAAACTATGCGTACAACCTTTTTTATACTTTAACAGCTATTGTAAGTCAAGTCTTCATAGTAAAAAAAATAAATTTGGAAAGGTCGCTTAAATTCCGTTTGAATGATACAAAACTTTCCTTGACCCATTAAGTACCCATTGAAAAATTCGGATTTTTGTAAACGTCCACATTTTTCAAAAGGAATTTTAGTGAATATAAGATTAATTTAAGAAACCTGCAACAAAACTTTGACAAATTTAAAGTGCACACAAACTTTATTGAATGACTGTAAATTGGAGCAACATTTGTTGCTAGGATTGAATTGGAAAATCCAATAAAACTCAATTAGTCCAAAATAAACTTGGAGACGATTTAGTTGGTTCGATTAATTAACTATTTATATTTTGATTTATTTTTGTATCTTTATATTTATATTCAGTATTATTGTATAAATTTGTTTGCTTTGTCTAATTGCAGCTGTCTCTGTCAGCGGCTATAGAAGCAACGCCTCAAGCTGACGCCGACACCGACTAAAATGTCAACGGAGCGGGAGCTGGCGGGCGGACCAGCTCAGCTCCATACGCTTCCGTTGACATTTCAGCCCGATCTGGGAACTGCGCTGCAGCTGAATTCCGTTGGCATCATTGGCAAGGTGTATGGTGGTAAGTGTGCATCCAATTACTCTACCCTCAGTGGGTATTCATGTTTTTTAAGAAGCATTTATTTCATTTCTTACTGCACATTATCACAACTTTATATATATTTTAGTTTTTATTTCTTTTAATACATTTTTGTCGACCACGTACTTTTTTGTTTCGTGAAAATCTTTACCATATGCGTTGCATACTGCGCATGTTTCATAATCGATAAACTGGGTGCTGGGGGAAAAGCGCTTTTCCAACCCTATTGCCATCATAGCCCCCATTTTCCCCACACTCACCGTGTGGATTTTACATTTTCCGCAAACGGATCAAACTGCACTGTGATGCGTTTGACGCCTTTCAAATTAATGCTCTTTAGCTGTTTTCCAATGGCAGACACAATGCCGCCCGAACGGCGTAGTGTGCCGCTAAATGGCACCGACATTTTAAATGCAATTTATTAATTTATCAACAATAATTGTGGGAAAACAATTTGCAAATGGTTTTATAACAACAACGTGTGCGTGTGTGTTCGTGTGTGTGAACAGCGAAAAAAAAAGAAAAGGTGGCAATATTGGAACGTAGGCATATTTGACAATATTTAACTATTTTCAGAAAAGTTATTAAATATCAACATTTATTTTTCAAAAATTTTAAAATGAACTTTATTATTTTAGAAAATTTATATTTTTCTTGGTTTATTGAATTTGTACTTAGTTAAATAATAATAAATAAATATATTTTAAAAATTTAATTGAATTTGTACAACTATGTGGCAGCACTTGGCACCACTTTGGCAATTATTGCCAGACTACAGCAATAGCATTGCTCAACACTAAAAACAAATTTGGCAGCACTTATGTGCTGCCATTCTGAGTTTAACAGCGCCAATTTGAGTTAACATTAGATTTAATAACAAATTTATTTATTAAATAATCAACTCCAAATAGTATTTGATAAAATTAGAAATCAATAATAAATAATTTCAATCTTTCGATTATTTAAAATGACCAAAATGCGTCACTGCTCACACGTCGCGAGGCAACAGAATGCAGCCATCCCTCTCATACACACCAACCCCCAGCCAAAGTGCTTTGCCCTCATTTAAGTGTGGTTAGCATACAGTATGCGTCTCACTCACACACGTCGCGAGTAAAATTTTTGTGTTTGCTGCGGGACGTCCAAGTGTGAAAAACTGAAGAAAAATTGCATTTTTTGCATAATGCGCGACGTGAAAAGCTAACAAAAGTTGTTAAAAAGCAAAATTCAATAGTCTGGCTAACGTCTGTGTATAGTTTCGGCAGCGTATAGTGTTCGGGTGCACAAAAACGACGTCTCGAAAAAATACAAATATACGTGCACACATTTTTGCTGCCCAATCTAAAACGCATACAAAAGCATTTTCTTGCTGTATAAGCGCCACCGTCGTCGTCGTTGCCGCCGTTTGTCCAGCGGAGCACCCAGCACACCAGAAATTTTCACACATATACACAAACACCCACACGTATTCAGACATAGAGAAATTCTGATAAAGAAGCATAAAAAAAGAATTTGTTCTTAGTTGTATTACAAAAACACAACAAAAAAAGTTATTTAAGAGCATTAGAGATATACATAAACACACATATGTATATGTACATACAAACATACATATAACGAAAGCTGTGCCTACATTTGTGTTCTTTTCCAATACTACAATAACAACAACAATAAGAATTATAATAATATTATAATAGAGAATATAATTAACGAGACTCGTCATTAAATTCAACGCATTTGTAAACGCGTGGTCCTGTGCGATAATTCCAAATAAATTAATATTACGCCCGCAACAACAACAAAACTAAATGCGAAAATCAACCAAACGAATAAAACTACTTTAAAGTGTGATAAGCAAAAGGCTGAAATCAAAAAACAAAAAACAAAAAAACAAAACAAAGTATAATAATTAGTAGGAACGAAAAGCAACAACAAAACCAACAACTACAAGAACAATCAATTACATTTAAAGCAGAGAGCAACTACACACAGTCTAAACTACACTGAATACCTTTGTATTTGTATACACTCTTACATTTCTTAAACAAGTACTAGTGCAAAATGTATCCAGTTGGACAACGTAAGTGGCGATTGCAATATAACAAACCAGACTACAAATCTGCCACATGTTACATACAGTATCCCCAAGCCCCAACGCCCCTCCGTGTTCTATGCACTTGTGTATTGGTGTTCTACTTTTGCAAATACAAACACACTCATACAACGTCACGTCGTCGTCTGTTTTTGCAAACACAATTCTTGTAATCGTTAAATGAGAAAATGAATGAATGCGTAAAATGGCCGAGGGCGAGGCACTCAGACAATTGAGTGTAACTGCTAAGAGCAATATGCTCAAAAGCTACAACAAGACAATGCACAACCTTACAGAAGATAATGAAGATGATTGCACTCAACTGTAGACTCATAGGTGGCGCTTTATTTGAGAGCAAGTGAGAAAGAGAGCGATTGAAAAAGAGACACATGTGCTCAAATTTGGGTCAACGACCGCATCGCAATAGTTGAGCTTTATAGAGCGAGCGGCAAGGGAGGGGGCGATTTTATTCGATTGCTCCTTCAAAGCTGAGTTCAAAAGCATCATTCCAATTGCGTCGCATTTTTGTTGTTTTAGCTTTTTGCGTATCAGCGGGATACATCTGTCGCATTTTAGAGATGACATGATAATGACGAATCATCGAGATCATCTCTCTTAAAATCTCTCCCTTCAAGGAACGTGACTAACTTCCCCCCACCCTCTTTACACTCTTACCCAAACACATGTGGCAGATTTATTTGATTCATATTGTATTAATAATAAAAAATGATATGGAGAAAGAATAAGTTGGAGGAAACTGTAACTAAAATATTAATCGCACTCTATATATATTCAACATTTTTTTTTATTATCGCCTTCTCTCTTCATTTTTCATTTCATTCATATATATTTTATGATTTTCAAACATGATTGGCCGTTTGATTTGTTTATGTTTTTTATTGTTTGTTTTTATTTACATACATTATGATTATGATTTTAATTTTCTTTTGTTTATTTTTGACAATTTTGATTTTGATTAAATTTTCTTTTTATAGAGTCACAGTGGACCACTCCCTCGCCCACGCGGCCTCAGAGCCCCTCTCAGGCGCAGACTAGCTTCGACACGCTCACATGTAAATTTCTCTCCAACCAAAACCAAAAATTACTAAAACTAAAAACTACTAAACTAAAATCCAAACAATTCTAAAAATTGAATTTGAAAAAGCTAAAAACTGTTGTTTATGTTCTTTAGTTGATGTTTTGAGACAAAACATACACACACAAAATCTAACCCAAAATAAAACCAAAAAGTCTACACTACTAACCCAAAAAGTCTACACACTAATATTTTCATAGTAATGTGCAAAATTTTTACTAACAGTATTTTTTTTGTTTCATGTAATGTTTGTTTGCCCCTTTTTCATTTGTATATTTCTTTTGTGGAATGAAATCTCCGTGCACACAGTCTTAAAAACTAAAACTCTACACTAATAACTGTAATAAAAATAACTGTGTAAAGCGCGCCCGTTATCGTTATTTGTTTTGAGAGCTCCAAATACCGTTATACTAGTTGCATACTCTTGTGTTTCGTGTAGTGCAACAACAACAATTTGTGCATGCCACGTTCTCAATTAGTTAATTTATTAATTAGCTAGTTTGTTAAATAGTCGTTAATTTTTGAAGCTTTTGCAGAGGGTATTTTTATTAATTGTTTACGAAATGGGTAAGGCATAAGATACAGTTGAGCTTCCATAACTCGAATTTCTCTCTTTAAAAAAATTTAAGAAAAATAACTATAGGTCGAATATCACCATAACTCGGAGTTTTCTTTGGATAATAGTGATTCGAGTTAGGGAAGCTCGACTGTATGTAACTTCCTAACTTGAATTACCATTATCAAAAGAAAAAGTTCGAATAATGGATACTTTGAGTTATGGAATTCTTTTTTTTAAGTTTATTGTTACTCGAGTTAGGAAAAGTTTGAGTTCGAGTTATGGAAATTGGACTGCAACTTGTTCCGAACGACGAGTTGAGTCGATACAAACTAGTCTAGATATCTTAACAAATCTATGTTCTACTTAACTTACGTCAAAATTTTACCGCTTTATCATAGAAGGGATGATGAAAATGATAGTATGAAAATCATGTTTTAATATAAACTTGTTTCTTCTCTGTAATTATCTCAACCAAATCTCACAAAATGTGAGAATCAGACTACTTAATATATCTAAATACAGCACTCTGCAAGGGTATTAAATCTTTGGCATGCCAAATGTACATAAATTTTCTTTCTTGTTTTTTTGTAAACTATTCGTTCGTGTGCTATTATTTTGTAGACTAATCGGTTTTTTGACCACCACTTGCAGCACCACCAGCGCCCGGTTCTTCGGTAAATCCCACCGCTGTCACCAGCCCCAGTGCTCAGAATGTGGCTGCCGGCGGTGCCACAGTTGGCGGCGCTGCTGCCGCCGCTGCGGCACAGGTCGCCTCTGCTCTGGGCTCCACCGGCAGTGTGTCGGCGGCAATTGCCGCTGCGGCAGCTGCATCGCCCACCACCCAACCGGATATGCCGGTGTTTACATGCCCACGTCGACCGAATCTGGGCCGGGAAGGCAGACCGATTGTGCTGCGGGCAAATCACTTTCAGGTGACAATGCCGCGTGGCTTTGTGCATCACTACGATATTAACATTCAGCCGGATAAGTGTCCGCGCAAGGTGAATCGCGAGATTATCGAGACGATGGTGCATGCCTACAGCAAGATCTTTGGGGTGCTCAAACCCGTATTCGATGGTCGCAACAATTTATACACTCGCGATCCGTTGCCCATTGGTAACGAGCGTCTGGAGTTGGAGGTGACATTGCCCGGTGAGGGTAAGGATCGCATCTTTCGTGTGACGATCAAGTGGCAGGCTCAAGTGTCGCTGTTCAATCTGGAGGAGGCGCTGGAAGGTCGCACACGTCAGATACCCTATGATGCCATATTGGCCCTTGATGTGGTAATGCGTCATTTGCCCAGCATGACATACACTCCGGTTGGCCGCAGTTTCTTCAGCTCACCCGATGGCTATTACCATCCATTGGGTGGCGGTCGTGAGGTTTGGTTCGGTTTCCATCAGAGCGTTAGGCCCTCGCAGTGGAAGATGATGCTCAACATTGACGGTAAGTATTTGCCACACATAAGTACAGCCAACTTAATATTGTATATCCAAATTGTTCAATTGCAGTTTCGGCCACGGCCTTCTACAAGGCACAGCCCGTCATTGACTTTATGTGCGAGGTGCTGGACATACGCGACATTAACGAACAGCGCAAACCACTCACCGACTCGCAGCGCGTCAAGTTCACCAAGGAGATCAAGGGGCTCAAGATCGAGATCACACACTGCGGCCAAATGCGTCGCAAATATCGTGTTTGCAATGTCACACGTCGTCCTGCTCAAATGCAATCGTAAGTCAAGAGAATGGAAATAGATGTGAAAAATGTTATTTAGTAGTTCGATCCGAGTTGGAATATCCACAGTAGTTGTAGACTATTCTTTTGATTGATTTTGTTTATGCTTCTACTTTTGTAGAGTTCGATATTAAATGGTTCTATTATAGAACAGCTATCATTTAGATTTTAAAGGCTACAATGATATAAATTGTTAACTGTATATTTAATAATCCTCTTGAAAAATGTTTAGGTGTTTTAAAAGTGTACACATAGTATTAGAGGCATGCATGGCTGCATTAAAAACTTCAAATGAGACATTCATGCTCAACTGAATTGAATGAGTTCGGCTGCGTCTTTCAATAAATTGAATGAATGAATTGCATCCGAAAAATTCACATTCAAAAAAGGCAGAGTGAATTGAATGACAAAATCACTGAAAAAAACGAATGACATTTCTAGGCCCCCAAATTTCTGATATTCAATTTTGTAAGATAAATTATTGCAAAAAAATAGGTCGTATTCTGAGTACTCTGAAAATCTTTGCTTTATTCATCGCATTCTTTTCTCGCCGTTCATTTGAGTACTCAAAAAATGTCTAAAATGAGTATTTCATACGATGAGAACCGGATCATTGAATTTATCGCACTCAGAGAACTGAATAAAACTCAGGAGTACTTAGAGAAGATCAAGTATAAACTTATGAGTGCCAGCGAATATTATTGCGGATTGCTTTGCATGGCTTGTATGAATTTTGTAGCTAAGGGCCAAGAGATATTTATAGATTGTTAGTATATATTTAATTATATTTCTTTTATTAAATTCAAGCTAATGCCGTATTAAAGTTGACCAAATATCCATTTACAAATTGATTTATTATCTGCAACTAATGTCAATTGCGTTGATTCGCTTTTTCAGCTTCCCGCTGCAATTGGAGAATGGCCAGACCGTCGAATGCACCGTGGCCAAATACTTTTTGGACAAGTATCGCATGAAGCTGCGTTATCCGCATCTGCCATGTCTGCAGGTGGGACAGGAGCACAAGCACACGTATTTGCCACTGGAGGTGTGCAACATTGTGGCCGGACAGCGTTGCATTAAGAAGCTCACCGATATGCAGACCTCGACAATGATCAAGGCCACCGCACGCTCGGCACCAGATCGCGAGCGTGAGATTAACAATTTGGTTAAGCGTGCCGACTTCAACAATGATTCGTATGTGCAGGAGTTTGGTTTAACCATTTCAAATTCCATGATGGAGGTGCGGGGTCGCGTATTGCCGCCCCCCAAGCTGCAGTATGGGGGACGCGTCTCGGGCATTGCCGGGCAACAGCTGTTCCCGCCACAGAACAAGGTCAGCCTGGCATCGCCCAATCAGGGTGTCTGGGATATGCGTGGCAAGCAGTTCTTTACCGGCGTGGAGATACGCATCTGGGCAATCGCATGCTTTGCCCCACAGCGTACAGTGCGCGAGGATGCGTTGCGCAATTTCACACAGCAGCTGCAAAAGATCTCCAACGATGCTGGGATGCCGATTATCGGTCAGCCCTGTTTCTGCAAGTATGCCACCGGTCCGGATCAGGTGGAGCCAATGTTTCGTTATCTAAAGATTACGTTCCCGGGACTGCAATTGGTTGTGGTTGTGCTGCCGGGCAAGACGCCCGTTTATGCGGAGGTTAAGCGTGTGGGCGACACGGTGCTGGGCATGGCCACGCAGTGTGTGCAGGCCAAGAACGTGAACAAGACCTCGCCACAGACCCTCTCCAATCTGTGTCTCAAGATCAATGTGAAACTGGGCGGCATTAATTCCATATTGGTGCCATCGATTCGACCAAAGGTCTTCAATGAGCCCGTCATCTTTTTGGGCGCCGATGTCACCCATCCGCCCGCTGGCGACAACAAGAAACCATCAATAGCTGCCGTTGTTGGGTCAATGGATGCGCATCCATCACGCTATGCGGCCACCGTGCGTGTCCAGCAGCATCGCCAGGAGATTATCCAGGAGCTGAGCAGCATGGTCCGTGAATTGCTCATTATGTTCTACAAATCCACCGGCGGCTACAAGCCGCACCGTATCATACTCTATCGTGATGGCGTCTCCGAGGGACAATTTCCGCATGTGCTGCAACACGAGTTGACCGCCATACGCGAGGCATGCATCAAACTGGAGCCAGAATACAGGCCGGGCATAACATTCATTGTGGTACAGAAGCGTCACCATACACGTCTCTTCTGTGCCGAGAAGAAGGAGCAGAGTGGCAAATCGGGTAACATTCCCGCCGGCACCACCGTTGACGTTGGCATCACCCATCCCACGGAATTTGATTTCTATCTGTGCAGTCACCAGGGCATTCAGGGCACCAGTCGTCCCTCCCACTATCACGTCCTCTGGGATGACAATCACTTTGACTCCGATGAGCTGCAATGCCTCACCTATCAACTGTGCCACACCTACGTGCGATGCACCCGCTCTGTCAGCATACCAGCGCCCGCTTATTATGCGCATTTGGTTGCCTTCCGTGCCAGGTGAGATTATAGAAATTAACAATTAACAGATTCATATAAATCAGGGATTAAAACCGAAACGAATGTCGGTTTCAGTTACTGGTTCAGATTTAGGTTTGCATTTCGGTTATTGGTTACGCAAAGTCTTTGAATAAAGCTTTCGTATAGTTGAACCGGTTTTTGTATGTGTCGGTTTTGGTTTCGGTTTACAAAAAAATTTAATTATTTCACATATTCTTCAGTTTAATGTAGTTTAGTTACAGTTTAACATTTTTAATATTTCATTTAACAAATTTATTTTATTTGCACTTATTCATTGCTATAAAAATTCGTCGATGAATATCACAAATAAAAATTTCAAAATTAAACATAAATCACATCAAAATCCAAATTCGAATTGAAAAATAATTTGTTTTTGATGTATGATAAATTGAAATTATAAATGAAACGGTTACTAAACGGTTATTTCGGTTTACAGAGTTTTGGTTTAAAGGTTTCGGTCAAATGAAAATTTTTTTTCTCGGTTACGGTATCAGTTACGGTTTTAAATTTCAATCTGTTTTTACCGGTTAAAGGTAACGGTTTCGGTTTTAATCCCTGATATAAATTAACAATTTAATTTGAATTTAAAGCTCAACATATGAAATTCGATTAACCAAACTCTTCTTTATTTTTGTGTTTAACAGATATCATCTGGTTGAGAAGGAGCACGATTCCGGCGAAGGATCACATCAGAGCGGCTCATCCGAGGATCGTACGCCAGGAGCCATGGCGCGGGCCATCACAGTTCATGCCGACACCAAAAAGGTCATGTACTTTGCCTAAAAAGTATACAACAAAAGCGTCACCAAAAAACAACAACACACAAACACAACAACATCTACACAGCAACAACAACAACAACAAGAAATGAATTTCGAAAATGAATTCGAATAAGCAGTAAAAAACAAAACAACAAATTACAAACAACAAGAAGTACGAAAAAGCCAAGCCGAAAGCATTAGAAATTAAGTTTAAAACAAAATGTAATGTTTAAGTTAAAAGTAGTAAGGAATGCAGAAGAAGAGGAAGACGAAGACGAAGAATGCCAGTAAAAAACCAACAAACACACAAATACACATACACATACACACTTACAGCTGAATAAAAAAAAAAGGGAATCGAATGTTAAAGCACAAGTGAAAAGAAAATTCTCAAATTCTCAAAAAAGCGTAGCGAAACAAATAAAAACCATTACTAAAGGGAACAAAACGAAAGTCAAACAAACAACAACAACAACAACTGCAACACACATTTACGATGAAACTTTTTGTAATAGAATAAATTATATTTTTACACAAACCTAAAAGAATAGAAGAAAACAAAGAAAAAAAGGCAAAAAATGAAGACAAGAATTGCATATAACCAAAGGTTTTTAGTATATCAAAAACAAAAAATAAAACATGTTGCGGACGTTGCAATATACACACAAATACACACACACACACACACACACACACACACACACACACGCACCCAACAACAACAAGAACAACTTGGATTCTCTGTACTGTGAACGAAAACCACCAACAACATGCATAAGGTAAAATAACAACAAAATGACAAACAACAGCAACAACAACAAGCTTGACAAGCATTAAAGATTGTAATAATAATTAGCATGTATTAATAACAAAACAACAACTTCAATACTTCAACTCAAAGTCCAGAATATAAAAACAAATAAAATAAAAGGAGAGAATTGTAAAACTTTTTAGTATACATAAGTTGAAAGAATTACCAAAAAAAAAACAACAACAAAACATAAGCAAACAATAAGAAAAGAAATCCAGAAATATTAAGAAACAAAAACAACTCCAATTTCAACAAGGGATAAAACTTTTGGTCATACAATTGCTAGTTATATTTATACATAAATATATAGATATTTAGGCAACTTATATGTAACTATATTTTGTGTGCAGAACAAGAGGAAAACTTACAAAAAAAAATGAGTTAATTCATAATTTAATAGAACAGACAGATTTCCGTTAATGCAAAAGTCAACAAAGTGAGTTTTTAGTTTTTAAGTTTAAAGTAAATAATTTGAGACAAATACACACAGACTCACACACACATACACAGACACACACACATACATACACACACGGCATATCAAACCCAATGTCCAATTAATTTATGTACCTTTAAATTAGCTCAAGCTTAAGTTGCTTAATTTTTAATTAATTAATTCTAATTATTGAAGTCTTAACAATAATATTACATGGTGTACGGGTCATAAACAAAAAAAAACTATATTCAATTTTTTTTTAGTTCACACACAGGCAGCAACAAATAACAAAAAAAAAAACAGCAACAAAAATTTTATTAGTTTAGTATTAGTTTTAGTTGTTTGTTTTTGAATTGCCAATCAAATAATAATATTATAAAATAACAAATGTACTTTATAAAGGACACAGTTCAAGTTAACATTATGCTGGTTTGCTATCGAGTCCAATTGACTCATTTATTTATATATATATTTATATATATAAATATAATTATAAATATGTATATCCCTAACACACTAAAACCACCCCTAAGCGCATCTTAAATTTAGTTTAAATTTTTTTCAAAATCTGCCAAGTAAACGTGTCGTATACACACATACATAAACACACACTACACATATATGTGAGCATTATAAAATACATAAAATTATAAAATTTGATTACAAATTAGTTGATAAACTTGACACCAATCTTTGCTTTTTAAAACAAAAAAAAAAAACAAAAATTATTAATGACAAAATATTATTAATTTTTAACATATCTACAACAATTTGTTTTGTAGTAATGTTTTTAACAAACAAGGGATTAAATTTGTACGTTTATTTCAAGTGAAGCAAACAAAAACAAAAAACAAATCATACTAATTTTAAGCAAATGTAAACACAACAATGCAAATAATCTGCGGGGTCTCTTAAGTTAAGGATTCGTCAACACAAATGATGTATGTATCCGTATCCTTGTATCCTTGTATTGTATAATTGTAATAATTGTAATTGCTGTTTCGACAATTCTAAATAATACTTGAAGTCTAAAGCTTTAAACATTACACGAAATAGTTAAAAACAAACAAGATAAATATGCCAAGCCTCAGTTGGAACTTGTGATGTAAGACGAAATAAATGAATGGGGCATATTCAATCCATTTATAATCCCATACATTATATCAATATACATATATATTCTATATAGCAAGCTGATAAAAATGCAATAAAAAATAATTGTACTTTCCCAAAAAGAACAAACACACACTCATACAACAAAATTTAATGGTTTCTTCAATGTCGAAGCACATTATCTCTTAATATATAGAAAGCAGAAACTGAGTTTATAGTAGCAAAAAGTTAACTGAATATCAAGAAAAAAAACCCAACTGAATTAAACACTTTTGCTCTGCTCAATCTCAATCTCGAGGCCGCCAATAACGAGTATATTATATATATTATGATATGATATATAGATAATACGTTTTTTTTCTATTCCGAAAAATGAGAAGCCAACTATAATTAATTAGTGCTTCTTCAACTTCTATGTGTCGAAATTAAATTGAGCTTTAAAACTAAATAAATAAAACGAAAAAATTGTGAAATAAAAAGTAAATTATAAAAAAAAAACAGAACAATTATTACTTATAAATGTGCCGTTTATTGCAAACTCAATGAATAATAATTAAATAAATCTAAGTACATACATTAATTAAATGTCTACAATAATATACAAGTATATATATGTATATATATACATACATACATACATAAATATTAGTACTACATAGAAATGATATCGAAGCTAGAACAGCAATTGCACAACTCTCTTCCTAAAGGAAATAAAATTATGCCACAATTAAAAAATACAAAAAACATGAATTAAAGAAAAACAAAAGAAGAATCAAAGGACTAAATTCCAAGCAATTATATACTTACTTATTGATATATATATTTAGATGTATATGTGTGCGTAACTGTGTACTCTACTCTTCCAATTAGTTCCACAATACACACGATCCACAAATTGCAACCCACAGGCCCACTGTCGTCGTAGTGTTCCAACAACACCCACAACAACAACAACAATTACATATACAATATATAGTAAAACCCTAGCTGAAATTGGATTAGCAAAAATCTTGAAATAATTCGTAAAAATCAAAGTCGGAAGCTTACAAATTACTTATATACATACATATACATATATATATATGATATGATAATTATGATAACGATCAATTTCAAGCCCCTTACTTTAAAGTTGAAAACCAAAATGCCGGGTAATTAATCAATAAAAATGAATAATTATTAATTATTATTTAAGCGAAATGAGAAAAAAAATACATTATTCGTAATATTGTGAAGCGTTAAGCTACGTCAAATATGGGAAATCTGTAACTTTGGTGATCTTTTTAAATGTTATTAGAAAAAAACAAAATAAACAAAAAATATATTAAAAAAAATAACAACTAATAAGTAAAACAACAACAACAACAACTACAAATCAAACAAGTTCTAAATGTGACTTAAAATACGACGTAAAAGATTTATCCACGTATAAAAACAAATATGTATGAGAATCATCAGAAACAATTAATTTAAATCAATTGAAATTTTCAACAATAAAACAAAAAAATAAAGCGAATAAAATCAGCTGTCTAACAATTAGTTTTTAAGCGCTTGAAATACAAATAGTACATATTATACTTATTTGTATGTAAAACAACTAATTCAATTAAGTTACATTTTATACAAAACATTTCAAAAATTAGTTTGCAAGTTTTTGCGGTTTTAAATTTTTTTTATTTCGTTCCAAAAACTAAATTAACGAAATGGCATCAGAAAAAGAGAGAGAGCCAAATAACATATTTGATTGCATTGAGGATGAGAAACAAAATACATATACAACTATTTTCTGTTCAATAAAAATATATTTAACTAAACAAATTGATATTTAATTTGATAACGAAATTGATGTCAGCTGATTTAATTTCAAATTTGAGCGCTAAAGTGCAATCGGTACAATTACTCATTCCAGGGCTGCAATATATAAATACTAAAATGTACCAAAACTTAACGCATTTTGGGCAATAAGTTCGTGGCTTACTTGCCTATGAAAGTCATCCATATGGGTAAATGTATACATAGTTTGACGTACTGCAGCTTTCATTTTAAATTTTAAAAGGCTTGAAAATTGCTTCTAATTTTTATAAATTCGAAAGGAATGTATTCATTCTGTCACTAGAAGATCCTATCGATAAGTATCGTTATCGACGACTGCCTCAGGTAGAGGTGGAGAACTATCGATAGTCGGCACCATCGATAGTCAACGATATTATTTTTCAAACCATCGATAACTATCGATAGTTTTCGATAGTGTGTTATATTATAAATTTTTATACAAAACTCCAAATAAAAATTTGAAATTGGCATTAATTTAGGTATTATAAAAGTAAAAATAAATACAATTCGTTGTCAACAATAATATTTCTCTATTAGCTATTGTAATAGCCAAAGTTCCACAATCTAAAACTCTTTGTTCAGTCTACTGATCATGCGCTCGGACTCGACTAAAATGGCGGGCACACATAAATAAATATTAAAACATAAAAATTTGTATTTATTTTAGTTCCGTTTCGTTCTTCTTATCCATACCATGAAAATATATATTTATTAAACACAATACTTAAATGCAGATGCCAAAGGAGGGCCTTTCTGTGACGAATTGAGCGTCATAAAAAACTATCGACCACTATCGATAGTGTACGTCTGCTATCGATGGCGCCTCGATAGTGCTTCACCATCGATAGTGCCGATAGTGCCATCGATAGTTCTCCACCTCTAGCCTCAGGTACGCAGTTCAATTGAACTAATTCTTAACGATTTGATACAAATCAAATATGGTACGATTGCCATTACGATTGTTGTTGACGACGATTGGTAGTTATCGACCAGTTTCCCGATTGGAGGAAATTACGGACAATAAATATTTTTCTACCGGCAATTGCAACATGGGTAAAAGCGCTTTGGTTATTTTGGCACCCGGTGCTGAGGAAATGGAGTTCGCAATTGCCGCAGACGTTCTGCGTCGTGCGGGAGTAAGTGCCAATTACTTTATGTCGGCTATTTATAGATATTTTGCAAATGAATTTCCTGGCAGATTGATGTGACAATCGCCGGATTAAATGGCAGCGAACCGGTTAAAGGATCCCGTGAAATTGTCATTGTGCCGGAAAAATCCCTGGAACAGGCCATGGGTCAAACGTACGATGTTGTTGTGCTGCCCGGCGGATTGGGCGGCGCAAACGCCATGTGCGAATCCAAGGCAATTGGGGAACTGTTGCGTACCCAGGAATCCTCGGGGCGTCTAATCGCGGCCATTTGTGCTGCACCAACTGCGCTGGCCAAGCATGGAGTCGCCACTGGCAGATCCCTAACCTCATATCCGGCAATGAAGCCCCAACTAGTGGATAAATATTGGTAAGTTCGCGCTTTATTCCAATCAGTGTTGCCAACTCTTTGGGTCATAAAAAGGCTAAACTAGCCAGAGAATTTTGTTGAATGATAAAAAAAAACGCTAGAGTAGTAAAACGATATTTTTTATTGATATAATCCAGTATTTTTGAAATGGAAAATAGCTATAATTCCCGCTAGCCGCTATTTGATAATTTATGCCGCTTTTGGCAATTGCAACCCGATAGATCTAGCGGGGAAATAGCTAAATTGGCAACACTGATTACAATGATGTTATACCTGATTCTGATTAAATACATATTTCTAGCTATGTGGATGACAAGAACGTTGTTCAGGACGGAAATCTCATAACCAGCCGTGGTCCGGGCACAGCTTTTGAATTTGCCCTGAAGATTTCCGAGCAGCTGGCGGGCGCTGAGAAGGCCCAGGAAGTTGCCAAAGGCATGCTCCTCACCTTTAACTGAAACCCCTTCTCATACTCTTTTTAAACACTTGGTGTTTAATAATAATAAAATATATGTAGTATAAAAACAAAAGGGAACTTGTGTATTATTTATGTTTGCCCTTGAACGACCCTGAACTAACTTTAAATACTAAAATTAATTTTCTTATATAGTAGTTGCATGCAATGTTGCCATATTAGTTTATTTGTTACATAATTTTAAATATATTTAATTATTGCTAAAAATATTAAGCTAATAAAAATTGCATCAATTTCAAATATTTCAAACTATCGATTTTTCTGTTTAAAAAGTATCGGAACTAGTTCTTTATGCTCATCGTTACGTGAAAGTGGTTTGTTTTAGGCATCATATCGACATTCTTTGTTCAATAGAAGGTTGTTCAATTCTTTAAAAACGATTAAATTGGGTGATCATATACTTGTTCAGTTGTTTTTCTGCACATTTACTATATCTTAAGTTAGTTATTGCCCGACCACCACACGCTGGTCTGTTAAATACGCCACCTATGGTTTGGTTTTAAAAGTAGATTCTCTCTCACAGGCATGCACGACACGCAAATTAACCGTTACCCAACCGGCGTTTTTTAATGGAAGTTTTGGCAGTTTAAGGGACAGGCAAAAATCATAGTATCTAATTGGCCAAAATTAAAATACCATACATATTTAACGGCGGGATCTGACATTGAACGAGTTTATTGTCCGTCGCCCCATACAATTTTTTTTCTTATTACGTGTTAATAAGCAAATGAGTGTGAAATCGGGAATATTTGAATTAAAAATTGGCAAGATTTACATTAAACCAATAAAAATCTTCAGAAATTAAAGAGAGTTGCACGAACTTCATTAAATATTTTCTCAATATTGTAGAATTTTTCTGTTTATTTTGTTATTTGTTTTTAAAACTTATCAAAACTTTTTAAAAGTTGTAATATTAGTATTTTAGTTTTAGCTTTTTCTCAAATTTAGCCTTTTTTGACTCTCAAATTCTAACAGCACTGCCTTACCGCGCGCAGAATGGACCTGTTTCACACAAACAATTGCTCTCTCTCTCAGAGTTATCGCTGCCGGAAAGAATATTTCACTTGCTCAATCGATAGACGATTTCAGCAGTTACAATTCAGAAGCCAACGCGGGAAGACGTGCGCGATTGTTGTTGTCGCCTGTCCGTTACTCGCATTGCATTTCGGTAGAATTAAATTTCGCTGGGATTTGGATTTTGATTTTGTGGGCACGTGAAATTATTTTGTTGTCGTTGCTGTGCCCGTTGCACTTAAAACGCCCAGTGTTTTGCGAGCGTGAGTGTGTGGAGGTGCTTGCTTGCGTGTGTATTAGTGTAAGTGTTGTCTGTGAAGGAAGACGCTATTGCTGTTACTGTTGTTGTTCTTGTTGTTCCTATTTTTCTTTTGGGTAAATTGCACAAGTGTAACGGTATCTATATCTAGAAGTGCATCAGCAAAACCAACAGCAACAACAGCAACAACAACAACGACAGTAACAAGAGCGCCAGCCACTCTATTGTAACATCATAGTGTAAAGTGTGTGTAACCGAAGTTAATGTTAAAGAGTAACACGAAAAAAAAAAAAATTGTGCAGCTCATTCAAACTGCACGCGTGTAAAAAGCGCAAAAGAGATATTCCAACAACAAAAGCGAATGCAACAATAGCAACACACAAATGCAGCAACAACAACAACAACAGCACGGACGATCCGCTTGCTTAAATTGCCATAAATTATTTTATAATTTTTGTGTATGCAGTGTAACTAAATACATACATATATTTCTTAGGTAAAGGTCTAGAAGCAGTAGCCAGTTAAAAAAAAAAAAAACACACACACACACAGAAAGAGGGCGATTTATAATGAATTTAGGTGAAACAATTTTTAGGGGGTCTTTGCTAGTTTTTTTTTTATTGAATTTTGAAATTTCGATATTTTCAATGCAAAATGAGCTTTTGCATCGTTGTTTTGTGCATATTCCCACTAATATGTTAATTTTTCATTAACATTTCAATATTGAATAAAAAAAAGACCCCCTAAAAATTTTTTTACCTAAATTTATCATAAATTGCCCTCTTTTTGTTTTTGTTTTGTTTTTTTTTTTACCGGTGGCTACTGCTTCTAGACTGTTACCATTTCTTATATAGCGAAATTGTTTGTTTGCAAATGTGAAAATTAACATAAGAATTAGAGGAGCAGAGTGAAAATGGCAAACGAAACGAAAAATCTTGCACGAGAAAAGCCAAAAGAAAATACAAAAAAAAAAAAAAAAAAACTAGTGGAAACAACAACAACAACCATGGCGCGTCACCCTCTTTTTCCTGCTGCTGAGCTCAACCGCTCCTTGCTGTTATTCCTCTCACTCGCTCGCTCTCTTGCTCGCTCTCGCTCTCACTTGCCTTGTAACTGCTGTTGTTGCTGCTCTCTCTCTCTTGCTGTGCTGCTGCTCCTTATGAGTCAGCTTGCAGCCTAACTGTCAGCGTCAGCGACCGCAACACGATTGAGGGCAATGTATGGCAGCAAAACAACAAACACAAAAAAAAAACTAAAAAAAAAATAGCGTGTAAAAGAAATTGTGCAAAATTCAAAGCTTCAACCGAACGTGTTTTGGTACTCTCAGTGACAATGACAAATGCAGAGCGCTAGCAACAACAACAACAACAACAACAACAACAACAAAAAAAAAAAACAAAAAGTGCACAGCAAATCGGCAAATAGTCATTTAAAGTTTGCCAAGCAAAAAGCTTAAAAACAATCGGTATTTGATCTCAGCAATTGAGCGGGATGTGGAATTTAAGTTCATAGCGCTTAACAGCCGTCTTCATTTGTTTCTCTGTCTGTGTGTGCGTGTGTGTGTGTGTTAAATAAACAACTACATAATTTGTTTATAAACTTATATTTACCCTAGAGAGCAAGCGTAATTTGTTTTGTGCGTGTATGTGTGTGTGTGTGAAGAAGAATTGTGTCAGTTGCATTACTCCCCTTAACAGTTTAGCCTTTAATGTACATACATATGTACATCAGTGATGCCCACGCCTCTACACAAAAAGGGCCGGTTAAACCCTAAAAAAAAGACAGAAAACGAACATTTTCTTATTAATATTCAATATTTAAAGTATTAGCCCTTTATTAGCCAGTAAAATATTTTCCACAGGAAATGCACCCATTTATTTTTTTTAAGTTTCAAAGATTTTCGGCGATTTGAAAATGAAATGATAAATTCTAACAGCGAATTGGAAAAAAAAGGAGGAATAAAGGACAAAGTAAATTAAATGAAAAAAAGTAATTTTCCAGAAATCGCAGTTTTCAAAAGGGTAAATGAGTTCACAAAAAGGACAAATGAATAAAAGGATAAAATAAAATAGAATAAAAAAGCATTTTTTCTGTATAGGTGACATTTTAAAATTTTTCTGGAAATCGCAGTTCCAAAACGGACAGGTCTGTCCGCAAAAAGGACGAATTGGCAACACTGATGTATGTACAAATGTACATACAAGCATGCGTCACAGTCGCGTCGCTGCCGGCAAAGGCCGGTTAGTAAAAGCAGCGCTGCTTGCAGATGCTGCCTCTCTGCTACTTTTGCTCTCTTTATATATTGAACAAAAGCTGACACAGGCTTTTTTTTATCATGAAATTTCATATTGTGCTGCTAATTAACAACTGCAAGGCGATTTGCTTTTTGAAAAATCGATATAAAGTGATATCTGATGATGGGTGACACACTCTTTCACTCACATGTTTCCATTTTATCACTCAATCGCATACGCATTACGCACACACACACACACACACACAGACTAAGAAATCAACCTGCCAACGGCAGCCCTGACACTGACCACAACAACATTAATAGCAGACAGCGTCTGCAGGTGAGAGCAAGCGAGAAATAGATAGAGAGAGAGAGAGCGAGCGAGCGAGGTAGTGTGAGTGTGAGAGCGTGTGCAAGATATTCGCTCTCATCTCTATTTTTGCTTATGCCGGCGCTCTGTTTACAATTTTATTTTGTATGTTTTTTTTCGTTTTTTGTGTTTTTTAATTTTTATTTGTGTGTTTTCTTCATTTTGCTTCTTGTGCTGGTTCTTCTGGCAACAACAAAGTTGAAATGCACGCAATCAACCCCTAAATATAATTTCGTAGGCCATTTGGCAGCTGTGAACTCGTAGCATTACTTCATCCAGTTTTTTTTTATTTTTTTTATTCCATCCATCGCGCTTACACTCTTAACAAGTTGTAACATCGTCAAATTGATTTGCTGTCTAGCCTAGAAAATAAAATGAGAAGGGCTCTTGTTGTTGTTCTTATTGTTGTTGTTGTTGGCCTGGAAAATGCACTCGAGCGTTGACTGTAGCTGTAGCTGTTCTACTGCTTCCCCCGTCCCCTTGTTTTTGCTTTTGGCCTGTTCTTGTTGCCAGTTTTTTTTTTGCCGTCTGACAAGTTCTGCGCTTTTTCCATGCACTTGGCCCCCATGTTGTTTTTGTTCTTGCCCCTTTCTTTGGTCTGGGTGTGTCGCGGTTCCCTCGTGAACTCGTGTGCCAGAAGTTCAAGTGCCCTCCGTGCATGCGATTTGAAGGCGTGACCAGAATGAGGTGTTTCCGATTAGTCTAATTGCTCAGCAACCCAAAAAAAAACACTAGCCAGATAGTTTAACACTAGTTTGCAGATTAAACAAAACTTTTGGCTCCCGGAGAACAGCATCACAAAACGGCAATAACTTGGCTAATTATCTTATCTATGCAGAACACCTCAAAATAAGCAAAAAAAATTTAATAAAAAAGAGGCCTATTTATGATGAATTCAGGTGAAAAAGTAATTTTCGGAAATCCACTAGTTTTTTTTTTTAAATAAATTTTGAAAATTTTATGAAAAATGAACTTTTTGCATTGCTTTTTTTTAATTATCAAGGTTACTTTGTGTTTTACTACTACTTTTAATATTACTTTTACTACTTTTTCTCTCACAATAAATAAAAAAGCTCATGTAATCCTTCTTAGTAAAATGAGATAAATGCGCCGCAAAATTGTTTTTTAAGAATACCTTGATAGTAATAAAAACAATGCAAAATGTTCATTTTTGTATGCAATATTCAAAGTTTATTAAAAAAAAAAACTAGTGGGTTTCCGCCTATATTTTGTAATATAATTTTTTTTGAGGTGTACCGCATAGACATGAAGTTTACCATAACTTGTCAGTGTGTGTGTGTGTGTGTTATCTGTGTGTGTGTGGCATCTGTGATAAGCGAACAAGAAACGCAATCAACAACTCAATTTCCACAGAAATCTAAAATTAATAAGTCACCAAGCTGCCACTTTTCTAAACTTCAAACTAATTAAAGTTGTGTCGAGGCAACGCCTACATAAATATCTATGTATGTATTATATAGGTTCTCTGGGCCTATGTGAAAGGAAAGCCTCAATTAGCCGCCATCTCTGAAGCTCGTAAACATGAAAAATAAAGAGTTTCAAACAGACCATTTAACAATTAGCGGCTAGACAGATGGAAAAGATGAAAAGAATGTTGACGAGATGATGGAGCTTGAGCTCACTTTGAAGAGTAACCGATCTCAGTTGGTGATTGCAGACATGGGAATGCCCCACCGTTCGCCACAAAGATGACAGGAATCTATGAGAAAACAAGTCAGATTATAAAGATTTCGATTGCCCAGTAATGTACAAATATGGACAATAAAATCATATAATAGAGACAAATGAGATTATAAAGATTATGTCACTTTAAAAGAACTAGATTGGGACTCATAAGTAGTATAATTTTCCGAAAATACGTTTAGAAACAATAAGCTAAGTAATTTATTAATAGGTTTAATAAATAAAAATAATGAAAAAATAAATAGATTGACAAATTTGATGCTGAGAAATCTCAGCGGTTTTCTAGCCATGAAAATAAACGATAGATTAATACACGTTTCATCACCTTAATGAGAATTAGATTTAGAGATGGCTTAGAAAATGGCTAAGATGATAAAAAACAATCGTTTTATGATCAACAAATATGGCTCATTTTGTAGAAAATATGATAAAAATCTGTTAAAAAAAGAGTAAATCTATTTTGGTGGAGAAAACTAGCTCTATTTTAAAGAAAAAGATGATAAAACCCTATTAAAAGAAAATGACTTGATTTGTTTAAAAAGATGTAGCTCAGTTTGGATGAAAAACAAAAACCGCCTTCACTCGTATGGAATTTCAAATGCTGAAATATTTCCTAAATAGAGCAAAACTACTGCAAATTAACACGTTGAACAATTTTTGGGCTATTTTATAAAGAGACCGAATAGAGCTTGAGGGGGTAAACCCGTCTGTCTGCCCGTCTCAGCTGGTAACTGGACTGGAATTTAAAATGTTGAATATCAATTTAATTGAGCTTGTTCATAACTGATATGCAAATGTTTTTTAATTGGCGACCCCGAGCTTTGTACGATATCTAAATAGTTTAGAGAGACCCCCAAAGGCATGACATAATCATAGACATGCTCCCCGACTTGAGTAATGATCTAATGGAGCAATTTAATCAATGCAACTTTATATTAATATGATTTCATTTCATTGGTGTCTAGTTTTCAGATCGAGATTAATGCCGTTTATTAATGCCTGTCAGCTTGCGGTACAATTATAATTTGCACGGAGCTTAATTCTCATGTCCCTCCGCCCCCATTCAACAATATTGCTTTATATTTTTCATTATTATTATTAAGTTTCTTTGTTTTTTTTTTTTTTTTTGCTAAGCGATGACGTTGTCAAACTGGTTGTCCATGTGTGCGTTTTTATCAGCGTTTATTGTTTTGTGACTGTTGTTATTGTCCGTTCAAATGTCGCTTAATTGACTTTGTGGTTTGCCTCTGTCTCCCATATTCTCTCATTCTCTCTCGCACCGACATGGGAACCCCGAGCAAATGCTGATCTAAGCTCAGCTCCGCCTTCCCTCCCTTGCACGTGCAATCACCTTTAGCTACTTTTGAGTAGTACTTCACTTCACAGTCAATCCATTGTTGACTACCCGCTTCCAGCGGGATGTCATCAAAAATACTCTTTGCGGTCGCTTCAATTGTTTTTTTATGGGCTCTCCATAACATAAGAGAGTCATAAATGTGGCATGGCTTTAGGAATTGTTGGCACTGCTTAGAACTGTGTTAAATGAGCACGTTTTATACCTAAACTAAAGTAAGAAGCCGACTTTCTGCAAGATCTTAGCAATGGAAAAAATCCTGAGAAAAGTTTGGTTATTAACTGCAAAAACGTTATTATATCATTACCAAAAATGCAGCCCATTTCTTCAAATTTGATATTGGACAATTTCTATTCCATGTCAATAGTTTTCCAGGCCCTTAAACTCAAAAATTACTCTTTAAACTTTTATAATTCGTGTTTCATTTCTCGAATGAAATGATAATACTTTAAAAATAATTTGTACAATTTCAAACATAAATCAGACAGACTTAAGGGGTACTTTAAAAATCTTTTAGAATTTGCATTTCTTTCATTTTAAATTGAATTACATTTCCAGCAGTTTTTCTTTAGACATTCGCAATTCCGTTAAGGGCACTTGTGCTGATGTTATTTATAGATTACATTCCAGCTACCTTGTATCCTATTTCAATCTCAACCAGTATGTTCCCAGGGCCTTAAACTTGAAATACTCGGTGAAGTCTTCTTAAAAATACTTTTCCTTCAACTCAAATGACATTCTTGGATGATTTCTTAAAAAAATATACAATTTTTTCTATAATAAATACGAGTATACTTATTTAAATTTAATTTTCTATAAAAAATACGATTATGCTTATTTAAATTTAATTCCTTAAGTTGTGCGTCTATTACAGAATTTCTTAATCATGATCCAAGCGAAATTTGTGATTTCTTGTAGACTTTTTTTTGTTTCTGCTCGTAACATCTTTCCAGTTCGTTAAGTGCCATTTCTTCAAGTTTATTTTTAGTTCAGATTCTTCTATATGTTCCCATTGCCTGCATCCTCCATCCTCCATCCATATGTGCCTTAATTTTAATTATATTCGCCAGTCTGTCTATCACCAACAGCTGTCAATGGATCCGTCGTCATCAACGCAGCTGGAGGCGATTCTCCTCGTTTCGTTTCGTCTCATCTCGTTTTCATTTTCAATTTTGTGCTATTTTCGATTTGCTTTGCTTTGCTAATTTGCAAGTTAAATGCAAAGATACAAATGGCCAATGATTCTTTAATTAAAACTATGTAAATGTAGAGCTTCTGTCTTCCCATCTGTCCTATAAACAATTTAAAATTCACGACCAAAGGGGAAGTCATCGTAAATCAACCAAGTTGAGAATAACCTTCAGTTAATAGTATTAAAAGCACAATGATTAGATCAGCCTCTAGTTTCTCTCTCTCTCTGTTTTTTTTTTTAATTGATTCGCTGCCTCTATCTACATTTCGTGCGCACTCTCTCTCTCTCAGGTAACAATTTCGTAAGGTACAAAAGTTAAGGCCGCGTGCGTATAGCTTGAATTCTAACTGTACAACTTATCAGTCAACAATTAAATTCATGACTCGCTTATCTGCTGATAAGCATACACACATTCACATGCATACACACGCACTAGTTAGATCGCGTTTTTATTTTGTTTTGGCCTTTTACGGTAAGTTTTTGTGTTGATTTGAGGGCTGACAGTGACTGACGGCAGTGTTGTCAGTGCCTGTCAAGCTGTTGCTGTCATTACAGTTTGACAGCCACTTGAGCTGAATGTCAGCAGTGATTTATTGTTGCTGTTGCTGCTTACGCTGATAATCATTTGTTTCTAATCTTAAGCTTGCCACTCACGTCTGCCTAGCGGACGCCCCCCGCCCCGCCCTCAATTTAAGAGCTTTATACATATGTACAGTTAGTATTGTTTTGTATGCCTGACCATAGAGTGTCGACAGAAATTGATTAAAAGTCATAAAAGTGAGCGGCAAAAACAAAAACAAAAGCGTCACGAAAATTCCCATAGGCTAAAAAATACTCACACACACACACTCACAAAGTGTCGCATACACACACACACACACACACACAGACAGACAGTGAGTTTACTTTGCCAAAAGACATTCAATAATAATACAATTTAGCAGCAATAATTGGCCATTGAGCCGGCTTTGGGCTATTGATAACGAGTAAAAGAAAGACGCCAACAGAGAATGAGAGGGAGAAAGAGAGAGAGAGGGAAAGGGAAAGAAGAAGGGAATGGAGAACTAACGGCAAGCTAATAAAATGTTTGCTAGTCTTGTGATTTCTTATTTGGACAAGTTTGTTGCCAACGTTTTACATGCTCTTGCACTTTGCACGCTGCTTCGCATTGTCTTTTGTTGCCGCTGTCTATTTCCGGTATATCAATGCGACTGCGCAAATGCGCTTGCTCTCTTTTGCGCGTCCTCTCTCTCTCTCCCAAGCAAGTAAACCGGTCTCGCAATGACGCGCTCTCTCCCATTGCCTCTCTTCTGTCTATGTTGACATTTTGCTGCACTCACGTACGCACACACACACACACACACACTCACACACACTTGTACTTGTACGTATGCAGCGTTTATCAGTAAACGTAGTTTCCATTGTTTGTTCGAATTTCATTGATTGCAAATTGCTCGACCGTTTTTCGACATCGAATTCGTCATTGCATGTGTTTCTGTTGTTGTTTTTCTTATGTTTTATCCAAGACACAGTGGCTGTCAAACGGTGGGCGCTTTAATTATCGCAAATGCCTTTTCCGCTTGTGGTTTCTGTTTCATTTTTGTGTGTGAATGTGTGTGTTGCTGGCATTGACCCACTGGCAAACAACAACGACTTGGAGCGTGTGATAACAAGTGTCGTTGCTTTTGCTGTTTTCCCCCCCTTCACACACTTTCAATATGACTATGCAAAGGCAGCAACTGTTCACAGTATATAAAGACACATCTGTTAACTGTTAACATGAACTGTTAATAAGAAATCAGCCTAAAAGTATGCATTACAATTCGTTAAAACAATTTTTGGCGCTTGCGTAAAATTAAAATTTTCAAAAATCAATAAAAAATGTAATAAAAACAATTAAAAAAAAAAAAACAAAATTGAAAATTTTAGAAAATTATTAAGTTTAATCTAAAATTGGTTTGGTGCATTTCGCTCTAAACGTTAGATACAAAATGCAAAAAAAAAAAAATTGTAAATTCGAGAAAAATTCAACAAAAATTGTGGTACAATTTTCAAAATTCTAGCGTGTTGCTTACTTTTAACTCCTACTTTTAAGTAAAATTAGATAAATTGTTAATAATAGTTAAATATAAATTTGTATTGATATATTCAAAAAAGCCATTTAAGTTTATAAATAAATATTTCAAGCAAATGTAATTTTAATATATTTCATTAAAAATGAGTGCTAATGAAATGGAAATATCATTATCGATTCTTGTCCTTTTTTGAAGTGTATTAAAAATAAGAGATGTAATTTATTTAAATATTCGAAATTGATAAAATTTAATCATTTTAATCGTAATCAAAATAAAATTAACTTCCATAACTCGAACTTCTATAACTCAAATTTCTCTCTAAAGAACTATATGTATAAGTCAAATATCTCCATAACTCGATTCTTTTTTTTTAGATAATGGTGATACGAGTAAGGGAAGTTCGACTGTACTTGGAATTTTTATATTTATTCAAATAACTATTTTTTTGAGATTTGAAATGATTGCTAAATTAATTAATTTATTTTGTTTCTTTTCTTTCTGTTTCAATTACAGCAAAGTATTACAGAGTACAACAACAAAATGTTAGCCAAATTTTAGTACAATTTAAGCATAAGTAAAAAAGGAAGTAAGCAAACCAAAAGCCACACATCACATCAAATTTCATTCGCACCCAAAATTCAGCACAGACGCAAAAACGGCGTCCCCGCGCAGTTACGTCCGTTCTCGCTCCACACCGCAATCGCCGCACTCGCCGCAATTGGTGGCGATAGCCGGTCGGGGGGAGGAGCAGCCCAACAGTCGCCGCAACAATTCAGCATCAGCGTTGGCAACGGCAGCGGCTTCGGCATCGGCATCGTGTCCGCTGCTGCAGCCACGGCATCATCAATCCGAGCAGCAATTGTCGAAGCGACGTTGCATCTATGCATCAACGGGGAGTGCTGCCAACATCATGATGGATCGCGAATCCCTTAGCGAATGGGCTAAGGACAAGCCGCTCAGCATTCTTCAGCTGGATCCGGCGGATCGTGCCGTGCTGCGTATAGCAGGTGAGTCACAATGTATCTAAATATCTAAACAATTTATCGATAGTATGATCTAAAAGCTGCTGACGATATATTAGGACATTTCGGTTTATAGTGGAATTTTATTGATTTATTTATTGTCAGGCTAATTTAATGTTATATAAAAATTTTTAATTAGACAACTTGAATTTAAATACTCGACAAATGCCTGCTCATCATCCGTTTTGAAATATAATTATTCAAATATAGAGCTCGACTACTGGGGACTTCGACCTATGGAATTCTTTCTTTATTAAAAGATACTACAATTTTGCGAACTTTAATAATTTTTTTAACATAGACTCCTCAATAAGTTTAAATTTTTCTACAAGGTATAAACATTTTAACACACGTTTTGGTGCCATGGTAAATAATCTGGCTCTGATGCTTTTCACAATGATTATTAAGCACAAAAAGCAAAAAGCTATTATTAATATACTATATACTAACGAACCGGTAACAGAAAAAAAGAAACGAAAAAGAATCGCACTTAATTGGGTATTTCCCGACAAAATTCGACTTACAGAATGTACTTATCAATTTAGAGAATTTGGAGAGGCAGAATTATATGCATATAATTTCCTTAGCAATCGTTTATTGAATTCAAAGATCATCCAAATCTCCCATTACTTACTGTACTGTTATTTTTTAGATTAAGCTCAATTGTTGTTTCCTGTACAATGTGAAATCGAGCAGTGCTGAATATTTAAATGATTTTAAAGCCAGTTTTTGTAAAATCAACAATAAGTCATAAATAACAACGCTTGTTGGTTGTGTGCCAATTCTTTGGCCAAATATTTGCTTAAGCCCACTTCGAGTATGGCTCAGAGCCGAGTGAACTCGACAGTCGACAATTGTGGTCGGTTCATTGCACCTATTAATGCCAATGGATGTCAAACTGTGCTGCAGTTGCCAACAGTCGCAACTTCCATTGACATTTTTTTTTCCAATACAGTAGCTCTCTCCTCCGCCCCTCCCGTTCCCAAGTGCCGTCGCCGCTCCCAATCCGCTGATGGAACTCGCATACACATATTATGCGCTAATTCCACACCTAACGGCACAGCCTCCGCCTGTCGCTTTTATTCTATTTCTGTGCCGCCAACGGAGTTGGCTGTTGGCAATACGCAGCCCACAGCCCACAGATTTGTCCTCTCTTTCACTCCGCACCCCGTTTCCGCCGTCATTTAACATTTATTTTTCATTGCATTTTATTTTATTTTATTTGCATTTTTTTGCAATTGCAACACAAAAATTGAAATTTATGTCGCCGTTTTGTTGCCTCTGTTGAGTTGAGAGCATTGTGCGGCAATAAAACATAAAAAAAAAGTAAATACTTACTAAAGAAAAGGAAAATAAAATTGTAATGTCTATTGAATGCTCTGCAATTGTTGCTTGTCGATTCTGCTCCGAGTTATTTGTAGCTCACGGGGCAGATGGATGTGCCTGGAAGGCAATGGAATGACACTGGAATTTAAGCCACTGAATTTAAAATTTATTTTCAAACTTTTTCTTTAATTGTTGAACTCGATTATATCAGGTTATTCTAGCAGTTAAACACAAGAAAAACTCAATTTTCTTTATTATTACTTTTAGAATTGCGTTCTGGGTTGTTTTTTTCTACGAGATTTACTCTAAATAAGATGTACTCTTCATAGGATTTACTTTTCTTAATTTTTACTTTATCTTTAAACTATATTCTTGTATAATTTCTTATTATTAAATTAGATTCACAAATATAATTATATAAATCAAATTTTTTTAAAACATTATTTTGAATTTTTATTATCAAGTTCTTACCTTAACTCAATTTTGTTCTATACAGCTGTGGTTATAAAACTATCACAACAAAAATTAAATTTAAATTCTTAATTTGAATTGGTAATTGCTTTTATGCCTTTCTCTCTGAGCCGTTTTTTGTTTCCTTATGTTTATTAAATTTAATATTTTCAACATTTTTAATTGATTTGTGATTTTAGATGTTGTTTTTTGGTTTATTCGGTCAAACACTATTGACTTCTTTTTTTAAATTTCTATAAGAGTTTAAGAATTTAACGAATTATAAAAATGATCAAATAAAAAACCTCTCTTACTTTGTCTATGTGGGTCATCTCAGGCATCTAATTGGCTAGTCCAATAGTATTTGGCTATATTTAAATCGATGACCTTGATTGGATTGTGCTCACACCTGTCTACACTTTTAAAATTAAACGTTTTTTTTTTGTCACTTTTCCACTTTCCACTTGCCGCCCACACACAGTAACGAGTAAGCCACGCCCACAAAAAATGTAATTATATTCAATTGCAAATGATTTGGAGAAACAAAAACTGAAACAAGACACCAGACAAGATCTCAAGCGAAACTGAAAAACAGCTACAGTTGATTGAGATTGATGTTTGATGGGCGTACGAATAAGTAGATAGATAGAAGAGAGAGGGAAGAGGGCAGAGGGAGGAAAGGGGAATCGAGGAATAGGTGCTACCAGTAACAAGTAAGAGACACCCACAAAAATTAGAGTCAGCTAGTATGTAACATATATTGCGTAGGCTCCATGTGAATAAATCTGAGCCGATATGCAAAAGTTGGACAACTCTAAATGTTGCAAAGTTTTGCAGTTTGTTTTTTTGTTGGCGCCGAGTTTTAATTAGCCCTGAGCCAGTTTACCCACTAACACACACACACACACATACATCTATACACACGCACTCCCACAGTGTAACATGTAACGGAAAACTTGGCCATATTTGTTGATTTGGCTTTTAAAGAGAACTGAAACTTTGCATAGCGCCAACTCGCAACTGGCAACTCGCATTTCACAGGCAGCTAATGAAGTCGAAACGCCCACACAAATTGCAAGAGTTGTTTGCTTCCTCTCTCACCCTCTCTCTTCTCCCCCCCACTCTCAAGTCTCTATCAATCATCGAACATTTCGGGAAGCATTACTAATATTTTAATCAAATAAATTTTAAACGCTTTTTTCCTCCTATGCCTATTTTTAACACACTCTCGCTCTCCTTCTCACTCTCTTTTTCTCATTCTCACATTGCTATCTTTCTCTCTTTGTACGCCTGCGCGACGTTTCCCAATTTTGGTAACGCCAAATATCATATTTTATTTATTTTTTTAAACTTGGCTCAAATCTTTTGGTCGACTGCGTAGGTTGCACTTCTGACACCATACGAAGGTTGTGAACATTTGATTTGTATACCCTAACGTAGAGTATTTTTGTGGCTTTTAGCTTGTTAATAATCTTAAAGCTATCTAGCCAGACTTTAATACAAAATTCGACAATAATCCAAACTTCACTAAATATAAAAAACATTTAATTCTGCAAAGTTTAAATGCTCAAAATATTGCTCAATAAATACAGTTTTGATAACTTAAAATTAAAACTAGATTTTATTTCTTTTTGTAAAACCTTTTTGGCTTTTTAATCTTTAAATACTCTTTATATAGATTCACATTAAAAAAAAAAGCATTTAGTTCTTCATACTTTTAAGTCCTAAAATATTGTTGAATAAATTGTAAATATAGTACATAATTGACGATTCATAAAATTTTATTTTTATTATTTATTTATTTATTGCTATTTATGGCATTTACAGCACAGTGTTTGAAAATAAAGACTCACAAGAGATTATTCAATCAAAGCGTCTGTATTTTATTTAAGTCCAAGCTTCATCTTTAAAAGTCTTAAATGTACAAAGTTTGTTTTAAAAAAAGAGCATTTAAACTTCGTCTCTTTCAACTATCTTTTTTCGGTTTTATTTTGCTGCCATTTCGTTACGCATTGTTCGATCAAATTGACCATTTTTGGAGCTATCCCCAAAGAGAGAAAAGAGTTCAGTTTTGTGTCGCTGGCAATCGCATAAGATATTATTTTTAGATGCTGTGCATCACTAACAATTAATTGTTATTGATTGTTTGTTGATCGAGCTATCGCTTGGCATTTGGAGCTGGCTTGAGTGGCAGGCCAATCCCAATCCTCTAGTACATTGTATTAACATAATTCATTAATAAATTTCATGACGCGCCTTTTGAATAATTGAAAACTGAGCAACTGTTGGTAGCTCATTTGTATCTATTAGATATGCAGCTCACAAACGTATCGATCGCATCGTGTGCACTAATTGGCCTGGCAACAAACGCAACCGGAAGTACAGTTGTCTCTCGCTAAAGAGACTTGTAAGATTTTTGTATTGTTTTTTTTTTTTTTTGCTCGTTTGCGGTTTTTTGTGGTTATTTGTGGAGTTTCTTCGTGTTGTTTTTATTTCGGCATTGCGCTTTGTTTTGTATCTTATAGATACGATACGCCTACTGCGCGTACATAACACGATGTTGTTAATTGAAAACTGATAACTGAACGTTTGCTACTCTTATTGAAGGTCCCCCACCTTCTCTCATACGATATATTATAGTATATGAGTGTTCTTGCACTTGGAACTTGCTTCTGTGCTGTATGAGGCACGTATTGTATCTTCCTCCTCTATTCTATTCTATTCTTCTGATTTTGTTTCTGCTGTTTGTGATTCCGTTTTGGTTTTTTAATTTTATTTTTTAATTGTCATTATGTATGCGTGTCGAGCGAATCTATCGCGGGGCGTGTTGTCATCTATAACTCTGCGTTTGTATCTGTATCTTTGTATCTGTATCTGTATCTGTGTGTGCGTGTTGATATCTCTAATTAGTTTTCAATTCAATTTGCATTTACGTAGATCTCTTTTTCTGTCTCTCTCTCGCTTTTTTGTTAATTAACCGTTTTAAATTATGATAATTTTAAGTGCTGGAGAGTTTAATTAGAATTTAACGACTTACAACTATAAATCAATAATAATGATGTTCGCTGCTTGTTGTTGACTTCTTTATTGTATGCTCACTGCTTTTAAGTGAGTTATGATCGAGTTTGGGGTATCTCGAACTGAAGGTCATTATAACTAGTTTCATCATTCCGTTCCACAAGTTCGACACTTGCACACTTTCTGATAGTTTCATTTCCATATCTTTTAGTTGTTGCTTTTATCTGTGTACTGTATTCTGTGTACTTCCCCCCTCAAGGCCACACCACAGTCAGAACATATGGAAGAGCTCCCAACTGTTTCTGTTTCTCTGACTCATTAAAGATAAGCAATTTACTCTGTCAATTTGTCAACTACACAAAGCTTTACCAAAACATCCAAACTCTGTCTATGGATATACTACAGTCGCACATATCTAAATATAAACCTCGATCAAACGCAGTTGCCGCCAAAAAAGCAACAAGTGAGATCGGTCAGATCCGGAGATGGTGTGACTAGCAGTTACCCTGTAATTATAGACTATCCTATAACTTTATGGTTATTAAACGATTCCTAAAAATAACCAGTGTATTAACAAAATGTGTAAATATGTGTCAAGGCTTCGATTTTAAATTGATACTGAGCTTTGTTAAATTGAGACAAAAAATGTTTCAAAAACGAAATTTGATTTGACTGCAAACTGCAAGTTTAAAAGGATATCAATGAACCAAGTCCAGTCTATTAGGAACTATTAGGGAACTTTATATAAAATAGAGGAGTATACATTTTGTAAGCGGAACAAAACTTTTTAGCATACCAAAACTAAAAAAAAACCGTTTCCGAAACTATTCCGAGCGAAATAATCGTTAAGAAACCGATTTATGCATAACGGTTGTTTTCGGTTCGTTCAAGCATAAAATATATTTAAGTTGTTAAGGTATAATCATCGTTTCTTAAAACTAAATACAATTTTTACTTCTGCCCTTGTCTAATTTACGTATTGATCTTAATTTAAACATCTTAATTTATAAATATTTATTTTCAAATTTAATTATTTTTAACATTTTCAACATTTGTTTTGTAATAGAAAAGTTTATGAAGAGATTTTTGCTGATGCAGTTGGTGATAGATGTGTTTGATAATGATACATAATTTCCTTTAAGAGAAATTAAATAAAGAGGAATATGTTATGAAGAAATTTATAATACAGAAGTTTTGGATACAGAAATATGTTGGAAGTAAATTTCTACAAATAAATTAATTAGTTAATTTTAGAGATGTTTTTTTTTACGGAAAATTGCAACTAAGAAGTTTATAATCGAAAAGTTAGATAAGTGCTTCACAGCTGTGCTGTTGATCTCTTTATAATAAAATGTACAGGGTATTTCGTAAAAATAAATAAATACCAAAAATTATAAAAATTCATGCAATGAGTAATGTACACAGATATTTAATTACGCTACTAATTGCCAACAGCAGCAGCAACAAAACAATAAGCAGACAGATATTTACCATTGCGAGGTCAAGAGACTTCTCGACTCCTCGACTCTTTCCCCTTTATTCATTCAATTCATTGAGACTGTCAAGTGTCACAATAAAACAACACACATCACCTTAATCTTGCTGTTGTTGTTGTTGCTTTCACAGTTACGCCCACAACTTCAATCGAGAAACTGCAATGAGATCAGCGCTCCGTCTTTTGCTCAATGATCAATTCCCTTAAAAATGCAGCTAAATAAAATGATTAAAATATGATTGTTTTTTTTTTCGTTTGTTTTTATTTTTGATTATTTATGGCCTGTTATACATTTAACAGTCAGTTGTGTCTTGTCTGTGTGTGTTTGTGGTGTGGGAGGTTGTTGTCCATGACGTCACTGGCTGAAACTGGCTTGCAAAACAAGTTGGCCTTTTCACAAAGCCAACAACAATCGCGCAAATCATTTAAATGACATTACACGCAAATAAACGTAAGTGACATGTTGTCACAATCATTGTGGATAAACGAATTATGAGATACCCTATACACAAAAAAATAATGAAAGATAGAATTTTACAAAATACAAAGGAAACGAATCAAAAGTCAATTGATAAAAATATTACAAAAGAGAAGACTTAAAGATTTAAATTTTTAAAAAGATGTTTACACTTTACAAAAATTAACGTCTAATACCTAATTTATTAATGCAAGGTTCATCTACATTTTTCTGTATATTTACATTATAATAACATGTACATGTGTTCATCCTTGTAAGATCATCAAAAAATTTTAGAAGCGAATATCGGTTTCATTTCGGTTTAATGTTATCGGTTGCACAAAATTTTTATATCTCGGTTTCGTAACGGTTATCGGGTTTTCGGATGTTTCTGTTTTAAATTACCGGTCTTACATTAAAAAATTAATGTTAAGATGCAAAAAAAAAATGTAAATACAATATAAACCTTATTTTGAAAACAGAATATCTATTGAAGAATTTCAATTTTAATATAAAGATTGAAAATTAAAACCGGTTAAGGTTTTCGGTTGAGGTTACAGTTTTAATCTCAGGCTAAAACACAAAAATAAAAACAAGTTTTCTAAAAAAAGGTGTTTAAAAAATCTTAAAATAATAAATCACAATACAATCCTAACAAAAGAGATAAGAAAGTTTTGTCTCTGATGTACGAAAATAGTATTCCAAAATATAAGTAAATAAATAAAACACAAACTTCTCTTGTCTTGTTAGTTATGAAGTTACTCGATATTTTGCCCAAACAAAGTTCCAAGAAATTCAACTTTCACTAGCCTCTATAGAGTCAAACAGATCCTAACCTTTCCGCAGTCCGTTACACTCCCGTTTCAACCCACATTTTCCGAGGTATTACAAAAAATTAAAAACAAAACATTGAGACCCGACGCGACGCCTACAACATGAAACCAGTCTCAGTCTTAGACTCTGTCTGTTTCGTGGTTGCATGTACATACAGCACGTATGGGACCAGCTCTAGGGGGGAGATGGTGGTGGTGGTGGGAAGGGGGTTTCATTTCGTTCGGGGTCTGGGTCTGTTCACTGGGTCACTTGCTGTGCTTTTTGGAACCCTTATCCATGGCCAAGTGAACAACACGAAAATTCCATTGTTTCATTTTGTTCACCTTTGTTTACACACATTTTTGCAAAGAAAATGTATTTGTGGTTTGTTTGATTCCCATAACGTCATTCATTCCAGACACGAACGGACACTCACTTCAGTTGAATGCCAAAATTCCAAGTGCCACATATTGACATACATATTTTTGCGTCACTTTTTTTAAAAATACTCGCTTAAACAATACGAATACAATACGAAAATTACAAATTAAATGACAATAACTCAATGACAATGTCCAGTAATGTCTACATCTTCAGTTTTAAGCAGATGACGCAGTAACTAAATGACTGAGTGAATAACTGTCTGAATGACTGACTGAATGACTGTCAGATAGTCATATTTATCTTTCGGTTGACACCCTGCACTCGAACTGCCGGCATTTTTGTTTTTGCAGCCCAAGTTGTAGTATCGAGTACGGAAAAGTGTCGAGACTGAGTCTCAGACTGAGTCTGAGTTTGGGCTGGGACTTGTGTCTGGGTCTGGGTCTGGGCTCGGTCTGAACCCGTGGCTGGTCTAATGCGGTTCGTCATGAAGCGGATGTGGATGTGACAGGCGGAATTCTAGTGGCTTGGGCGTTACGAGTAATAGACAGCCGGTTGGTTTGCTATTTGGTTGGTTAATTAGTTGCTGGATAGTCAATATTGTGTAAGACGTATTTTCTGCATATTGCTGAGAAAAACACTCATGAGTGTATTCATGAGTACCCGTAAGTGTACTCATGACTAATTCTAACAAATGTTAACTAAAGTTAACCTCACAACTAAGATTTTTCTGAAATTTAATTGAATTTTTAATTTTGTTCGTGAGTACTCAAGAGTGTATTCATGAATAGTAAACAGCCAGTAGTTTTGTTGGTGGTTAGTAAATATTGTGCAAGATTTTATTTTTGCATGTTGCTGAAAAAACGCACTCATGAGTGTATTCATGAGTACCCGTGAGCGTATTCATGACTAATTCTCAAAAATGATAACTGAAGTCTAACTCATATCTAAGATTTTCCTGAAATTGATCTAACATTGAATGTTATTTGTGAGTACTCATGAGTCTATTCATAATTAGTGATCAGCCACTACTTAATATTTGGTTACAACTATTACTACAGATATTAGAAAACTAATCATGAGCATTAATTAGTACTCATGAGTGTTATTCATGAGTACCCATGCGTGAATAGTAAGTACTCAGTACATAATATTTGGTAACTGCCTCTGTAACTAGCCTTAAGTTCATTTTAATGCGTGTATTCATTAATACTCGTGAGTGTATTCATGAATACTGTCCCAAAATATTAAGCAAATTAGAAAACTAACTAATCAGAAGAAATATTGATTAGAACTCATGAGTGTTATTCAGATAAATACATTTAAATTGATTCATGAAATCCAACTAATATTCGAGTACCCATGAGTGCATTCATGATTACTATTCATAAATAATCAGTCCTCGAAATTATAAAGCTTAACAGAGCTTAAATCATTTATCAAGTCGTTCATCCTTGCAGCTGACCTTCCACACTCACACACTCACGCAATCACTACTCACTCGTCAACTGAGTGTAATCCGCAGTTCATGGATTCAGTTCAGTGCACAAAACAAAGCAAACTTTGAATCAAAGTTCCTAACTGTTGTGCTCCTCCCACAAATGGGGTGGGGGAGCGTGAACTTGCGTTGGTAATGGCTTGGCGTGCCTGAAGGCAATTCAAAGAGCCATAAGCAATCAGCTGGCAATTAAATAATGCCAATTGGAAATCAGCTCAACGATTTGCGACTGGGTAATAACTAATTAAAAATGAAATTTGCGTAAGCGCCTCAAGCATGTTTTAACTCCCACACACAGACACACACACACACACACTCACACACACATACTAAAGTGCAGCTCGCAATCTGAATATCGCACTTGTATCGATTGAGGCCGGACACTTGAGAGCCCAAGAGCAGGCACTGCACAAGTGGGCTGCCACAAGCAATAAGCAAGAAAGAGTACGATTAAGAGCGGAGGGGGGCCAAAGAGAGCGCGGTGGCAATGTGGTTATCTAGATACCAGAATCACTCGACTGAGACACGGCATGCAAATGAATGAAAGGCGAAACTAAGACACTCACAACAAGTTCACTCAGACACACAAACGCACACAAACTATCGCACACAGTAAGCTTTATATTGTCAAAGCTTAAGCCTACTCATTTGCACTCGTATTTGGAGTGCTCGGCTTAGTCACGACTCCCAAGGCTCTTTGCGACTGACTCATTCATCAATTCGGCAATTGGCCAGTTGTAGACTTTTTTCAATTTTGGCGTCACTTTCCATGCATTTCCGTTAATTAGTTCACAGCTGTTAATATGTTTACATACACTTCCACTCCCTCGCTTTCAGCTTTAACTCAACTTTCCATTTTTAATAATTGCACTCAATGTGCAACACATGCGACAATTGCGTCAAGTGCTTTACGCACACGCAATGAACTTCTAGTTCGCTCAGCTGTTCAAGCTGCCTTCCTGCCTCTCTCTCTCTCTCTCCTTATACACATTCTCTCACTATTATTTAGACATTTTCTCTCGCGCTCTTAAGTGCTCTCTCTCAGCTCTCAACTAGAAAAGCACTCGTGCGCTCTGTTGATGACTTGTTAATCTTTGCTACATTTGTACATTTTTATGGATTCCTTCACTATTTTTACACATCATTTTTCTTGTTTGTTGTTGTTGTTGTTCTTGTTTGTAGCTGCTTATGTTTATAAGAGCGCCAACCGTATTATTATAATTTGTTTTTGGTCCGGAGCCACTATATAGTGGCGTTCCAGATATCACATCCACAATCTCCCTTCCACTCCCCCCGCCTTGGTCTACGAATTGTTTACATTTTGTTGAAACTATTTTCGTGCCTTGCAATAAGGAAATGAGCTTGAAGAACTCGAAACGAGGGCTGCAGTACTTCGAGCATCATTTCTTTCTTTTAGCTTTCAGTTATTAGCTTGGTCAGCTTCAAGCCAAATTAGGGCTTTTTGTTTATTAACGGCCATGACCATTAGCGGTTTATTTTAGTTTTATTTTTATTTCTTTTTCTACTATTTTTTGCTAGCCCACATGCTTGAGAGCCGCAATAGTATAAGCTATAAGCGGCTTCCTCTCGCCCGCAGTTGTCGCAATTAAAGACCCGCATAGCGAATTTCTTGACCAAATATGTGGCATTTATATATTTTTTTTTATCTTGTGAGTGAGTAAAAAGTCTTGCTCACTTGCTCACGCACTCAAAGAGTCCAGCGATCGCGCTCAGTCAGCAAACGCAGCCCACACAGAGACAGACTTGCTGCTGAGAGAGTCAGAGCGCAGAGAATGAGAGCAAGCAGTACACCTGCTTAGACACTTGGCTCACGTATGTACTCACTAATACACACTCAGACTCACAGATACGGGCACAGATACAGGCGGTTAGTTGGCGGCACCCATTGAAATCGTTGCTTGCGCTCTGACAGTGCTCTCAGTCCAATTTGAACAACGATACCGAGCGGTTGGCGTTCTCCTCTGCAAGCAAAATTTTGTCGTTTTTTAAGTGTCCAAAGACAGCAGCAGCAGCAGCAGCAGCAACAGCAACAACAATTTGTGAATTCTGCTGCCAACGCACAGCCGTTTTTCTAACTCGGCCCTACAACAACAGCAACGACGAGAACGCGTTGTGTCGTGTGTGTTAAAAGCGAGTGAAAAAAAAACATAAAAAAAAGTTGTGCAAAAAAAATCGCAGAGGATACAAAAAGCGTAATAATTCCGATAGAATGCAAATGCTTATTTAAATAATATATAGAGAATTAATAAAAATGAAATACGCGTGTTTATCCAACAAACTATAAAACTTAAATAAAAGTGACTAAGATGTATTATTAATTGTTTGAAAAACTGACCAAATGAGTGAATGAAACTAAAAAACTAACTGTTGAATAATAAATGTTGCTTATCGTTGTGGCCCCCTTCCCCCCTAAAACCGCTGTTAACATTAGTTGTTGCAGCTGTATTTGTTCCTTTCTGCATACCTGAGTTTGTGTGTGTGTGTGTGTGTACATTTTTTAAATATTTGCAAACGAACTTCTTTGGTCCCAAAAGACAGTCAAGAAACTTCTTTGCTTTTTTTGTGTTGTGTGTGGTTGTTTTTTTTGTGTGCTGTTGTTGTTGTTTGGTCTGAGTGCCTTAGCTTTTCATTCAATAACCAGTTTTGACGCGCTCTTTTCTTTTTTGACTTTTTTTTATTTTATTTTTTACTTTACTTTATTTTTATACATTTTTTGGGCGCTACCTCTGTTCCATTGTGTTCTCATGGCTTATGCGACTGCGTGCACGCACATTTTGTTGTTGTTTTGTACCATTTGGTTTCGCTGCAAGGCGAATTGCCAGCAAATTCCAAATGTGACTCAAACTAACTTTTTTTACTTCTTTATATTTCTTCTTTGCCACATTCTTTGGTCGCTTACAAAAATGCCAGGCATAGCTTAGAGTTAAACTCTCTCTCACACACTCTCTTGTTTTCACTCACTCAAAATAGTTGACACAGGCTTAGAACAACAGCAGCTTAGTTGTTGTTGTTGTTGCTGCCGATCAATGCAATTTGTGCTCGCTCTCAAAAGCTCAGCAAAGAAGTGAAGGCGATGTTAGAAAAAGCTACACACACTCACACACACACACACTCTGGAATGTAAAGACAGTAGGACAGTTGGGAGTGTGTGTGTTTTTAGCATGTGAGAAAACAATAGGAGCAACTGTGCCACACAGTCAGTGTTGAAAAGTGCGACAGTTGTGAGTGATGTGAAAATTAGTAAACAAGAAATATATTTTATGAATTATTGTGTGAATTTTTGCATGTGAATGAAAACTAACAACAGCAACAACAACAACAAAATTATAAGTGAAAACGAACGAAAAGTGAAGAAAGCTGCAAATTAAATGAACAACAAGAAATTAGCATTGAAAATTGCCAAATGAAAATCGCATTGAAAAATCATCATCGAATCAGTTATGCAAATTAAATGTTAAAAAAAAAAATCACTTTTATACTAATAATAATAATATGTACTTACCAAATTAAGTAAAAGTGCAATGCAAAACGACAATCGCACATTTGTTGTGTGAAAATAAAAAAAAAAAACGAAGAGAAAAAACAATGCACAATAACAAAATAGTCGTATAAACAAATTGAGATACACAAACACACACAGAGAGTGGGAGAGAAATTCATGAAATTTTGTATCTGTATCTGACTCGGCGACTCGTATCTAATCAGCGCGACAGCATGTCTCATTGGCCAGCTGCCTGTTGCGTGCCTCTACTATTATTTATGTAGTTATTTTTAAACACATTTCTTATGGAAGTTGGAAGTTGAAAGAAAGCTGACCTCATGCATCTGAGAATGCAAAAAAATGCCATTTATAAGCACCCAAAAAAAAAAAAAAGAAGAAAGATACTCAACGAACTCAAAGAGTTTCGCAAATGAAAGTACAATTTTTTATTGTCATTGTTGAGTTTTTTAAATGCAAAACACACATACAAAAAAAAAAAAAGAAACAAACAGGAGACAAACAATTTAGAGCATTGCTCGCTTTTACTTGTGCTTTGTATTTGTATCTGTATCTGTATCCGTCTCTGGGTGTCACGCTGTTGTATCTGTATCAGCAGCTGTGCTGTCTGATTTCAATTTATCTTTATAATTTCAATTTGCTCACAGAGCCGCACCCCTGGTAAAAGTTATAAAATAAATTGCAACCTTTATGATGCCCTTATTTTTAAGGTAGCATTAGCGATTGAAGATAATCAGCCTAAGCTTTGCATGATTAATATTCAACTTTCAATATTTTTTTTCAAAATAAAAACTTGTTTATATAAACCAATAAAGATTTAAAAATTACAATATAATCAAATAAAAAGTGTATCTGGACTTCGTTGAAATGTGTAAATCTTTCGGTTCTTTTCTTTTTTGTCAATTGTCTGTAGTTTTTGTCGAGACAGTTCAAGAGCCGGACGAGAAATGCAGAAAACAGCAAGTCGTCTGTCACTTGCAGATACGCAGATACAGATACAAAGAGATACAGATACTCATATGTAGATACAAATGATACGCAAGATACACGGCGTGGCCGGTGGCTTAGATTTTGGATGCTGGCCAATTGGAACAAAATGCCGGCTACATGCGAGAGAGAGCAAGATATTTGCAAATAGACAACAAAGAGACTTCCTCAACTTTTACTTAATTTTATATTTTATTGCATTTGTTTTAATTTGTTGTCGTTAATTCGATTCGATGATTTCACGTTCAAGTACGCTGACTCATATGACTAATTTGCAATTGTTGCATTTCTTTTCCTTTTCCTTTACCTTCACCTTCCCCTTTATCCCTGCAGAGTCAATACCAAGCCCAAGTCCAGCCTTTCAATCAGTCAGCAAAAGCAATAAAAATAAAATCACAAAGTGCCATCCACAAAATAAAAAAAAAAAGATTAAGTACAAAAACTCCAACAAATACGTGCTAAAAATAATAATACAAATTCGCGTCTGCGTCTGCAACTGAAAAGCGAAAGTAATTTAAAGTGCTTGAGTGTGCCGAGAGTGCTTCATGACATCGCAAGATGACATCGCATTCCTATTATAAGGATCGTCTCGGCTTCGATCCCAATGAGCTGCAGCAACAGCAGCAACAGCCGTTGCAGCCGAGCAACACCAATTCCATGAAGCGCAGCAGCTCAAGGCAAACGCATCATCATCACCAGAGCTATCATCATGCCACAACAACGAGCAGCTCCGCCGCATCGCCGGCACGAATCTCTGTCTCGCCCGGAGGCGGCGGTGGTAATGGCACCCTGGAATATCATCAGGTGCAACGGGAGCAACGCGATCGCGAATTGTATGCCAATGGCCATAACAGTAGCAGCAGCAGTAACCACCACCATCATCAACATCAGCATCATCAGCAGTCGCAGTCGCATCATCGGCATTCTCATGGCCTGATCGAGGCTAGTCCGGCGGCCAAGAAGGCGAAACACTCGTCGACGCTGGTGCAACCGCAAGGCGGTTACGAGGATGCGTTGACACAGTTTAAAGGTAGCATGTCCATTTGGGATCATTTTATAGAAGATTGGGATATCATGCGTAAGTCGGCAAAGGTTCAATTTCACATTCAGAGTTGCTCGTTGTTCGTTACTCGTTACTCGTTACCCGCTACTCGCTGTCTATTTGTCAGTTACTGCAGTTTTTCAATAATAATAATAGTTTACTCGTTATTTGTTGTCTGTTGCTCGTTACTCCTAAGCGCATTCTTGACGAGTGTAAGAGAAATACAATTTTTAAACTAATCAATTTGATCAATTTACAAATGACGCCATGCACTAAAATGATTACTTGTTGTTTTCAATTACTCGTTACTCGCTAATCTTACGCGCATTTTGACAAGAAGCTGTTTGAGGGAAATTAAGTCTTCAAACTTACAAAAGTATTATTCAAATCAACTAAAATTTAATTAATTTTTGTAGAAATTGCGCCTTGTTCGTTTCTCGTCACTCGCTTTTTGCTACTCACTGATTATATTAGTTCTTACACTTAATCCATTCACAAATTATTACTCGCTAATCGGTTTGCTACTAAAAATGAATTATTCGTTACTCGCTGCTAGCTCTTTGTGATTGGCTTCTTTTGCAGCTTTTCCAGTTTTTTCGACCAAAAAAAGTCGTCATTGAAAATGCCGCCAGCGGAAATGATTTGCATTTGCAAATGCTAAACCAAATCTCGATTGAAAATAAGCTTGCATAATTCTAATTCTAATTATGATACGGTATCTACGTTGTTTTAAAATCTATCTAGGGTTCAAGGTCGTCTAAGCTGACTTTTTATAAATGCTAAAAACCAACAAAATTAATATCTTATTAATATGCAAAATACACGCAAAGAAACCATTTGACACCTTTCTGTTTATGAAAGCACTTTGATTGACTGACCCTGACCATGAAAATTGAAATTGATGGACATTCAACGCTTTAAGAGTGACACCCTAAATGAATCCCTCCCATATTTACGGTAAACATTTCACCTTTTTTGCTCTTTTACCGTCTACATATCTTAGGTAGAGTCTCCCTCCTGTGTCGGATATTGTTTACCAACTTTTGTCAATATTGATTTAACGTTGCTTCAGCACAAAAATATTTAACTTTTTTTTGTTGGCTTTTATTTTGCGTAAATATTTAAAACTGGTTGTGACGAATGCGTCGTTAGTTGGTCGGTCATCCAATCCACCAATCCGCACACAATCTGAGGCAATTAACTCTCATCGCTCGACAAATTAGTTGTTGCTCAGAATTCCTCGAATTTCGTCTCGACACATTTGGGGAATATGCATGAGAGTGTTATTATATACTCATATGTATATATTTCAATATCGTGCACATAAACCAGTTTATGATTTTCTAATTTATGAAGAAAAATGTTGGTTGAAGTTTACTAAATTGGCAGATACCGTAGAAAAGATTTCTTGGTTAAGTTCTAGTAAAACTTTTCGCATATATATTGGATTGAATAAATTAGGTGTCTAAGAAATAACCAATTTCATTTTTTAATATGCTTACTATTGAAAATTTACAATGTACAAATATATAAAATCTTCAAGCATTCCCATTTCTAGACTATTGATCGTTACAGGGTATAAAAACAACACATTTACGAGCATTTTATGTTGATTTGTTTAAAATTAATTTGCCTTTTGTTTGAGGTTGACACAAATCTTTTTGGTATTGTCTACAAATTATGGAAATATCATAAATTATTATAATACGCTTTTGGAATTTCGAACCATTTTGCTAATGTGTTGATTGGTTAAAAAATAAAGAGGACTGTGTGATGTAGGCGCTTAAATGTCTTAAAATACTCCAAAAAAATTGGTGCGAACTTTGAGCTCATCAAGTGTCATCAATATATATAGGTTTTTTTTTCAAAATACTTCTGACTGAATGGTTCTGTTATTTTATCAATCGCAAAACTCGTCTTAAGTCCCAGCAAAATACAAAAACAACAAAGTAAAGACTTTATTTATAGGAAATTGCATAAGAAACTATGTGTGTATATTTGCAGAAAGCTTATCTAAACTAATTACGAGTACTTTGGCAAATTGTTGTTATTATTATTGGCATTGTTGTTGCAGTTGTTTTGGTTGTTGTGGTCAAGCAACGTCCTTCGCTAAGTGTACCAATTGTTGTAGTTGTCGTTGTCGTTGTTGTCGCTGGCATTGAAGTGCGCTAATCAGAATGCAAAAATAAACATTAACGAACATCAAATACGCCTCAAGACGCCAACTGAAATTTTGTTAACAACAATAGCAACAACAACAGTACTAATAGCAGCAAAATACGTTAACAAACATTTAATCGTGGAAACGAATTCAACTTAGAACGTGACATCATCACGCGCTCACGAACACCGCACAACAACAACAGCAACAACAACAACAACACCAGTAAAAGCAGATAGCGTGTGTTGCTGTGTTAGTGTGAGACACAGATACACTAACACACACACACACGCACACACATATATTTCTACACCTATATTTTTCATGCGTTGTGTTGTCAATTTGAAGTGAACCCTATAAATTTATGAACTGTGATATGTTGGCGTATGTGTGTGTGTGAGCTTGCAAGTGATAAACTCGGAGTACCCTGTAAAAATAAAGTAATGCAAAAGTGGGCTAATAATAATTTAACATTATAAAAAGAAAAATAACAGAAAACACAATAATGTCGTTAATGTCTTAATTTTGATAACGTTTAAAACTCTGTAAAGATTAGATTTTTAAAATGGAGTGTTTTAAGAAAATTATGTTGGAAAAATACATATTAATTGGTACTTAATATTTTGAATATATAGTTTAAATATAGAGACATTTTGAAAAGGCTATTATGATAAAGTATTTATATCCTGAAATTCTAATGTGGTTTGTTTTACTTAAGAATTGGAATGATAATTGTTTTAAATACAAAAAAAATTTAATAGTATGCTTAGATCGCTTTTCAGTCAATTTATTTCCAAATGATTTTTGAAGTACGCATTCATATTTGATATAAGAAGAACTAGTTTTTAAGTTTGTTAAGCAGCTCCAAATTAAATTTTTTTTTTTTTTTTTTTTTTTTTTTTTTGTAAATTCCGCAAAACAACAGAAATGGGAAACGATATAAAACTAGATATGAAATTTGATACAAAACTACAATGTTTTAAAAAGGCAGCTATTAAGTTTATTATGAAAAAATAAAACAAAGTTTAAGAAGAGAGATATGAATATAGACCAACATTTATGAGTGTGATAAAACTGAATAGATAGTAGAGGTGTGATAGATGTACAAGCAATAACATAAGTCATAACTTTAACTATATAATATTCTGCTGCCTGTGATAATACACTGCTCAATACTTATGAATGGAAAGAGTGGAAATTAATTTATTATTTTTGCTGCAAACTTGTGAGTGAGTCATTTGCATTTATGTCGAACTTTAGCTTAGTCTGCGATTGTTTTTAGTCAGCAGTAATTATAAATACAAATACAAATGCAATTAATACTTCAAAACATTGGGTTTAAAACAAGTTAACAGCCTTCACACACACACACACTTGAAAAGAGTTGAAAGAGAGAGAGAGAGAGTTACTCTCCCGTTTTCTCTCCGACTTCTTAAACTTACCGACTGTTTAGAGTTCTCTCTATAGAGTTGTATTTATTTATATACACATATCTCACATTTTTTTTGTTATTTTGCATTTTTGTTTTGCTTTTAAACTTCTGCTTTGTTGTTATTTTATTTATTTACCCTGCACTACAATTTATCGGGTTTATTAACCGTTAACTGTTTAACTTCATTTACAACTATTTATGTGTGCCTTAACACTCGACTTGGTATCAGTCATTGGGCACTGAACTTTGTTTTCAATTACTTAAGTCTGTGTTGTTCCAGTCGATATACACAATTGATCGATTAGATCAAAGTCTGTTGATGATAACAAGATAATGCTTTTTTATGATTCTGAACTTAAGATCAATCTAGACTCCCACATAAACTCATTTAACATGTTTACAACTCATCAACTCAATTTTTGGGGAACATAAAAATGGGGATTTTGATGTCATTATCTATAGATAGGGGCACTCGTTCTCTAGCCGTCCCTATTTGGCCAACTTGGTCAACTTGGCGCTTATTTATAAGCCAAAGCAAAACAAAGGCAACGACTTATCAGATTGTTAGCCTTATCGGACTATGAACAAAGTCAATGCCTGAGGCCCTGAGATTTATATATATATAAATATTTATATACATATATATATAAACTTATCGTATATACGCGTGTAGTAATCGACCACAACTCTGGCCAATTACGAGCCAAGTTAAATGAATTGTCAATTAAGTTGAATTGAATTGAAAATTGTGTACAAAACAAGCTCATTAAAAGTTTAGGCCATAATTCAGCGCCTACGCGATAAAATATACTTAGTTATAATAGCTAGATTTTCGATCATTTTTATTTAACAGTAGGCGTTAAATTTAGCATAAATTATAAAGCAAATTTTGTGATGATGTCGTCAGCCTGCAGTTTAGATCATATCAAAATATCGTTGAGTTATTGAACAAAAGCAAAATAAAAAAAAACTTGGCATGAGCTTTGTTGTTGCATGAACCGATCTTAACCGACAAATTGGTATTACAATGGCTTAGATATTAATGTACGAACCTTTCTCGTTTCACATTTCCACAGACGAACGCGATGCCATTCAAAAGAAGACTTTCACAAAATGGGTTAACAAACATCTGAAAAAGGTAAGTGCATAAAAGAAAATCAAAAAAACCAAATAAAAAGAAGTGAGACAGATAAAAACATCTTCATCATCATCGTCAATAATATGATCATCATTACAAGTGCGTTAGATATGCAAAAATAATGAACTTTGTATCAGTTACACAAAGTTTGGAATTTAGGGTCTCTTAACCTGAAACTTTCCCAAAAAAATACAAAAAAATAAGCTTAAAGCAAAACTCAATCTTCTTTTTCTTTATATCTATTATAATTACAAGCAGCATTGGAAATATGCCAAGGTATTAGTTTTGCAATTTTAAAAATAATGCAAATATTTTTTCAATTTATCGACTTAAAAAATTCTATCAATTTACAGACTTACACAATGCTACACGTTTGTGTTACGACAAATGGTATACCCTGTTGTTCACAGTCTGTAAGTTCAGCTCAAGCGTTCGATTGTATTATAAATGTTGCTTTTGTCTGATTATTTTGAGAGATTATCAAAGTTGTTTTATTAACTATTTATTGTATTGTATAAGTTTTTAAATACGCATTAATATTGCATATTTTGAGGCATTTTCAAGACTTAAAGTTTTTATTTAGCTTTTCGTTGTTGTTTATTTCCACTAAATGCACTCGACAACTAAAACTAAAATAGCACTTGACGTTGTAAACATTTCCTAACACCTTCTGCATGACTGTAGTTCTTTAGCAATAATCTTTGAAATTTAATTATATAATTTGTTGCATTTCCACTTACCGTAGGCCAATCGACGAGTTGTGGATTTGTTTGAGGATCTACGCGATGGTCACAATTTGCTTTCACTCTTGGAGGTGCTATCTGGCGAACACCTGGTAAGTTGACACGACACTAACATCGACACTCACTCAACTATTTTCTCGATTTCTCGTTTCTTTTTGATAGCCACGAGAGAAGGGTAAAATGCGTTTTCACATGCTGCAGAATGCACAAATGGCGCTGGACTTTCTGCGCTACAAGAAAATTAAATTGGTCAACATACGAGCGGAGGATATTGTGGATGGTAATCCCAAGCTAACGTTGGGCCTGATCTGGACAATTATATTGCATTTCCAGGTGAGTTACAAGTTACTCGCTATCTTATTTTATTTATTAAACGTAAATGGAGCAGTTTTTGATGACATGGCAGAGAAATAAATATTTAGAGTTGTTAAACAGATGTTCATAAAACATAAGCTACTTTTTTACTCGTTACTTTTTACAAACTCGTTATATGTAATCTAGTGAATTTATTTCGTGAACAGGGTAAGAAAAGAAAAGTTTTTGTTACTTATAGTACTCGCTATTTTATATCTTTATTGATATAGTTTTTCTTACTACTTATTCGTTCTTCGTTCCGCAATTTTCTCGTTTCTTCGATTACTAGCTCGATTGCTTACTCGTTACAAGTAATTTTTATTGAAGCCACAGTTTTATATGAATGTTATCAAATTACTCCCTACTCTGATTACTCGTTCCCTAATATTTTTTTTGTATACTCGTTCACTGACTTACAACTGTTTAGTTAAATTGGAGCAAATATTAGATAACTGTGGGCAGCTTACCCAAATGTTGCCCAACATGGTTACAGTTGCAAAGTCATTGGGCAGCGCCCACACTATAATAATTGGGCGAACAGTTTGATCGCTTGAAGGTGACCCTCAAATTGGCCGCCCAATTCGTGAGATCGTTAACAATTTTTATTTATTTTATTTTTTTCTGCTTTTAACAAATTCGTTTTCATTTGGGCGTCTTGTGAGTTGTATGTATACATCGTTTTTTTTTTGTTATAGTTTCGCCATCGATTCATTGAGACAACTGCAACAGAGATTGGCTTTAACTCAGCTCAGCCCACACACACACACATTGTTTTATTGAGTGTGTGTTAATGTTTGTTGTTGTTGTGCGCTCTACTCCTACCCAACAGAGCAGCTGCTATTTTTACAGCTCTCTCAGATGTGTTGACTTATTTTGGCGAATGCGGCGCTGCCTTTTAAGGCAGCCAGTTTACCTTCTCTTCTTCGCCACCGCCACCGCCATCAGCAGCAGCAATAAACGGCATTCAGTTTAACTCAGCGCTTCGTTGTCTGACACACATAACCAAGTCCAAGTGGTTGCTGCTACAGTTCGTCAACTTGTTGCCGATGTTGTTGTTATTGTTGTCAGCAAGGCCGTCACAGATCAAACATCCATTTGGCCACTTGTTGGCCCACCTACACAGTCAACTCAATTCAATTGTGCGAGTAAAGTTATTTATCGGGATAAAGGGTATCTGAACTTGCTGAGGATACAATTAAACAACTAAACAACTAATTGTTAGGATCGATATTTTAAAGCATTACCTTGTTTTTAATGCCTATAGAAGATTTATGGTATTGTTATTTCCAATTTAAAAAATAATTAAAGCTTTAAACTTAGTTTCTTAGTTATTCATGTTTGTTTCCATAGTTATTTCTATTATTTGTTTTTTTTATTGAAAAGAGCATAATATTATAATACAAAATAACTGATTTTAAGATGTAACTGACTTTAATTCAAACGTCAATTTTCTTTTAGTTTATAAAGTGATAATTATGTTTTTTCTTTCCACTAAACTTGAACAAAAACTTTAATTTCTTTCTATAAATAGTTCCATAATCTTGAGTTGATTTAAGTCAGGTTTTTGGCTACTGCCGCTTGTCAGGTGGATAATAATGATACCAGTTTTCATATAACTCTTATCTAAAAACCTTTTTTTAATAAACCGCAATTCCTGTTTAGTAATCGCAACTAAAAATTAAACTGGAAATCACACTCAGATCACAGCTTAAGCGCTTAGTCATCGATCGATCGATCGGTCGGTCAATGGGCACATTTCCGTCTCCAAGTCTGGCTTTAAGTCAATATGTGTGTCAACAACTGCAACAACAAACTAGATGCAATTTAAAACTCGGGTATTTCGTAATTTGTGACGGCGCATGCCGCATGTTGCAGTTGCAATTGCAATTGCGTTCCGAGGCGGCTCAACTTGATCGATGGCGCGCATAAATGCTCAATGATGCTGCCAGTCAGTCAGCCGCGGTGGCAGCGACCATGAGGCACCAACAACAACAACATCAGCAACAACAACAATAACTGCCGCTGATTCAATTGAGGCAAAACGAATTGTAAATCACTTGGCAAATGTGAAACTCAATCGCGCGTCATTTACTGTTTATGTTATTTATTATTTCTTTCTGTCTCCATCTTTATCTCCCTCTTCGTCTCCGTCTCTGTCTCCCGTCTTGACAATTGTTTGATTCCAAGGATTTATTTATATTGCGGCTACAGTTGCGGGTGTCGCTGTCTGACTGTATCTGTATCTGTGTATCTTTGTATCTGTAACTGAATTGTTGTCTGATGTCATATGCTCATTTTTGTACGCAATGCAAATTTGTGAACGCGACTTAAAAGGATATTTCTGCTTGTTATTTATGCTTATTATACCCTACAGTCCCAAAAATGGCTTTAACAAATTTAAGAAGGGTATCATCAAATCCATATGACCCTGTAAATTAACTTTAAATAACTTGGAAACAACAAGACTTTGTATTGAGAATATTGGAAATGGGATTATTTCAGCTTTTATCGTGGGAAATGATTTAAAACTCTTTAGGGTATGACTTATACTTCAATTGAATATATTTATGTATCTTTTAACTCTTCTAAAAACCGATTAAAAAAATTACTTCACTGAGATTTAACTTGCTTTAACTTTTTAAATGCAGCTTAAACAATCATTTAAGCCACATTGTCTTCATTTTTTCCTGCTTTTCTGCTTTGCATAGTTCAGAAAGAATTTAAAAATCTTGTATTGAATTCATTTCAATTATGACATAATCCCTATTTAATTGTTCAATATGACAATCGCTCTTTTTTGTGTGTAGTTAATTCAATTAAAAAGCGCCGCTTTTTGTAGGTCAATGTGCAAATCGCAAAATACTTAATTTCAATCGGAGGCAAAGCCAATAAATTGCCAGCAATTTGCCAGCAGCCCCAGAGGCATTTTGTAACGCTGCTTAGCTATAATTAAGTTATAAATTGTGCCGTAGAGCTCAAGCTAAATCTCTATGATCTATGAAACACCCACTTTGCAACACTGTGATTTCCCAGTGGGGGTGAAGGGGTTGAAGTTGACTCCATTGAATATCCAAGTCTATGAGTTGCCAAGTTGCCAAGACAGTTGCCTTCGCCTTGACTTTTAGTGTTTGCTCACTTCCGTCAGCTGGCAATACTTTGGTTGTTGTTAAGCTGCTCGCTCAATTGTTTAATTTAAGCAAGAAAAACTGAAACTTAAAAAAAAAACACAAAATTAATATTATAATTTATGGCTTAAGCTGCTAAAACGGCGAATGAATGACTAGAAGATACTTTGTAATTTGTATTATGCATGTATTTTAAATCAATGTTTTTTAGATTTTCAAAGAGTATTAAATAAATCTTGCAATTAATAAGATAATTGACTTGTGTATTTTTTATTCATCTAGGCAGGTTTGACTGCTTTATTAAACATTTCTTATATGATTAAGTACAAGTTTACAGGGTATTAAAGTATTGCAAGCCAAAGGCTTTAGTAAGAAATCTATGAAATCTGTGTCGAATTACGCTGACAAACGTTTTCATTATAAGTTACGGCTAATTTTCCAAGCAATTTGCTCATTATTCACTGCTCGTTTTGGCCAGTTGGGCAGCTCAGGTGCTTTTTCTATGTGTATCCGACGGATACACAGATGCCGCTGCTATATTTGGGCAGATTACCATAACAAAAAAGACAAAAACATACACATAACAGATAATATTTAGCTAAGGCGCCCAGGCGTTAAAGAAAGTATCTGTGAAATACATAGCTACACCTCGAAACAGATACAGATATACGTAGATGCGATTCTCACGTCATCGTTTGAAAATGAAAACCATTTGGCATTTTGATTTATTATCTATCTGTTACAATAAACTCAGCGACAGTTGCACACAGTAGCCTTCAATTCAGTTGAAACTGAAACAAAAGGTTGAGAATCATTTCTGAATAACAAAAAAAAAAGCTGAAAAAGAAGAGTCCCTGCTTATGACATCAGCACAGTTTTTAAAGGTACCCGCCTCGTCAAAATAAAATGTCACGTAGCATGAAGGAAAACGAAAGACTTCAACGCAAGCAACAAACTTGTTAGCTTCATACAGAATTTGAAAAAAAAAATGCACTTATTTGTCTAAATGACTAAATTTGTTATTGTTTGCGTGGGCAGCAGCTCAAAATCATTATAGGTATATGAAAATCAAAATCGATATGTTGATACATTTATATCTATATCTTGAACTGTTTAAACATAGTCATAATATGTTGAATGTTTCGCTGTTCATTGTGCTTTTGCACAAATATGGTTCGAATGCCTGCAAACAGGTTGGTACATTCGTTCATTATTTCATTTGATCATTCCATTCAGTCATTCACTAGACAGCAAGGCGCAACCACGCAAAAAAAAATTCCGCATTTTCGTATGCAAATGCTAAATCTATCCATATAAGCAAAGATCAAATCGTTTGAGTACTTATTTACACGCGGCCCGAACGTGTTTCAATTCACATATAATTAATATGAATGAATTAAATGAATAGAGTCCGATACTCGTATAAACAAACAGTTCAAGTACGTAACTGAGATTACACGACAAAAAAAAAAAAAAAAAAAAAAAAAAAAAAAACAGTCTCAGTCTCCTCAGTTCTAAGTAAATAATTTATAATCTATATATAATTGCTGATGATGCCCACACGCTCTCTTGTTTCTGACAGTAAAAGCAGTCAGGAATGTTACCCATTTGGTTTGGGTTCTGAATGACGTGCCCACACTCAAAAACTCACATAACTTGAATTGTATAATGCGCATACTAAACAAACAGCTGTTTTTTTTGTTTGCATAGTTCAAATAAGTATGAGCTTAAACTTTTTAAGATTCCAAACAGCAAAGCTTACTTTTTCGACTATCTTAAGGTTGTCATTATTAAAAGATATTTACTAAAAAAAGAATTGCATTTAAGTAAATCTTAAGTGTGTCTTTATTCTGATTTCTCTCTCTTCTTTTGTCCCCTTTTCCTAATTTTGTGTCAATATTGTGGCTCACTAAGTAAACGATGATCACAACAGATTTGTTTGATATCAATTACAATATGGATAGACAAGTGTTTAGGACTGTAATTGTGAAGGGTCTAATTGCATTCGCATTCAAATTCCCATTTACATTGATCGCTACTGTTGAACGCACTTTTCCCGACACTTTGGTGGTTGCATTTTGTTTACCCACCACAAACAACACGTTTCAAGTGCAAATACACTTCTCGAATTACCACAAATTACATAGATAATGCACAATTTGTTTACATGCTTGCATCATATTAGTATTAATAAGTCTGTTAGTCTGGTTAAGTTGACCTACCGACCTCCCCTTTTCGCTTTTCCCTGCCCATGCATGCTGACAACTCTGTAACCTCCTCTCGGTTGCAGTGGCTAATTAGATTTGCAATTCTATTGGTAGCAAATAGCAGCCTAGCAATGACGCCCCCAAAGTTGTAACACTGAGAGAAAAATGGGTACACAGTATAATTGAAAGCATTACCAAAAAGTTAAGGTCTGGATATTAAAGAAAATACTTAAGTAAATGCAAAATTTTTTAAGAAAAAAGAAGGGAAAAATTCTATACTCGAGTTGCCGACTATTTAAATATAGATAAAATATTTGTATTTCATACTCTTAGGCACTTACATTGTTTAAAAACTTAAATCAGCCATTACCATCAATTTATTTATCCGATCTTCTTGTGATTTAGTAGAATCTAATTTTAATATTTTACTTTCTAAAAAAATTTAGTTCTACCTTTTTTAATTAATATTTTGATTAACAATTTTCGAAAGTATATGGACTACATTTTTGAGTGTAGAATCTATTACAAGCGTCTGTTGACTGTGAATGAAACGGCAAATGTATTTATTAGACAGTTATATGTACACATATGAATAATCGTACTCGAACTCATATTCATACGGATACTCGTTCGAGTACTTCAGCATATGCGCAGTACACACAAAGGTATGTACGAGTACGAGTTCGAGTACTCGTGTCTCGGAACAGCTGTAGTAACTGCCTTTTAGCCATGTAGGGCAACGCTGGTTGGTTGGCCAGCATGTAACATGCTAATTATCCACTGCTGGGGACACGTATGTATGTCAGGCCCCCCCATAACGAACTGTACTTATACTTTTGTATGCGTATATGAGTGTGTGTAATCAAGCGTTACGGCATTTCCTCGTCTCGTACTGTAAGTGCAACATTTATAGAAATCTCAACACCCACTCTCGCATCAATTACGCTTTCTAGACCCCATTTAAAGCATTGCGGTGACAGTTTGTGTTACCAATTCAGATCGAAAAATTATTAAAATATGCCTTGAATGCATTTTAGTACACTTTAGATCGTTTTTAAAGTGACATTAATCATTTCTAAAGTAAATTTAATGCTTTTTTTGGCTTATTAATAATTAATATAAATATTACATGAGTTTGCGTTTGTTTTAACATGCTGAAATAGACACATCAATTAATTTGTAATGTTTATTATTTGTTAAGGCCTTCAATTACATTTTAATATATTAGATGGCTTAAGCTAATGATAGGTTTTTAAAACAGTTTTCTTAACCCATATTTCATGTACTGATTTTTGTCTTTAGTATAAAATATTTCAACCTTTTTAATACGTATTTAAAACACTTGAAACGCTTTAAAGTGTGCTTCAATTGAGAATAGTAATTAGAACACTTTCAGATGATTTTTTATTTGCCATTTTGGATGCCCAAATTTAGTACATTTTTAGTACTAAAGAATAAGCATCGAATTTAGTTGGTCTAAGTGGTATTTTCATTATTTTTGATTGCCATTTCTTTGTATTTCATTTCCCAGAGATTTGTGTTTGAGTCTCTTGTGTAACCTGTAAATTTGTTTGTGTCTCTTTTCTTCTGTCTCCCTTTCTCAGTCTTCTTTTGGGGTCAGCTCATGGATTTGGTTTGTCTAGGCAACCTGACCAGCTGTGTAATGACTTTGTCGTGATGTGTTATGAGTTTTAAATTCAAATTGCTTTGCTTAATTTAGGTTTTGGGCGAATTTCTGTGGCCAAAAAGATCCCAGAAAAGATGTGGGGGAAATGTCATGGGGTCAGCAGCCAACTGATGTGAAAGAGTATTGTAATTAGTTGTTGTTTCCAGATGGTTTACGATTACAGCCAACTTGACCCACTGTGCGGCAAGTCGTCTCTGACCAAATCTTCGTCAACTTAATTTGTCGTTCTATCTGGTTTCGCCTGAGTTTGTCTTTTTGGCATTCTTCTTATTGTTATTATGACCATTCTATGGCTTTGGCTTTTGTCTATCTTTCGGTTTGTTGTCTATTTCTGGTCACAAAGTACTTATAAACCTGACTACCTGACTGACACGATGACGCAGCTTTTGCTTTTGGAGGTGAAGAGAAGCCAAAAACCACCGCAGAAAACATGGCAAGTCTTTGGCTACCACAACAAATGACAAGAACAACAGTGAGAACGAGAACTTTGCAGTTAAACCGCCACAAACATTGGGTAATGCTGATTTTATAGATACCCTGTAACTTTATCAATTTACCCTCAACAAAAGGTAGTAAATATTGAAGAATTTTGCAATAAAAACAATTTAGAATATATTTTTAAAAGAGTTAATGATTGTAATATTAGGAATGATTTTAAAACTTAAAATTTTAGATCAAAGCAAAAATGGAGTGTACTCTGATAATTCAATAAACCAAGCATTCTCAAATCTTCTAAAGAGTTAAGAGCTGAAAATTTGCAGTTGAAGCTTTTAGATCATTTGTATCTTAATCTGTAAGTTTAGTACCTAGGCTTTGGCAAATTTAAAAAAAGAATGTAAGTTGTATTTTGTTACTTATGGATGGACATATGTATACAATTATTGATTTGATTTGGTTTGATTCCCTGATTTATATGCTGAGCTATTGTCATTTGACTTGAAGATTGATTCGAATTATTTTAGTTGACAAATATATGTGAACAAGTATTGTATGCTAATATCAGGAATTTTAAAATGGATTTTTTCCTGTTGATTGCAAAGTATCTACAGGTCGCGCACTTTTTATTAGAGCATTCTAACTTGGTTAATGTTGTTGGTTTTGTTGTATTTTGTCTTGTAACCTTCACTTTGTGAGCCTGTGGTTGTTGTTAATTCTGTTCTGCGTTGGCAGTTGTTGTGTTGTTCTTGCGTTTGCTGCGTTGGCGTAGGCGTTGGTTGCCACGGCTACCACACACACACACACACACACACACACACACACACACACACACACACACACACACACACACACATGTACACACATGTACACTTTAGCAGGTGTTGTTGTTGTTATTACCTGTCGGGCAAATGTACGTCATGTAGTATGTAGGAGAGCGTCGAGCTTGAAGTCAGCAATCCATAACGGGGTTGCCTGCTGGCAGCGACGTTGACAGCGACGTCACACACACACACGCATACACGCACAGCTGCTGTCAGCACGATCGCAATTTCAATTCCAAAATGTATACATATATAATTTTAAGCTACGCTTTTGAAACGCCAACGCCGGGCATATGTATTATGTGCCAATTCCAATTTGTTTCAGTTTCTGTTTCTGTTTCTATTCTCGCCAAACAGAAACAGCGACGTTAGCAGCGACGTCGACGTCGACAGCGACGTAACAACACCTGGCCAACACTTTAAGCGTTTTAACTTGGCCCGATCGCGTTTAGTCGTTGTCGAATCGCCGCACACATTTGTTGTTAGTGCCCCCCGTCGCATGTATCTTAAAGATACACATATGTAAATGTAACAAGACGTATAGATTTATTTTTGTAAATAGACTCGGAAGCTTAAACTGTCGCGTGTGCATTGTTTAATGTAAGAAAGGAAATTCCTTTTTACCACATTTTCCAACAAAAAAGTGGCAAACAAACGTGTTAAAAGTGAAATGTTAAATAAAAGACATAAACAACAAACTCTTTTGGCATGATGTCACACCGAATTGAAACCAGACGCACTCTGATCATCACCATTTCAATTTCAATTCTCAGTTTCAATTTGGGATTTATATCTTTCAATCTGCCTCAATAGACTCCTCCTCCGGCTGTCTCATCATCAATAGTCTCTTAATGCGCTTGCAATCGTTAAATTTGATTTATTAAATGCCGCCTTATATCAATTGATTTCAATCTCAAAAAACGTTGTTGTTGCTGCTGCAATTGAACTCAATTTTGTTTCAATTAATTTTTTATGACGAGTTCATTTAAACGACTCTCAAGTTTGTTAAGCGTGCTGCGTTTGTGTGTGTGTAGAGTGTGTTTGTTTGGCCAACAAATGCAATAAAATCTTGATGTAATAATGACGTGCTCAGCCATATGATTCCTATTTTTTTATATACGTACACTGAAAGTATGGAACTTTAATTGAATTGTAATCAGATTTTTTAGAAATTGAAAAGACACACTTTTACAATTCTTGATTGTTTACCCATTTTTAAGATGTAGTTATAAAAATATTTTTTCTTTTTTACAAAGAAGGCTTTTTACTTTTTCAATTTTTCCTTTTTAGATACTAGATAGAATAAATTTTGGATAGTACGTCAGTCTTTTCTCACTGTGTATCAATTTTGCTCTGGTCTCTTGTGAGTTCTGGTTCAGCGCCTGCAACAAATAAAATGTATTATCATATTTTCAGTTGTCGCAGTTACTTTTTTTTTGACCATTTTGGTTTTGCATTATAAATTTAAATTTATGTGTCAAAATCTATAAAGCAAAATGTCGAAACAATGCAAATTGGGCAAATAGATTTATCTCAAAGGCAAACTCTTAAAGATGTCGTCGACTTGGAACAGTAGCCACAGCCACCGAATTAGGCAACAGCCAGAATTGCCAGATGCTGCTGGTGATGGTGATTTTAGTGTTGCTGCTGTTGCTGCTGTGGTGTTGCGGTGTTGCTCGTTTCAAAGTCATTCAAAATGTCAAGCCATTAACGCCTCTTAGTGTCGCCTCCGCAGACACTTAACTCTTTCAGTCGAGTCGGCATTTGTTTTTGTTTTTAGATTTTTTCGTAATGTTGCAATTAGCATTTTTTGCGTGTGTTGTTGTTGTTGTTTTGGTTGTGTGTGGAGGATCTGGTGACCGCCATGTCACGCATCTGGTGCTGCGCAGGCGTCACCTTTCAATGATACCATATGCTTTTCGGGTGGGCGCACATTTTGGCTATGCCCGCTTTTAAACCACTTTACTTTACCTGCTGTTGTTATTGTTATTATTACAATTGTTGTTGTTGTTGTGTTTGGTCTTGAAGTCATAAAAAGTATTTATGAATCGGTTGTTGTGTTGTTATCATGCCAAGCAAAACGTTTAGATAAATAAATGAATAAAATTGTAAAAAAAGACGTAATAAAATAAATAAACAAATTAAATTCAAAGTGTCTAAAACAATATAAAATAATAATAAAACAATATAAAATAATAATAAATAAATGAAAAATAAATATATAAGTAAAAAAAAGAATAAATGTATCTTAATTATACCCAAGTTAATAGTCAACGCTTTCTGGAACGGGTCTACTCAGTGTTTCATTCCACAATGTTCCCATGCAAAAAATTTAATCGAAACTACAATTAGCTTTGTTGTTAATTTTGTTGTTGTTCTTGTTGTGGTTTAAGCCCCATGGCGATGTTGGGCCGTGCACATGAACTTTTAGTTATGCTAGTTTTTTCTTTTTTTTTGTTGCAAAAAGAGAAGATAAATGTAAGAGAAACAGTTAATTTGGCGTGACGAATATTAAATACACTATCTTAATAGTTTAATGGCATAAATGATTTATAGTGGTGCTATTTCCTTTTTTTTAAACTATAGGATTATGGCTAAAACTTTATTGTCAGATATTGATAATTTTAGAGATAAAATAATTTAGTTTTTATGGGATCTATGATTGCATTTTTTAAACAATTCTTTTTTTATTCTATTCAAAATCTTTCTTAATGGGACAACCCAAGGAGGTTGTTAATAAAAATACCTTAATATGATAGATAAACTATTCAGCTTTCGTTGATAAACTTTTTTCTTCTTTAAACAATTATTTTTTATTGAAAATCGATCTCTGTAAGACAACCTATTTAGGTTTAAAATAAAAACTGATATGGTAGTTAATTTATTCAGATCTAGCTGATAATCTTTTTTCGTTCTTTCTCTGCAATTAAAATACATTTTTCTGTTTGTTAGGAAATGCTGTTAAATTCTTTACAAAATGATACACCAAATTTGTTAGGGTATTAAAAAGTCGTGAAAGACAGTTGGACAGTTGGGCTGGTTGGTTGAATGGAAAATTATGTATACGTACAACATATAAATAATTCGCTCATCATCAACAACAACAACAACAATGCGACCCCCCTCTGTTCTGTGGGTGCCTTTTTCTCTTCTGTTCTGTTGAGGGGCAGTGTCTAGGGCAAACAGGCAGACAGAACAAGACATCCGGTAGTGCTCTTGCTGCCGGTGTTTGGGGCCGGCTTTTGACTTAATTAAACTAAACGCAAATTGCGGTGCCGGCAACTCGAACTGGAATTGTCTGTGAACACGAAAAGTGGTGCGGTGGCGTCGCTGGTTTACAAACAATTAAATTTATTTTGAAATCACGCACAAAAATAGCAAAATTACGAAAAGCGCGCAAAGAAGAGAAAGGGACTGAATAAAAGACAACGAAACGAAAAAAAAGAAACGAAACAAAGTGAAAACGAAACGATAAAATCAACAGAAATCAACGATAGTGATACCGATAACGATAGATCAAAGCTGGCTGCCATATTGATAGGATGCACTCCAGCACCAGCTCCCAGTCGACACTGAAGCGCACGCAGCAACTCGTGCGCCAGACAAATGGTGGACAGCCCTATGTCAGCAGTGGGAGTGAGGTGGTGCACACTTCCCGTGGACCGGCGATAACGACCAATATCGATGATTCGAGTCTGCGCTATCGCCACGAAACGAAACGAGAACGAACCGTTGAGGCTGTCATCACGGATTATCCGGGCGTGGCACCGCACGGTAGCGTTCCACACGAGCGCACCAACTTTGAGCGAACTGTGACGTTCCAGGATGCCATCGGGGATGTGGGCAGACGGCCATCGGATAACAGTCGCGCATTGGTGCCCTCAAGTGGCAGTGGGCCTCCGGTTGCCCTGTCCTCCTCCTATCAGCAGGTGACGCGCAACAAGCGCATCTCCACCGAGGTGCTCGGCTCGAGTGTGGAGAGCACAAAGACATCGCAACGGGCGCCCAATGGCCATCGACGTGTGACCACGCACATTGTGCGCAAGGTGACCACGTTGAGTCGCGCCGAGGAGAATCAGCAACCGGCTGAGGATCTCTTGCCGCCCGCCAAGATGATACGCAGCTCGGAGCTGGAGTATCCAAGACGCGCCCTGCCGCCGGCCATTGAGTCGAGCACGATGCGCAGAGAGGTAAAGCGGTGTGGGCAATAGAATGGGAATGGAATTAATGGATGAGAGGGGATAATAATAAAGATTTAAAGATTTAAAAGAAAGTTTCTACCATACAAGTACCTTACGGGTAGGTTAATTACAGAAGGGATACTAGGGAAATTAATGAAATTTTAATATTTTGAAGAAAGATTCTATCAGCAAAGTATCTTTTAAGTAGATTTATTTCAAAATAACACTCTATTTACATACATTTATTAAAACCTTTTTCCCCTATTAGAAATGTAAATTATTTGGAATTACTTTGTAAAGGCAACACCTGAATTGAAAATTGGATAGAAAAATGTGACAACGTTGAAAAGATTTTTGGAATGACTGTATAAATTGCAGATCTTTCATTTTGAAAGTTAAGGTTTCAATCTCCCCTGCCACTTTAAAAGAGCTGTCATACATAAAAGTTATCTATTCCCTCATTTGTATCCAATAATGTGTTTTACAGTCGAACTTCCCTATTCGACTTATAGAGTTATTTTTCCTAAGATTATTTATTTAAGCCCGAATTAGAGAGAAATTCGAGTTATAGAAGTTCGAGTTATGAAAGTTCAATTGTATAATTTTCCATCATATCAATAATAAAAAAAATGCATTATTTGTTTCTTAAGAAGCTTAAGAAGAAACTATACAACAAACAGCTTTAAGCTCTTTAATTATTTTATACATAAAGGGTTCAGTATACAATAGAGTAAATATAGAAAAATTAAAAAACATATAGAAGAAAGAATAAAATCTTTTCCGAAACAAAATTGCTCCATTTACTTGCTTTTAATATCAATAACTATAATAATTACCAAGAAGTTGTTGCTAATATTAACTTTTTTCATTCTGCTTATATAGATCTCCGATATTGTTGTGGGCAAAGAGGACAACGTATCTGCTCGCGAGGCTCTGCTGCGCTGGGCACGCCGCTCGACAGCTCGGTATCCGGGTGTGCGTGTCAATGACTTTACGTCATCGTGGCGCGATGGTTTGGCCTTCTCGGCTTTGGTGCATCGCAACCGACCGGACTTGCTTGACTGGCGAAAGGCAAGGAACGATCGGCCGCGCGATCGCCTCGAGACGGCATTCCATATTGTGGAGAAGGAGTATGGAGTAACACGTCTATTGGATCCAGAGGGTGAGTGAATAACATGATGTCAAATTGATGAATTGAAATTTACTTACTTTATGCTTTCTGCAGATGTGGATACTAATGAGCCGGATGAGAAATCACTGATCACGTACATTTCATCGCTGTACGATGTATTCCCGGAGCCACCATCGATTCATCCATTGTTTGACATGGAGTCACAGCGTCGCGTTCATGAATATCGCGATTTGGCACAACAGTTTATCTATTGGTGCCGCGAGAAGACCGCCTATCTGCAGGAGCGTTCCTTCCCGCCCACATTGATCGAGATGAAGCGTCTGCTGAGCGATCTTCAGCGTTTCCGCAGCGAGGAAGTTAGCGCACGCAAGCGGGAAAAGTCCAAGCTGATTCAGATCTACAAGGAGCTGGAGCGTTACTTCGAAACGGTCGGGGAGGTTGATGTGGAGGCCGATCTGCGACCAGATGCCATTGAGAAGGCCTGGTATCGCATGAACACGGCACTGCAGGATCGCGAGGTTATTCTACAGCAGGAGATTGAACGCTTGGAGCGTTTGCAACGTTTGGCCGATAAAGTGCAGCGTGAGATTAAGCATGTTGATCATAAGTTGACGGATCTGGAGACACGAATCAGTGAGGAGGGTCGTCGCATTGAGCGACTGCATCCCGTGGATGCCAAGAGCATTGTGGAGGCTCTCGAAACAGAGATCAGGCATCTGGAGGAGCCAATACAGGACATGAACCAGGACTGCCATGTGCTCAACGAGGGACGCTATCCCCATGCGAGCGAACTGCACAAGAAGGTCAACAAATTGCATCAACGCTGGGCTCAATTGCGCACCAATTTCCACACGAACCTGGTACAGAAACTGTCCGGTTTAAAGTTTCCCGTCCACGAGACGACTGTGACGCGTCAAACGCGCATGGTGGTCGAATCAAGACAGATCGATACCAATCCCCATTTCCGTGATCTGCAGGAGCACATCGAATGGTGTCAGAACAAATTGGTAAGCTTGAAAAATCAATTTTGGAAAAATTGGGAAATGGAAAATATTATAATTTGGAAATTAAAATTACGAAATTTTGACTTTAAATCAAGCAGGAACGGCTATAGTCGTGCTCCCGACTTTAGGATACCCGTCACTTATTTAAATGCATATAAAGTATTTTGTATTGCATACTTTTAGGCACTTATAATGCTTATATATAACTTAAATCAGCCATTACCACCTTTCTATTTGTCCGATCTTGTTACAATTTAGTGGGTTGATAGTTAATAATATTAGTTAACGTTAATGTAATAAATAATTAAATAAAAAAATACTAATACTTAATAACAGTGCGTGTGGTGACTTTTGATTAAAACATATTATGTTTATTGCAGAAACAATTGCTTGCCGCAGACTATGGCAGTGATCTGCCATCGGTCAAGGAGGAGCTGGATCGTCAGCAGCATGAGCACAAGATCATCGATCAGTTCCATTCCAAAATACTCAACGACGAGCGTCAACAAACCAAGTTCTCTGGCGATGAACTGAATCTGTATCAGCAGCGACTCAATCAATTGCAAAAGGTCTATGCCGAGTTGCTTAGCACCTCGACGAAGCGTCTATCCGATTTGGATTCGTTGCAACACTTCTTGAAGCATGCCTCCGACGAGCTTCAGTGGCTCAATGAGAAGGAGCAGGTGGAAATTACACGTGACTGGGCGGACAAACAACTCGATCTGCCCTCTGTGCACAGATACTATGAGGTAAGTAATAAGGCTCTTAGATATCTAGAGATTTAGTGCTAGTTTTCATATATGTACATTATGTTGTGCTTCATTTAATTCCAAGCGTGCATTTGGTAATGGCGACGAGGTAAGATTGGTAACTAAAAGATTCCCCATCCAACAAATAAATGGGGAACAACATTCAAATTAAAGCTTCTAGCCAAGTGCACTCTATGCTTGTCAAATTTCAAAGATGAATCCTACTAATAATACTCTTCCCATTTATAGAACCTTATGTCCGAGCTGGAGAAGCGTGAGATGCATTTTGCAACGATTCTGGATCGTGGAGAGGCATTGCTCAATCAACAGCATCCGGCCTCGAAGTGTATTGAGGCCCATCTGACCGCCTTACAGCAGCAATGGGCGTGGCTTTTGCAGCTGACACTCTGCCTGGAGGTGCATCTGAAGCATGCAACGGAATATCATCAGTTCTTTGCCGAGATCAAGGATGCCGAGCAATGGCTAACGAAACGCGATGAAATACTCAATAGCAAGTATTCGCAGTCTGACTTTGGTTTGGATCAGGGCGAGGCATTGTTGCGTGGCATGCAGGATCTGCGGGAGGAGCTCAATGCGTTTGGTGAAACCGTTGCCACGCTGCAGCGTCGTGCCCAGACCATTGTGCCGTTGAACAAACGCCGTCAGCCGGTTAATCGTCAGGGTCCCGTGCAGGCAATTTGCGCCTACAAGCAACAGGGTCAACTGCAGATCGAAAAGGGTGAAACGGTCACACTGTTGGACAATTCGGGTCGCGTCAAGTGGCGTGTACGCACTGCCAAGGGTCAGGAGGGCTCCATACCCGGTGCCTGTCTCCTGTTGCCGCCTCCGGATCAGGAGGCCATCGATGCCGCTGAGCGTCTGAAGCGTTTGTTCGATCGCTCCGTCGCCTTGTGGCAGAAGAAGCATCTGCGTCTGCGCCAGAATATGATATTTGCCACAATACGTGTGGTCAAGGGCTGGGATTTCGATCAGTTCCTGGCCATGGGACCCGAACAGCGTACGGCAATACGGCGTGCCTTGAACGATGATGCGGATAAATTGTTGAGCGAGGGCGATCCGAATGATCCGCAACTGCGTCGATTGCGCCGTGAAATGGACGAGGTCAATCGATTGTTTGATGAGTTTGAGAAGCGCGCCCGAGCCGAAGGTGAGTGTGTGGGTGAGGGGAACAGAACCAACCCATAAACATGGTTAGCACAGATGTAGGCGTTGATTTGGTCGCGATTCAATTGTCGGCCTTTGGCCAGCTGTCAGCCAATTAAGCTCTTTAATTGAATTGAATTTAATGATCACTCGAGTTGCTCCGACCAGGAAGCTCAACTTAGTCTCGCGTCTAAATTCAAACGCAACAGAACTGCAAAAAAGAAAAAGAAAAATAAAATGAAGAAGTTATTCGCGGGTGCCAAGACACGCGGTAGAGCTCCTTTCTTTTGCCTTCTTCTAACTAATTTAAATCCAAACTAACACTTTATTCAATTCTTTAACAGAGGAAAGCAAACAGGCGAGTCGCATCTTTACGGAGGAATGCATTGCGATCAAGAGTAAACTGGAGGATATGGCCAGAGAGCTGGATCAGATTATATTGGCGCCATTGCCGCGTGATCTGGACTCGCTGGAGCATGTGCTCGAGATTCATTCAGATTATGAGCGTCGTCTACAGTTGCTTGAGCCGGAGTTGAAGCATTTGCAGGAAACCTTCCGTACGATTGCACTAAAGACGCCAGTACTCAAGAAATCGCTGGATAATCTAATGGAGCTGTGGAAGGAGCTGAATACGCAAAGTGGCCTGCACAAGGATCGCTTGAAGCTGCTCGAGGCCTCCTTGGCTGGCCTCGAGGACAACGAGCATGTCATATCCGAGCTGGAAAACGAGCTGGCCAAACATCAGGATCTGCCTTCGACCGCCGAGGGTCTGCAACATGTGTTCAAGCAATTGACTCACATGCAGGACATCATCACACAGCAACAGCCGCAAATGGACAAGATGAACGATGCCGCCGATCAACTGGGACGCATGGGCGTGCCCACCAAGGTGTTGGGCGATCTCAAGCGTCTACACTCGAATGTGGAGCGTCTGAATACGCGCTGGAGTGCGGTCTGCAATCAATTGGGCGAAAGGTATGAATTAGTCATCTAAATTCAAAAAGTGAATCGGAGTCAAATATCGAAATTGAATCGAGTTGTCGATATATCTTCAAATAACGATATCTATAATTTAAAAAGAAAAACCAACAGACAGCATTATGTTCAGTTCAACATACACTCACAAGTTTAACTTGTAAAGTGGCTGCGTCAAAAAGCAGTCAAAAATTGTCCGATTTTCAAGCGAATTGTTGTTTTTTAATTCATTCTGCATTCAGAATTAATTTTTATAATATTTTTTTTCTTCAAGATTTCGATTTTCCTAGTCTGATCCTCTTTTATGGTAATGAATTACAGAATTATAACAATTTCTGCATTGATACACATTTGGAAACTTAAAATAGGTTTACTATATATTTATTGAATCCGTGGAATATATTTATGAGCAGATACAAATATGGGATTACACCTGTGTCAGATGTACGCTTCATCAGCTTGCACCTGCCACATACATATTTGGCTTTATTTAATACCGCTATTCACACCAACCATTTTCAGAATGCGATCATGCGAGACAGCAATTGGCCTGATGAAGAATCTCCAATCGAGCGTGCAAGTCGAGGAATCATGGGTGGATGGCACTACGGAACGTTTATCGGCCATGCCCACAGCGACTTCAGCTTACGAATTAGACGTGAGTAATGCCCCACTGTATATATATTCTTAGTTACATACATTTATATATTTGATTTGATTATTATCATTTGATTTATATTTTTTATATGAGATTTAGAGATTTACTATATCCCAACAACCTTGTATAGTTTTTTTATTGAGCGCATTTCAGACCCAATTTCAATAGCAAACACAAAGTATATATAAAGTTATATTATCTGATATGTACATTTAAATCGAAAGCGTAGTAATTGTGCTCCCGTTCCAAACGTCCCCTCGTCCCCCAATCTGCCCAAAAGTAGTTTTGCTAAATAATTTTTCGTTTTTGGGTCAAAAAAAAACTTGGTGTCGGACATGTTTTAAATGTCTTTAATGTGTGTGAATATATACATATATATATTTACATAAAATTTATTATATTTATTTATTTAAATATTTGTTAAATTGTTAACAGTCCCTACCTCAATTGTCCTGTACCTGTAAAGTCCGTAGTTCTTGTTTAATATCAAATATAAACGTAGTAAGGTGCCAGTTGCCAGGCACCTCCACACCCTATACACATACATAATTGTATTTATATATATTCTATATATAAATATGTATATATACGATCCCTGTGACGTCCCCTTTTACATACCTGTAAATCTCAACATGTCCCAGTATTTTATTACATTACAATTTTATGTTTTTGTAGTTTTGTTTTCTTTAGTTTTCTAAGTTGCACATACATTTTTATTTATATATATTTATTTATCACCCTGTATCACCTATATATCACATAATCATGAGTAGTATTATTTGTATTTGTAGTTGAAAACTAATTGTATATGTATTTTTGTCTAATTTCTTGTATTTTCACCCCACAATCAAATGAAATATTTCACAAATTATCAACAAAACACACTCTATAAAAAAAATACAAAACACGAAACACAATCAACAAAACAAAAACTCAATCAATCAAATTAAAATAAAAACAATACTTAAAAAAACAAATCAAATTATATTACCCATAAAAATGGTACCAAAACTCCCCTCGCTCAAAAAATATATATAGAAACTGCTCGGAGCTGCAATCGAACGAAAACCAAAAATCGAAAATGTCAACGTGGCTGGAGGACGACTTATACGTGAAGCTAAGGTAAAAATTTGTATGCCTGTTTATAGAATGATTGTATTAAATATATGCTTGGCATTGGGCTGAATCTCTAGAATTAGCATGATTACTTCAGGTACGAAATAATTGATCATAAGCATACGCATTAATTTCTCATGAATTCAAAAACTGTGCAGAGAATTAAATAAAGTATGTATATTCATTAAATTACTAAGTAATCAATCAATTAAAAGATCTGCTTTTAATGGTTTAATGCCTAAAGAGATTCCTTTCTCAATATTTCAAATAATACATACAATTTACTTTCAATAAACTCGAATGTGCTAAATATGCCAAAGAGATAAATGTTCTCTAAAATGACTAAAAAGAGTTATAATTCTATAACTTATCTAGTTCAGTACGATGAATATTGGCTCAAATATCTCATTGACTTTAGAAAAACCTTTTCGAACTCCTATACCAAACAGAATCATTGCTGATCTAAACGAATTTAGCCCATGCCAAGAGCCTGAGTTCTCTTTGTATGCCTGTGTGTGTGTGTGTGTGAAACTTTTCGATCAATAATTGATAAAATGTTGAGAGTACTTCAACACTCAATTTCCTCTAGCTATTTTTTGTCTATCCACCACTCTTTAAGTCTTGCTATCTCTGTCTATATACACTTTAAACACTATATTTAATGCTTTTTACAACAACAACAACCAAAACAACAATTATGAAATTGTGTTACAATTTCGGAGCTAACTTTATGTTGAGCTCAAGACATGCGAGTAGTTTTAAAAACTTTTGGGTAGAAGGTGCGTCAATAACACAACAACCAAATAAAACTGACAACCAACAACAAACTATTGACCAACACAACAACAACTTACACAACAACAAACAAACCAAACAAAAAGCAATTAAAAAGCCATTGTAATCAACGTAATTTCTCGTATTGATTAATCAATGAAATAAAAAGCACTAAATATATAGAAAGATATCTATCCCCTCTTAAAATTTGTTTAACCCAACGAAATACTAACATTTAACCGAAATTAACTCAATGAATACAACAACAACATGGGCAACAACAACAACAACAAAAACAACAGATTTACGATAGTAAATGTCTGCGCTTTGTGGATTGGTTGCTTGAGGCACGTCCATCATTCTCACCGCCACGCCGGGATTTGCGTCCGGCGGATAGTGATCCGGGTGCGACACAGTATTACAGCCAGCGTTTGGATATTTTAAATACGAAATACGACAGATTGCTGGAACAATTGTCACAGAGGCTAAAAACTGCGATTGAGGTTAATGGCAGCGATGGTCTGGTGAGTATCTTGGACATATTTGCATGCGAGAGAGCTCAAGGGAGAGATATCGTACATGACGTCAACTGTTAAATTTAGATACAGATATTCAATTGTCGGAAATAACATTACCTACAGAGTATATGTAGATACTATCTGGCATCTCAGTCTCAGTCAACAACAATGTCTCAGGTTTAAGTTTAAAAAAAAACTGCTTTCGTTTTCTATTCAAGTTGAGTTCTAACGCACCGTGTATCTGTATCTTTATAGATGTATCTGTATCTGTATCTGTTATTGTTGCCTTTTGCACTGTTATTATTAAATTAACCTTCAAAATAGACACAGACACATGGACAAATAATGACATCAGAGCGGTGTCAACATTTGAAATGTTGTCCCATAAATCACCACTTGATTAATTTATAAAAACAAATTAAACTATTATATTTTTTTTTCTATTTTATTTTATTTTATTTTTGATTCTTGTGACTTCGCGTGACAGTCGTTTAACAATTGTGCAAATTGCATACAAGTTGGATATACAGTTAGTCAAGTAATTGGTTTGACAAATGATTAAACTTACTTGCTTATTTATTTTTAATCAAAATAGTTAGTCCCAGTGGATTAATAAATTTAAAAAGAAATCAAATATATTTATTGCATTCAAACATATGTGAATTTTAAATGTTGTCAAAACAATAACTTGACTCACTGTATATAATGCTTGCGTTTTTGGCCAATTAGGCAAATGAAGTCAACATTTCAACAATTAGGCATGCCGTTTGTCAATCTCCGCATATTTCGACTTCTATTTCTGTAGTATAATGCCATGATTTCTAGGAAATTCAATGAGATACTCAAAACGACGTCATCGACAGATCATCGTCTTTTATTATTGCCCCTTTTATTCAACTGTCAACTCTGTTATGTTTTGACTATGTTTGTTTAACTGGTTTTTCTTCTGAAAAGAAGAATTTTTAATTGAAAAATTCGTTTGCCAACTGGTTTTAATTTTGTTAATTATGACGACTACAAATATGCAAATACTATTGCCAAATATTGCACAAGTGTAGAGAATTGTTTAAATATTTGACTAGTAATTAGCATAGAGAAGGGTCTTTCGATTGGGTTGAGTAAACTTATGAGTGCAACTGCCAAATTGTGGAATTTATAAAGCTGCTTTAATAGTAGCTGTTGTTTTGTGTCATGACAACAACAAATTGAAGGTGTTAAGAGCAGCAACAACGGCAGTGACATCATGAATATCTATTGCTATTACCAACATCCATTGCCACTTTGAGGTTTTTTTTTTATTTTAAGGCTTAACTTGATATGCATAACATCATAACAGGGGCGTCAAAGCTTGGCATTAAGTGGAGTGTATTGCGATTTAGAAGGTTAAACTTGAAAAGTAACAAAACTGGTTTCGTTTTTCTTAGTTTCGTTTCTAACAAAAATCGAAAACAAACTCCCAGAATCACAAACAGTAGGCAAACTATGTTGTCGTTTTTTTTTTACATTTTTTTTTTTGCTTCGTTTTTAATCTTTTGTTCTCTTCCGCATTTTGTTTTGGGGCATTACGAATATGCCTATTGTTAATTGGTTTGGTTTATCACTTGGAGCAACAGCTGAGCAATTTATTTACCGGCATTTTTGGTCAGCTTTGCAAAACACTTCTCTCTATTCTCTCTCACTCGCAACACACGAAAAAGCTCACAAAAGCTCTCTCTTTCTCTCTCTCTCATTAGCACGCTCTGTCTTATTGCGGGCAACTACGAACTGGCGGTTGTTCCGTTGCCTCAATCAGTTCCGAATGCGACGTGGTTGTATAACGACGTAGAAAACAGATTAAACGCGTCTTGCGTTTATTTTTACTGAAAAGAAGTTTTTTAGCGTGGCTCTCGGTGTGTGCGTGTGTTGTTGTTGTGTCTTTGAAACGACAAACAGAATCAAAAAAAAATACCTCAAAGGTTGCCCTTTAAGTTGAAAGCAAAAATAACATTTGCAAATTTTCTATGTGTAAGCGACAAAACTAGAAAAGAAAAGACACCAACAAATTGCATAGGGCCGGCGTGTAATACTCATACGCCGCGTTGTCAGCTAGAAAGTGCGATTGTATACGTAACTGTGTGTGTGTGTGTGCCCTGTGTCTCTGAATTGAATACAAAATAAAATTCATGCATGTGGCCTGCTTTTATTTATTTAATAGAAATTTAAATATTTTTTTTTATGTCGCCTCCTACGTACCAAAACGGAGGCCCAAATTCAAGCGAAATGAAGTCACCGCAATAGAATAGTTTGAAGAGAAGCGTATAAGAATATAATAAAAATATAAAAGAAACGAATACAATTGAATTGAAGTGTGAAAATGGAAATAAAATAAACACAACAACAACAATATGCAATATTCAATAGATGTAGCCTTGAATATGTCGCAAGAGTCCATATGTTATATTTGTATGTTTATTTTGGGGTGTTAATGAAAACAGCCAAAATACAGAAAATGAAAAAAAAAAAGAAACTAAACTACAATAAAAAAACGTTTATAATTATTGTTCGAGTTAGCACAAGCTGTATGAGTCAAAAGCTTGTTAAAAACGAAATTACTTAAAAAGAAGAGAAGTAGTTAAAAATCATAATAATAATAATAATAATGATGCGGCAGTTAAAAAGTCAATTAAAAGCAAAAAAAAACCTTAGGTTCATTAAGTGACCATTTGCCAATTGCCCAACTGACCTACACACACACATACACGCACAACTAAATGTGTGTGTGTGTGTATATGTGATAATGTCTATCAATGCCTGCGATCAACAGTCAAGGCGTGCTCCAATCTAATCTAAACAGAATTTGAGATGTAATTCATCATTCAAGTAGAAGACAGGAAAGCAGAGGGAGAGACTAAAACTAGTCACTGATTAAATACAATTTAATACTCGAACTGTCATTTAATACATTTGTTTGTTTGTGTGTTTGCGGCTTTTCTTCATGTCATCGCGCTTTATGTGTTCCCTCTTTCTTCAACTTCCTCTGCATTTCACATGCTTGCAACGCAGCTATTTTATCGATTAAACTCGGCTAACAATTTTGGCCGCCGCCTTAAACACACACATAGATATTTTTAGGTATAACCTACGTGTGTGTGTGTGTCTGTTCTATAAATTAGAAGAAAAAAATGTCAACGAAATGAAATGTGGCATGCTGCATGTGCAGCATGTTGCAGTTGCACGGCGAAAAGCTCCATCCCCAGCTGGCGCCTTAGTCATCTGCTTGGTTTAAAAAGCGTGTCAAGCGCAATTCATTTAGGAGCACAGGAGCGCATTTCGCAGGCAGCTTCTGGCGCCCAAAAGACCGCAAAAAATGTGCTTTAATTACATTTAAATGTTGATTGTTTTACATATTTTTTTTTGTTTCATTTCATTGTGGGCGCGCGGCAAACTTGTTTAATATACTATTGAAATTTACTGATGACATCATTATATGTGCTCATTTCGATTCTCTGTGTGTGTGTGTGTTTCTGTTTGTGTTTTTGTTAATTATAATTTATTTGTTGCTTCGACTAACTCTAGGGCGACCTTCGTTAGCACTTTTTGAATAAATCTAAATATGCTAAAAAAAAGTGATTGTCTAAGCGTAAACAGACATTGTGTTTATTTACCTGATATACGAGTACTCTATATAAAGATTGTCAAGAACTTCATTAACACAATTCGATATAAAGCAAACTGATAAAAATCTGTTGTACTGCAGTCAATTCAATTGAGTTGTAAAGGGTCGTCGGCTGCAGTTTGAAGTACGTATAACATGGCACATGTTTTCAGTTTCAGTTTTACACAAAGTGAATCAATGACGCGATTGTTATAATGTACTCGTAGTTCCCTCCTCAACCAAATAAAGATAAAACTTAATTACACAGATTGCAGATTGGCAACGCTTTTAATGTTTTCTGTTTGCCGGGTAATCATCCATTTCGAAGTTGACTCAACTTTAAAAGAGTTTATTTACATATATATACATATATTGTTCATCCATCCCGTATACCGTACGGTATTTGCAGAACGTATAAAGCACGTTCTTAAACGTCCCTCAATCAATAGCGTCATTTCTATTTTCATAAAGGCTTGCTTCTGGTGTGTGTGTGTGTGTGTGTTTTCATTGGTCTGGGTAGTTGATAAATATATAAACATATTTTATATGTACCGCCGATAAGTCAAGTGTTATATTTACGATTTGCCGGCATTCCAAATATTTTTTTGCTTATTATTTTCATTGTTTTTTGTGTATTCTTTTTTTTTTTTGTGAATGAATAATGCTTTTTGGGCAGACATTAGGGCGTCAGTTTAGTTTAATTATCATTATCCATTTACTTAGTTGGTATTACGAGAAGCTTTATCAACTATTATTTAATATAGACTCTTTCCCTTTTACAAATTAATTTATAATAAAAAATTGCTATTTTAACTGTAATGATCAAAATGACTAATTTTCATAAGAATTAAATATTTGAAGTTGACTTTTTAAAATTATTTTGAAATATAAAAATTGTAAACAAAGTAAAAATTTGATTTCACTCGTTTCCATTTTTTATATTAATAGAAATCAAAATATCAATAAATAGTATATCTAAAGCTTTTTTTTTTGTTAAACCTTATTCATATAGTATTAAAGTTTCATTCTTGAATTAAGCTCTTGAATCAGGTAAAATTTCTTATCGCCTAGCCATTAATACATGTCATAAACATTGCAAGTCACACACAGATACAATCGCATGAGAGAAAACAAGTTTCGAAAGCGAAATAAGTACAAAATTTAATTGTTATTGAGCGTAATTTTGTTATTTCTAATTTTTTGTTGAACATCAATTGAAATCTCGCAGTGCATTGAAGAAGCATCAAACTTAAATCAAGTGCCTAACGAAAAAGCAAACGTTACTCAAATTGCTGACTATGACTTTGACAAATTGAAAGAATCGAAAGCTTTAGCCATGCCTCAGCATAGATCGGGTCGCAAGGCGACAAAAACCAATACCAATACCAAAACACAAACACAAACCACAACTGTCCATGTGGCAGAGGAAAGTGACTATGACTTCGCGTTCGAGTTTCAGGTAATACAACAAAATTCCCCCCAATTCCCTATCTATCTATCTTTCCCTTTTTCCCAAACGCTCTCTCGCAATGCAAAATATTCCCCAAATTATATATATGTTTTTGTATATACTTTATTTGCTAATGTTACATTCTTCCGGTTTAGCAATACGCTGAAAGTCTACAGAAACCGCTGAAGACCTTTAGAGTTGACTTCAGTGCGGGCAGCGTGCCAACTGGCGATGGTTACGCTGCACGTCCGGATGATCTCTATACAACCACATATAGCACAACACAGTAAGTATTTTTGAAATATTAAAAAAGTCCATAGAGCTGCAAGATATATGTATTAATTGATCCCCCTAAACGAATCGTTGAAATTGCTAAGCAATAAATTCCGTCGTTTGTATTCCTAGAAATATCAATTGATTAGGTTTATGGTACTTCAAGATATATCTTGATAAACATAAGTAATTGTGAGTAAATATAATACTAATAATTGATTTACTACTAATTTTTATTGATGGCGATATTAATTACATGAAAACCACTTAAAGAAATAATAATTAAATAATATTTTTTAATAAAATATCAAAAACAGTAGTTGCCAAGATATTGAATATATGATTAGTACTTTTAGATATATCAGTTAATAAATACTATTGTTAAAAAATATCGGTCGATAAATATAATAATTGGTACACAATCTATAAAATCGCTGGAACTTCAAGGAATATGAAATGATTACCAATATAATTACTTTACTCTGGCAGTAATACTTATAATGATTAATAACGACGGAAATTGCTACAAAATCCATACTATTGTTGGTATTTCAACAAGAATCTTATAACTAATTATTATTGCCTTAAATAGTATCTTGGAGCTCTAAGAAGCACTTTTAATTTTTTCCGCTCTTACTAAATACACGTTCTTGCTTTCCCGACAGATTCAGCTCAACGAAAACAACGAAAAGCTCGTCAAAGAGCATCTATAGCAGCGATGGCATCGATGCTGTAACTGTGGGACAGGAGACGGGAGATCAGCATACACCGCAATCCCAGATACAGTTTAGTGAGATACGCAGCAATCTTAAGAGATTGCCAGGCAATGGCACCTCGGTGCTGGACATTGCCGGCATTAGGGATCCGCGCACGGGACGAGTACTCACCATTGGTGAGGCCATCCAGCTGAGGATTCTCGATGTGCGTACGGGCGAAATGCTCGTGGGTGATCGTCGCATCACATTGGAACAGGCTGCGGATCAGGGACTGATCGATGCGCAACTGGCGAAGCAATTGCTCCAGCCTGGCGCTGGACGAGATGCGGCTGGCCGGGAATTATCGCTGCTGGAGGTGATACAGCGTGAAATAAGCGAAGCCGAGTCCGGCTATGAGACGGCCGAGAAACGCATTAAGGTAAACAACACAGTCACAGTAGAGTCGCAATTGGATGTGGCATCACCAGAGAAACCCCAAAATATTGTCGACGCTATTTGTGCTGGAAGTGTGGATGCCAAGACGGGTCTATACCGGGTCAAATCGGGCCAAACCATCAGCCTGGCGGAAGCCTACGAGCGTGGTTATCTCATTCGACATGAATCGGTGACAATTAAATCGAATGCGCTGTGCCTAAGCGATGCCATTGCCCATGGCCTGGTGGATACGGCTGGCTGGATAATTGATCGTAATTCTGGTGATAAGTTCCGTTTGGACTCGGCGATTGCCAATCAACTGATCGATGCGAGCGTTCGCGAAGTTGTCGATGCGAAACGTGATGTTAAAATTACCCTGCAATCGGCATTGCAATCGGGTGTGCTCAACGCGAAAACGGGTCGTTATATGAACGAGGTGACCAAGGAGAAGCTTAGCTTCTTGGAGGCGCGTAATCGTCAATTGATTGTCAAACCGTACACCCTTAAGGACATTTGTGATCTGAATCTGCTCGATAAACAGAATCTAATCACAAGTCCAATGCGTCGCGAGAAATTGAGTATCATGCAGGCGATCGAGGCGGGAGTTTTGGATGGTAATCAGCTCAAGTGTATTACCAAGCGAAAGGGTGAGTTAATCACACTGCAGGAGGCGATTGCCGATGGCATTGTCCTGCCTGCCGAATGCAAATATCGTGATTTTATGACCGGTGAATTGATTAGCATACCGGAGGCCGTTGAGCGTGGTTTAATTAGTTCGGTGGCTCAGCGTTCGATATTTGATATTGATGGTTTCAAGGATCTGCGCAGCAATGATTATGTTAGCTTTAATGTGGCCCTCTCACGCGATCTATTGCGTCGCAAGAGCACGGGCTTTGCCTTAGAGACAGGTAGGGATAGCCTGGTGCCACTGGAGGTGGCTGTTAGCGAGGGTCTGGTGCGGCAGGAGGTCTATGAGATGTTTAGCCGTGGCATTGGTGTCCACAATGCCAGCGGCAAGGAGCTCAATGTCTTCGATTTGGTCTATCACAATCTGATTGATCCGAAGACGGGCTATTTGCTCGATCCCAAGACTGGAGAGACAGTGCCTCTGGACACCGCCATCGAGCGTAAGTTCATTACGCCCGAGGGGGCTTTACTGCTAAGCAGCCTGCTGAATATTACGCTAACCACTGAGACTGTAACGAGGACAATCAATCGATATGTGACCATACGTGCCGGCTCCCAAGAGCCAGGAGACACGGTTCTCCTCACCTTTACTGAGGCCGTCCGACAAGGTTTCATTGACGAGGACAGACAACTCTTTAAGGATCCCAAAACGGGCAATGTTTATTCCGTACAGCAAGCATTGAACTACGGACTTCTCGTACCGGACAGTAATCAGACCGTACCGGAACCGACAAACCGTAAGAAGACAAAGTCAACCATTACAATAGTCACGAAACAAATAATCCCAGAAGCAGAGCCCATTAAACTGAATACACAGCATACAAAATATGTGGAAAAGTCTGTGGAAATTCCCATTTCCCAGGAGCTGATTAAGCCACAGCGTGTCGTGTCCGAGTTTATCAATTTGGAGAAGAGCAGCTATATCGAACAGAATGTGACGGAGCGACAGATTATGGAGTTGCCACCAGGCGGTTGGCGTCTCAAGGATGCCATCGAGCAGCGTCTGTTTAATCCCGATACGGGTGTATTCCATGTCCAGGGCACCGATCGTCTAGTCAACTTTGAGGAGTGCATCGATAAGCAGATCATCAACAACTTATCGGTGGCTGTCATTGAGCCCAACACTGGCGATAAGATTTCCGTCAAGTCCGCCTTCGAGCGTGACATCCTGGACAGCTATGGCAACTATACGAACAACAGGCAACAGGTTCTGGGTATGCGCAGTGCCATTGCCGAGGGTAAGATTATTCTGGAGACAGTTCCCGCCACACGAGGTGCTACTCAAAAGACCATACTGCGGATAACCAGAGTGAATAACATGCCCGATGTGCTGGAGGTGTCGACACCATTGCAGAATGCTCCACCTCGGTTTGTGGAGGTCAGCACTTGTCAACGTGAGTTGGCCTCACCGGAGCCACTGCAAATAGCACCTGGCGCCATCTATGATCCGTCGACGGCACTGGTGATCTTCACACAGAGCGGCGAGACAGAGAACATCTTTGATGCAGCGCGTCAAGGATTGATCGATGAGCAGCTCATCAAAATTGTGGATCCGACAACGAAGCAAACAATTTCCGTAACGGAGGCCATTGCACGCTCCATTTATGATCCACGAACGGGAACAATACTGAATGCTGAGGGTCAACCTGTGGATTTGATTACAGCCACCAGATTGGGTCTGCTGAGTGTGGTGGGTGCACCACTTGTGGCAGCCGAGGGAGCTCTGCGCACCGTGCGCTTTGTGGTTGATCCACGCACCGGCGAACAGATCCCAGTTGAGGTTGCCTACGAGCGTGGCATCGTGTCACGTGATCAACTGCAGCGAGGACGTTCTTTCGAGAGTGAACCGACGACAATCACGACGGAAGAGAAGGTTGTGGTGCTTCAAAAGATGCGTAAGATTATACTGAAACCACGGGATGCTCTGCGCAAGGGAATTATCGATGAGGAGACCTGTCAGATACTCGAAGACACTCGCAACTTTACAAATCCCCAGGGCGAGGTTGTTAACATTAGCGAGGCCCTCAACACGGGTCTGATTGATGGACGACGTGGTCATGTGACGGATCCACAGGGTAATCGAGTGTTGAACTTGCGACAAGCAGTCGAACAAAAGATTCTTGATCCAGAGCAAACTAATCACATTCTTATGCCGCTGGCGAAGAGTCTGTCCATACCCAGACTGGAGGCACAGGGACTGATTGATCCACAGACACAGACTATTGTGCATCCCGAGAGCGGTTATCCCTTGAGCATTCACGAGGCCATTGTTTGTGAGGTGCTGGATGCACATTCCCGACTGCATAAACCGAACAAATGTACACTGGAAGAAGCCATCGAGAAGGGCATCATCAATCCAGATGAATCCACATTCAATTACAAAGACAAGATACTTAACATTTCGGAAGCCATTCAGGCGAATCTCTTCGATGCGAGATATGACAAACAAAAGTCCAAGGTGGACATTCCACCTGTTGGCATGATATTCCCAGTTGCCGTTGAAAAGAGTCTTGTGGAGCCCACGAAGCGTGTGGTGTTGCATCCAAGCACCAAGCAGGCGTTGCCCATTAAGCAGGCAATCGAGGATAACTTCATCATGTCCATTCCCTATGCTCCCAAGCCCGATGCCATTGAAGTGGTGGCTGCCCTGGAACGGGATCTAATCGATGTGGCTGCGCAGACACTGATGCATCCAACAACTGGAGAGCGTCTGCCACTTCGTCAGGCACTGGAAAATGGTGTGCTAGTGATTAAACCATTGTCGGACTTTGTTGTCAACCAGAAACCCATTCCCAAGACCGAGATAATGGAGACTCTCCGAGCTGTGCACACGGTGACAACTAAAACAATTGAATTGATGCAGGGCTATGTTCTCATCTCCAACAATGAGGTGCAGAATGTCAACACCGGCGAAGTCGTTAGCCTGGAAGAAGCCAAGGAACTGGGCATCCTACGTGAGGAGGCCGTCACCCGAGAAACTAAAGCCGCAGCTGGAGATGCTGTGGATCAGGTGACCTCAACCACATTGCCCAGTGCCATTGATCAGACCATGGTTGTTGAGGAGCGCACACAAACCGTTGTGGTTAGCTCAGATACTCGCAAGCAGGAGCTGCAAATGGTTAGCACCACCACACAACAATCCGCCAAGGAAACGGAAGTAAAGCCAAGCAAGGAACCATCCAAGACACTGCAGAATGTAAAGGATGCAGCCAAATTGGGCGCCCTGGGCGTCATTGCAGCACCTGTGCTGGCTGGTGGTGCAATTGTCAGCGGCGTGAAGAGTCTCATCAAGTCGGCCAAGTCACCCGCCGAAGAAAACAAAGCGACGACGTCAACATCCACAACGATTATTAGCTCAAAGGAAGCAGAGAAACCAGAGAAACCTCAAGTGAGCTTCGTTGAAGAGGAGCGCAAATTTACAGAGCAAGTACAACCACAGCCTCAGAAACAACCACAGCCTCAGCAAGTGCCAAGTGAGGTCGATAGTTTGCTGCAGGATACGGAGCAATTTGTCAGCAACACCACAGCCAACTTTATAGCCAACGAAAAACAACAGCAATTGCCAAAGGAACAACAACCGCAGACAGGAACTGAGCTCACAAGCACCACAACAACCACAGTCACAACAATCACTACCTCAACGACAGCTACAGAATCAAATAAGACAGAACCCGTTGCGGTGATTCTAGAGGAAAAGCCAACAACAACTGTAATAGAAGCAACAAGAGGAAAAGCCGAAGCAAACAGATATCGAAAAGGCTAAGCCAGATATTACACAAATTATCGAAACCGTCCAAACTGTGAGCAGCAAAGAAACAAGTCCGGTTGTAACAGAGACTGTGGTAAAGTCAGAAGCAGTCACAAAGCCTGAACCAATGCCCAGAACCGCTGTCAAGGAAGAGATAACTGAATTTGAGCCACCCTATACAGCACCACTGGCGCCTTTTGAAAAGACAGAGCCGGAAGTCAGCTCGGTCAAGGTAACTGAAACAATAACCGAGGAACCTCTTACTACGGAATCTACAACAACAACAACAACAATTGTAACAACAACAAAGACATTTGAGGAAAAACCAATTGTTGAGGAAGTTAGGGAAACAATTGTTGAAAATCCAGCAGAGAAGTTGGAAGAAGCCGTTGCCGTCCAAGTGCCAAGCATAATTGTGGAACCAACTGAACCAGTCACAAGCGACATTATTGTGGAGGAAAGAGTGGTAACCATTGAGGAGGAACCCACAACCACAGAAACGACAACAACCACAACAACAATAACCACAACAACAACTAGAACAAGCGAAGATCAGTTGCCAGAGAAAATTGTCACTATTACAGAGGAGAAACCTGAGGAAAAGCCCTCAGAAGAAGAGCCTGTCTCCAAAGAGAGCAAGGAAGAGCCCAAAGAAGAAGCAACATTGCCAGAAGAAGCAACTCAATCAATACAAACTACAGAAACCATAACCACAGTGACGCAAGAGAAACCACAACAACCTGGTGTCCTGGAGCAGGTGCAACCATCGGTAACTAGTGCGGAAAAGCATCAAACTGTTGTCGATTTCATACAAAACGAGAAATCGCAACAGCCTGCAACTGGAAGTGGCAGTAACCTAATGCAAAATGTCAAGGATGCGGCCAAGTTGGGTGCCCTGGCAATTGTGGGAGCACCTGTGCTGGCTGGCAAGGCTCTGGTGGATGCTCTGACCACAGAAAAGACAGCGAAACCCATTCAGCAGACAACAGAAGTGGTTACATCAACGACAGAAGAAACACTGCCAGAGAGCTCAAGTAGCACGACAGTTGTAACCAAGATAACGACAACCACAACGACTACAACGAGCAGCACATCGGAGTCAACACCCGAGGATGAATCACGGGATACGGTGGAAGAGACACAGGTAACGACTGTGGAGCATGCGGGAAAACGTGAAGTGCCATTGACACTGGCAATTGGTGATGCCATCTCACAGAAACTGATTAGTCCCGAGGAGTGTCAGGTGATTGTCGATGGTGAGCCACAGTCGGAAAGTGTGGCAACGCTGCTCAAGGAGGAACAACTCAGTCCATTGGATGAAGTGCAAATCATCGATAATAAATTGATTGTACTGCAACAAATTAGTTACCTCGTTGATATGGATACCGAACTGACACCGGAGAAACTTTACGAACTGAATATTTATGACCCGAAGCATCAATACTTTATTGATCCGTCGACAGGACAGAAGATATCCTTCCAAGCACTCGTCTTTGACATGAACATTTTCAATCCCGAAACGATACTCGTTAAGAACTTTAGTACAGGCAAATATGAGACATTGACAGCTGCCCTGGAGCGACCTCTTCTAGATAAACATACTGGACACATGGTCGACCCAAAGACGGGCAAGAAAATACCCTTCTTCGAGTGCATCGAAAGACAGTGGATCATTCGTGCCAATCCGGAAGAACAACGTCCCGCTCCGATCGAGAATGTTATGATCGATGCCCAGACGGGCAAAGTCGTTCTTGACGATGGTCGGGTTTGTTCCATTGTTGAGGCCATCAACAGTGGCAAGCTGGACATTCAGTCGATATCGGTGCGCGACCCAGTCAGCGGTGAGGTGATTCCCCTGCGTATGGCAATTGAGTTGGGTGTGGTTGATATGCAGGCTGGCACGGTCATAGATATACAAACACTGAAAGAAATACCCATGGAACTGGCATTCCAATTAGGTTTCCTTGTGCCCGGTGCACGTAAACCAATCTCTCTCGAGGCTGCCGTTCGCAAGGGTCTTTACGATCCGGAGACCGGCAAACTCTACGATTCCGAGTCACAAAACCAAGTCGATGTGCAAAAGTCGATTGAAATTGGTCTGGTTGATCCAAAGATTTCGCTGATTGTCGATACAGTCACAAAGAAGGAGCTGAAGCTCGACTGCGCCATCGAAGATGATCTTGTGTTGCCCGCAACGGGACAGATTAAAGACAACAAGAACCATACGCTTGTACCCTTCGATGTGGGCGTACAGCAGCGTCTGGTGAAGACCGACAGCGTCACCTGGAGTTTGCCTGAGCTGCTGCAACGTGAATTTTATTCACCCAGCACTGGCAAAGTTCTCAATCCCGCCACTGGCGAGGATATTCTGCTGCAGCAGGCCATTGAAATGGGCTTTGTCGAGTTGGACTCGACGCTGGTTAAGGATGCCGAGCACGACAAGATTGTGCCTGGCAAGGAGGCTGCCAAATCTGGACTACTCGACACGGTGCGTGGCACTCTCAGTTCGCCCAACATCAGCCTGGATGAGGCCTTTGTCAAGGGCTATCTTATAAGCACCAAGTCACCGCTGTCCCTTGTCGATTGCCTGCTGCGTGGTCTCTACGATCCGTCGACAGCCAAATTCACCATAGACAAGAAGCAGCTTGACTTGAAGTCGGCCATTGCACTGAAACTCATCAATCCCGAAGAGTTGGTGCTCTTGGACCCAAAGACGGAGTCCATAATTTCCTTAAATGAGGCTATTGCCAAGGGTTATCTTGACCCAGTTGGTGGCTTTGTCATCAATCCCTATGCCTCGACGAAGCTCTCACTGCACGAGGCACTCGAGAATCGGATTCTCATTCCACCCAAACGTAAGCGTAGTCTGCCCGACGCAGTCTATAGAGGATTATACGATCCAAAGACTGGCCAGTTTAGTAATACAATCACACGGGAGAAGCTGACAACTGAACGTGCCATTCGTAGGGGGATACTCGATCCCGATTCGACGGTCGTCAATGTGGGTGGACAGGTTATACCCTTTGGGGTGGCCACTGAAACGGGTATTGTGGATAGTCAACAGGGTACTGTGAGGGATTCATCAGATGATCAGCAAATTGATTTTAAGGAAGCATTCGATAAGGGTGTCCTTGTCGAGGCAAAGAAACCTTTGCGTCTTATCGAGACGGTTGTCAAGAATATCTATGACGAGACCGATGGTCACTTTGTGGACCCGAAATCTGGAGAGAAATTGAACTTTGCCGAGGCCGTCAACACGAATCTGTTGGACGAGCACAGTGTACAGATTAGAGATTTCAAGAGTGGACTTTACAAGCAACTTAACCTGACCCATGCCATGGACGAGGGCATCATTGATCCCCAGAATTCCAAGCTGTTGTACAACAACCAGTCAGTCACCATCAAGCACGCTTTCAACATTGGCATCCTGATGGATGTCAATGCTCCCATCAGTGTCCAACGCGCCATTCATCAGGGTCTCTTCGATGATAGAACCGGCAAATTGAGTGATCCCAAGACAGGTCGCAAGATCACACTTCTCGAGGGTATGCGTAGCTTTGTTATTAATCCCCATCTACCCTGTTATTTCGATGAGCAAACCGAACAGATGTTCACTCTGAGCGAGACTTGCCGCAATGGCATTATCAACAGACGGGAGGGTGTCTTCAAGGAGCCGGGTAGCAGTACTTTTGTGCCTCTAGGTGAAGCTATGAGCTTGGGTCTGATTGTGGACATTGAGAATGCAGGCTTTGGACTATACGAACTACTGTCCATGGGTTTCTATGATGTGACGACACGTAAGGTTCTTCATCCTGTGACGAATCGCAAACTCAATCTAAATGAGGCTTGTGTCGAGGATGTCGTTAGTCTTTCCTCTAGTTTGGTCAAGCACCATGAGACCGGCAAATACATGCGTCTAGCGGCTGCCCTTAAAGAACAGCTCATTGATGATACCAAGGGTTGCTACAACTTGCCCAACGAACAGTTGGACCTACAGACAGCTAGAACACGGGGATTAATCGTCTCGAATCGTCGCCTCTTGAGCCTAGAAATGGTCTTGCGAATGCAACTCTATCGTCCCGAAACGGGTAAATTTTGTGATCCCAAGACTGGTGATTATCTGGACTTGATTGAGGCCATACATAGTGGCTTTATAGATCCCGCGAGTACTGTCTTTAAGAATCAGCTAACCGGCAAAGAACTATCGCTAACGGAGGCAATTGAAAATAGTGAAATTGACGTGACAAAGGGGCGTGTTTTCGATCCAAAATCAAAGTCCACTTACAACTATGATGTGGCATTCGCGCGTGGCATTCTCGTGACCGTGACACGACCTTTGACCGATCGCAATGAGGTCGTGCGTCGCATGGACAGTGTCGAGCTGTTGAGCCAGACGCCCGTCAGCGTTGTCATCAGCAAACCGCGTGAAATGTCTGTTGAGGAAGCCATCCGGTATAATATAATCGATCCGAAGACGGCACTTGTTCGCGATTTCGATAGCTATAAATTCCTGCCCTATGCTGTGGCCCAGGAACGCGGTCTCGTCGATGTCTCGAAGCGAACGCTCGTCGATCCGAAAGCCTTGTACTTTGCCTTTGATCCCACATTGATTATCTACGTACGTGAACCGATCACCTTTGATCAGGCCGCCGAGTCCAAGGATCTGGATCTGCAAACCGGTATGCTGACTTATCTGCCAGGTGCGATCGTTAGTAGCGACAGCGCAAATGATTCCCTGACTGTCATCGAAACGCCGAAGGTATATACGCTTAAGGATGCCGCCAGTGTTGGTATTATTGATCCCGATTCGGCACTGGTCAAGGATCTCGCCAAGGCGAAGCTAGTGCGTTTGCCCGAGGCCTTCCGCAAGGGTTTAATGGATGCGAACAAGGCGAATGTGTTGAATACACAAACCTCAAAGCTCTGCACACTGCAGGAGGCCTATGAGAGTGGCCTCATCTGTACACCGAAGCGTTCATTTGGTTTGCTAGAATCGATCACCTTCAACCTGTATAATCCAACCAATGGCTGTCTAGTTGATCCCTTCCAAATGCATCCCGATATCATCAAGCGTAAGAAGTTCACACTGGCCGAGGCCATTACTTCTGGTTTAATTGATCCCTCCTCGACGGTGGTGCGTGATCCCAGCACTGGGGTCATCCTACCACTGGCTGCTGCCATTGCCAATGGCCTAATCGATCCAATTGCCGGTCGTCTTAACGATACCAATGAGCCAAAGAACAACATTGATTTGGTCAAGGCAGCCGAGAAGGGTTTACTCCTACCAGCCGAACAGCGGGTAAGTTTTCAGTCTATTCTCTCCACATCTTTCACTCTATCTCTCTGTGTATCAGGTTTATCAATTTCAATTTCCATCACAACAAAAAAAAAAAATTATCTCGGAAATACAAAAACCAAAACAAATTTTAAAATTTATACTAAAACAAAAAATCGAAAGCTTCGTGGCATGTTTACATTTTTGGTATTTTCTATATTTTTATTAAGAATTCTTTTGATTCAGCGCGCTTTATCTCTTTCTATCACATCTCTGTCTCTCTCTCTCAGACTAACACCCTCTCAGATCTCAGTCTGCTTATCATTAATTACGATTATTATTATTATTATTTTATTTTGCCTGCCTGAAAAACGGGCAAACATTTCTTATATTGCAGCGCATGGCATTCAGTTTAATGTTCGTTCACAAATATAACGTATAATTTTCAAATGAGGGCAATACTTTTGCTGAACTTAAAGTATCATACATATATACATCACATCAAACAAACCGAATCGAATCAAGTCAAATCAAATCAGATTAAATCATATATCAAAATAACGTATTCTTCATCAATTGCTTCAACTGGCAAACGCAACTCCTCAGCACGAATGACGTCGGCAATATTTGCATACATCTACCATATCTCTATCGATTTGTCTATATACTATAAATATACTTTAACACAAACATATACATAGCTCATATATACTCTACATATACTCTTTCCCTCTAATTAAATACGAAAGTAGGCAGGATTTCCTTTAGGTCTAACCAATAGTAGTACCCACTTTTTAACCAACTTATAGATCATTTATATATATTTTAATTTCGGCTAGTTAATTTTTTTTTTTAAAGCTAAGGTAATATTTTGTACATAGCTCCGATTTTTAGTTATTTATTTCTTATACAAATACAAATGTTTAAATTCCAATTTTTCTACCTATTTTTCAGCAAATAATTTTTGATACGTACAACTTTCTTATTATTATTATTATATTATTTCGTTTGCAGTTTTAATTTTTGAGTCGAAAAACAAAAGACCAAATAACAATAAACAACAAAATTAACACTAACCTCAATAAAACTCAATAAAACAAAAACCAAACAAAAAACCAACCCCCATTAAACACTGTAGTTAGTTTGCCTATACTAAAACAAAAGTAAAAATCTTTGTAGTTCCTAGTCCAAAGTAGTGTTTGTTTTATTTGTTAAGTAGTAAAAAGCTATCTACCCTTTGGTGTTTGTGCTGTCTTTTAATTATATTTTATAACAATAATACTATGCTTAAGTGTTTGTTTTTTAAACGCTTTCAAAAAGTGCTTTTCCAAATTTGCCTTGCTTTGCTTTCGGTTATTATTATTGCTATTATTTCAGCTATGTATGTTTGTGTATGCTCGTCTTTTTAAATATTTATATATATTTTGTGTTCATTCTATTATAAATAATTTGCCTTTCGATTATATGATGAACATTTCACATGATATCTATCTATCTATTCATAAGTATATACTCTCCCCCATCATACTTGTGTATGATTTATAGCAAGATTGTAACTGGCTAAGATCCAACTCCCATTTACGTTTATATCTTATCCATCTAATAATTGTCTTTTCTTTTTGTTTGTCATCAAACATTTAACAATGTTCCATTATAATAGCAAGCAGTATTCGAGAAGTTCAACATGTGCGAGGAGAATGTCAACGATCTTCTCAAATGGGTCACAACTGTCGAACAGAAAATCTCAAGCGTTGGGGGGCCACGTGAAAAAATCGATGAATTGCGCAATCAAATCAATGCGCTCAAGGTAAGTTATCGATATTTATTTATTTATTTTTTTTTTTTTAAATGGACATGCAACTAAAAATAATTTATACACATTCACTACGATTACAATCACAAAGAATAATATTAAGGTTAGCTAAATAAATGTTATAGGTTAAATTATAGTACAAATCAAAGTACCTGTAATAAATGAAAAAGAAAAATGAATCGAATAGAGCAGGGGTGCCCAAAGCATATGCACACGACGCACATTTCTTTTTGTTCTGGGAAGTAAGTGAGAATACACATTGGTAAGCTTCAGGCGCACATTGCAAATTACACAAACAAATTTTGCACATTGCGTTTTGGATCATCATTCGGTGCAGGCAAAACAAAAACCATTGTATTGAGTCGTTTAGCTTTTGCTAATCCGATTGTACTTGGTTGTTGTCTTATTGTTTTGTCTACGCTGAAAAGGAAAAACTTCACTTCGCTGTGAAACGTGTTTCTATTTTTTTTTCTGTGTACACATTGAAATAAAAAAATGTTCGTTACTTGCATGCGTGTGATTTTTTTTATAGTTAAATGAAAAACTAATTTATTTTAAGTTAAATGAGTACAATTAGAATACAAAAATTACTATATATTTAAAATGTCTCTCTCTCACAGCAAATCAAGGATGAAATTGAATCCCAGCAGCGTCCAGTGGCCACTTGCCTGGAGCAAATCCGTCAGATTGTGCTCACTGGAGGAGACGTGCTGTCCGCACCAGAAGTTACCACCTTGGAGAACTCTGGTCGTGAACTGCGCTCTCGTGTGGATCGTGTCAATGATCGGACAACGCGACTGTTGCGTCGTCTGGAGGCTGGACGTGATGAGCTGACCAAGTTGCGCAGTGAATTGGATGTCTTCTCCGACTGGCTGCAGTTGGCACGTCGCACACTGGAGGACAAGGAGCGCTCCCTGTCGGACCTCACACGTCTCTCCTCGCAGGCGGACACCATTCGGGAGTTTGTCAGCGATGTGATTGGTCATCAGGCGGATCTGCGTTTCATCACGATGGCCGCCCAGAAGTTTGTGGATGAGAGCAAGGAGTTCCTGGCCGTACTCAATGATTTCCGCACATCGCTGCCGGAGAGATTGCCCCACGTGGAGCCACTGTCCAGTGCCGAGAGTCCCATACGCCAAGAGGTTTCTCTGGTGTCGGCCCAATACAAGGATCTGTTGAACCGTGTCAATGCGCTGCAGGATCGTGTCTCTGGCCTGGGTGGCAGACAGCGGGAGTATCAAGATGCCCTGGACAAGGCCAACGAGTGGCTGAGAAGCGTTCAACCGCGAGTTTCTCGCATCATCTCCGAGCCCGTTGCCGGTGATCCCAAGGGCGTGCAGGATCAGATGAATGAGGCCAAGGCTCTGCACAATGAGCTCCTCTCCAGTGGCCGCCTGGTCGACAATGCCCAGCAAGCTCTGGACAATCTATTGCGCAGTCTGGGCGGTCAACTGAGCCCCATGGAGATCAATCAATTGGAGCTGCCCATTGCCGATCTGAAGAACAACTATCAGCAGTTGTTGGATACATTGGGTGAGCATTGCAAGACTCTGGACAAGACGTTGGTGCAGTCCCAGGGTGTCCAGGATGCACTCGATAGCCTTGTCGGCTGGGTCAATCAGGCTGAGGATAAATACAAGCTGAACCTGCGACCCGCCTCTCTGATCAAGGAGCGTCTCCAAGAACAGATTCGTGAGCACAAAGCGCTACTTGGCGATCTGCAATCGCATCAGGCCAGCATCGATAGTGTCCAAATCTCGGCGAAGCATCTGTTGGCCAGCGCCTCGAATGCTCGCATTGCCAAGAAGGTCGAATCCAATCTGAACGATGTCACCGGCAAGTTTGAGAAGCTCTATGAGAAGGCCAACAAACGTGGCGAATTCCTCGACGATGTCTACAATCGTCTGTCCAAGTATCTGGATGACATTAGCAATGTGGAGCAGCGCATGGGCAACTTGCAGGAGGCGCTCGACAGCCGTGAGACGAGTCTGCTATCCACGGAGGAGTTGGCACGTCGTATGCAGGACTTGTCACGCGACAAGGATCAGTTGGCACCACAGTTTGAGGATTGTGTGCGCAATGGCAAGGATCTGATCGGTCTGCGTGATGTGACCGATACGGGCGCTTTAAGGGATCGCATCAAGGCGCTGGAATCTCAGTGGCGCAACATCAACATCAGCATCGATGAGCGCGCCAAGCTGTCCAAGCAGAAGGCGGAACGTCGCCTGGCCTATGAGAGCCTCAAGGACGGTGTTCTCTCATGGCTGACCAGCACCGAGGGACGTGTCAATGGACTGGCACCCGTGGCCATAGATCTCGACAAGATCCGACAGCAACACGAGGAGCTGAAGCCCATCTGCAAGGATTATCGCGACTATGCACCCACCATTGATAAGATCAACGATATTGGTGCCCAATACGACGCGCTGATCCGTCCGGATAGTCCCACCCGCAAGAGATCGACTTATAGTCCGATCAAGAGGGCAAGTCCGTTGCGACGGATGTCCGGAGACGCCAGAAGCCCCAGCCCGACCAAGGGAGGCATACTGTCGCCACTATCGACTGGTTCCAGTGGATTCGGTAGCCGCAGATCCTCTCAGGATGGCTTCCAGCTATCTGAGCTGTCTCCGGTTCAGCAGCAGCTGAGCGAGATCAACAATCGCTATGGTCTAATCGGTGTTCGCCTCAATGATCGCCAGCACGAGCTGGACAATCTCAGCGAGGAGGTGCGCAAGCAGTACGAGAACTTGAAGGGATTGGCTCAATTCCTCGATCGCATTCAGCGCCAAGTGCCCAAGGAGTCGGTGTCCAACAAGGATGAGGCTGATCGCTGCATTAAGCAGGCGCGCAAGATCCTCGAGGATATGTATGAAAAGCAGAGTCTGTTGGACACAACCAAGGCCCAGATTAAGGACATCTTGCGTCGCAAGTCGGATGTTCCTGGGGCCGATCAACTGCGTCTGGAGAACGACAACATCCAGGAGAAATGGAGGAATCTCAACGATATTTGCAAGAATCGTATTGCCTTCTCCGAGAAGTTGCGCGACTTCCTGGACACGCACGGCAACCTAAAGAGTTGGCTGGACAGCAAGGAGCGCATGTTTACGGTCTTGGGGCCCATCTCATCCGATCCCCGCATGGTCCAGAGTCAAGTGCAACAGGTGCAAGTGCTGCGCGAAGAGTTCCGCACACAACAGCCGCAATTGAAGCACTTCCAGGAGTTGGGACACGATGTCGTCGATCACTTGGCTGGCACTCCCGATGCCCAGGCCGTTGAGCTGAAACTCAAGGACGTCATCACCAAGTGGGATGATCTAATGGGCAAACTAGACGATCGTGCCAATAGTCTTGGCGGTGCCGCCGATAGCTCCAAGGAGTTTGATGCGGCCGTCAATCGACTTCGCGAAGCTCTGCAAAACATTAGCGACAACCTGGACACGTTGCCCAGCGACGGCGATCACCAGGAGAATCTGCGCAAGATCGAGAACCTCGAGCGTCAGCTGGAAGGTCAACGCCCCCTGTTGGCCGATGTGGAGCAATCCGCAACCACATTGTGCAATATTCTAGGTGATCCTGCTTCCCGTGCGGATGTCAATTCTCGTGTGGCCGCCTTGGAGAAGCAATACCTGGCGCTGCAGAAGAAACTGGACACCAAGAAGGCCGAGACTGAGGCCTCGTTGCGTGATGGTCGCCACTTTGCCGAGAACTGCTCCAAGACCCTCGGCTGGCTATCGGGCGAGCTGTCCAATCTCACCGATCGTCTTTTGGTCTCTGCCCATAAGCCGACACTGCAGCATCAAATTGACACCCATGAGCCCATCTACCGTGAGGTCATGGCACGCGAACATGAAGTCATTATGCTGATCAACAAGGGCAAGGATCTGTCCGATCGTCAACAGGATCGTGGCGTCAAGCGAGATCTGGATCGCATACAGCAGCAGTGGGAGAAACTGCGCCGGGAGGCTGTCGATCGTCATACTCGTCTACAAACCTGTATGGAGCACTGCAAGAAGTATTCTCAGACGTCTGAGACCTTCCTCGCCTGGCTGCGCACAGCTGAGGATAAGCTGGCCGATCTAACACCTGGCGTGCTGTCCAAGTCGAAGCTGGAGACGCGTCTTCGCGATCTGCAGACGTTCCGCAGCGAGGTATGGAAACATTCCGGCGAGTTTGAAAACACCAAAGGATTGGGCGATACCTTCCTCACCAGCTGTGACATTGACAAGGAACCCATCAAGGCGGAACTCCAGGACATTCGCGATCGTTGGGAGCGTCTCAACAATGATCTGATTGCCCGTGCCCACGAGATTGAGAACTGTTCTCGTCGCTTGGGTGACTTTAACGATGAGCTGCGCAATCTGGATCACTCTCTCGGTCGCTGCGAGGATCGTCTGGCCGCTCACGATGCCTTGGGCGGTGCTGCGAAGGATCCCAAGTTGTTGGAACGTGTCAAGGCCATTCGCGAGGAGCTGACCAATCTCAGCAAACCATTGCAATCGCTCAAGGCTCTGGCCAAGGACATTAGTGCCGAAGCACGTGCCGCTGGCGGAGATGCCGATCATTTGACCAGCGAGGTTGACGGTCTGGCCGATCGCTTGTCCGAGCTCCAAGGACGTCTGGACGATCGCTGTGGTGAGTTGCAATCTGCCGCAACTGCTGTCTCTCAGTTCAATGAACAGATGAAGAGCTTGGGCATCGATTTGAATGACCTGGAGACGGAAGTCGAGAAGCTATCGCCACCTGGACGTGAAATAAAGATTGTTCAGCAGCAATTGGATGACGTTGGCAAGCTGCAGAACAAACTGGATCGTCTCGTCGGTCGCCTGGAGGATGCAGAACGTGCCGCCGATGTCCTTGTCGACGCTGGCTTTGCCGCCGACACGACGCAGACCCGCGAGCAAATTGCGACGCTGCGCAAGACGTTGGGACGCCTCGATAACCGGGTGCGCGATCACGAGGATAATCTGCAGAGCACTCTGAAGGCACTCCGTGAATTCTACGACATTCAGTCGCAGACTCTCGACGATATCAAGGACGTGAGCGAGGAATTCAAGCGGATGAAACCCGTTGGATCGGAACTGGATCAGATACGACGCCAACAGGAGGACTTCCGCACTTTCCGAGAGCGCAAGGTCGAGCCACTGGCCGTCAATGTGGACAAGGTGAATGTGGCTGGACGTGATCTGGTTCGCTCTGCCGCAAGTGGAGTCTCCACGAACATCATTGAGAAGGATTTGGAGAAGTTGAACGACCGCTGGAACGATCTGAAGGAGCGCATGAATGAGCGCGATCGCCGTCTGGATGTGGCGCTATTGCAGTCTGGCAAGTTCCAGGAAGCCTTAGCCGGTCTCTCCAAATGGTTGAGCGATACCGAGGAAATGGTGGCCAACCAGAAGCCTCCCAGCTGTGACTACAAGGTGGTCAAGGCTCAACTGCAGGAGCAAAAGTTCCTCAAGAAAATGCTCTTGGATCGTCAGAACTCAATGGGCTCGCTGGCCAATCTCGGCAAGGAGGTGGCCAATCATTGCGAACCCGCCGAACGTGCCTCGATCGAAAAACAACTGAACGATCTGATGAAACGTTTCGATGCCCTCACCGATGGAGCCGAGCAGCGTGAACAGGATCTGGAAGAAGCTATGGAAGTTGCCAAGCGATTCCATGACAAGATCAGTCCCCTGGAATTGTGGCTGGATACCACCGAACGTGCTGTGAAGGCTATGGAATTGATACCCACGGATGAGGAGAAGATCCAGCAACGCATACGCGAGCACGATCGTCTGCACGACGAGATTCTCGGCAAGCAGCCGGACTTCACCGATCTCGCCGATGTGGCCGGCCAGCTGATGCACTTGGTCAGCGACGATGAGGCCGTCAACTTGGGCGAGAAGGTGCGTGGCGTTACGGAACGTTACACCGGTCTGGTGGATGCCAGTGAGAATATTGGTGCTCTGCTTGCCGAGTCGCGTCAAGGTCTGCGCCATTTGGTGCTCAGCTACCAGGATCTGGTGGCCTGGATGGAGAGCATGGAGAACGAATTGAAGCGATTCAAGTCTGTGCCCGTCTACGCCGAGAAACTCTTGGAGCAAATGGATCATCTGCTCGAGCTGAACGAGAACATTGCCGGACACGCATCGAATGTGGAATCCACCGTAGAATCTGGTGCCGAATTGATGAAGCACATTTCCAACGATGAGGCCATACAGCTCAAGGATAAACTGGACTCGTTGCAGCGTCGCTATGGAGATCTCACCAATCGTGGTGGTGATCTGCTCAAGAACGCTCAAAATGCACTGCCATTGGTTCAGCAGTTCCATGAGGCCCACAACCGTCTGGTCGAGTGGATGCAGAGTGCCGAGACAGCGTTGGCGCCCAGTGAGCCACGTCAAGCGGACGTGCTGCGTCTGGAGAGTGAACTGTCCGACATGCGTCCCATTCTGGATACGATTAATCTCGTTGGTCCGCAGCTCTGTCAGCTGTCGCCGGGAGAAGGTGCTGCCACGATCGAAAGCATCGTTACCCGTGACAATCGACGATTCGATTCCATTGTGGAGCAGATTCAACGCAAGGCGGAGCGTCTCCATTTGAGCAATCAACGTGCCAAGGAGGTGACTGGAGATATTGATGAGCTGCTGGAGTGGTTCCGTGAAATGGATACCACATTGCGCGAGGCCGATCTTCCAGCAATGGAACCCAAACTGGTACGCGCTCAGTTGCAGGAACATCGTTCCATCAATGACGACATCTCCAGTCAAAAGGGACGCGTTCGTGACGTCACTGCCGCCTCCAAGAAGGTGCTACGCGAGTCGCCACAAAGCGAGAACACGGCCACGTTGCGGGAGAAGCTCGATGATCTCAAGGAGATCGTTGATACAGTGGCCCAATTGTGCAGCGAACGTTTGGGCATCTTGGAGCAGGCATTGCCTTTGTCGGAACACTTTGCCGACTCGCACCAGGGCTTGACCGCCTGGCTGGATGACATGGAGCAGCAGATCTCACGTCTGAGCATGCCTGCCCTGCGTCCCGATCAAATCACCCTGCAGCAGGACAAGAACGAGCGTCTCTTGCACTCGATAGCCGAGCACAAGCCACTGCTCGATAAGCTCAACAAGACGGGCGAGGCTCTGGGTGCTTTGGTAGCCGACGATGATGGCGCCAAGATCAATGAGATTCTCGATACGGACAATGCTCGCTATGCTGCACTGCGTCTGGAGTTGCGCGAACGTCAACAGGCGCTGGAGAGCGCGCTCCAAGAGTCGAGTCAGTTCTCCGACAAGTTGGAGGGCATGCTTCGTGCTCTGGCCAATACTGTGGATCAGGTGAATCAGCTGGATCCATTGTCGGCACTGCCCCAGAAGATTCGTGAGCAGATCGAGGACAATGATGCCCTTATGGATGATCTGGACAAGCGTCAGGATGCATTCAGTGCGGTTCAACGGGCTGCCAACGATGTCATCGCCAAGGCTGGCAACAAGGCCGATCCTGCGGTGCGTGACATCAAGGCCAAGCTGGAGAAGCTCAACAATCTGTGGAACGATGTGCAAAAGGCCACCAAGAAGCGCGGCAGCTCACTGGATGACATCCTCAGTGTGGCAGAGCCCTTCTGGAAGCAGTTGAACAGCGTGATGAAGACGCTGAAGGATCTCGAGGAGACTCTGTCCTGCCAGGAGCCACCCGCGGCCCAACCGCAAGACATTAAGAAGCAACAGGTGGCCCTGCAGGAGATCCGTCATGAGATCGATCAGACCAAGCCCGAGGTGGAGCAGGTGCGTCGTCATGGCAGCAATTTGATGAACATGTGCGGCGAACCCGACAAGCCAGAGGTAAAGAAGCACATTGAGGATCTGGACAATGCGTGGGACAATATTACAGCATTGTATGCTAAGCGCGAAGAGAATCTCATCGATGCCATGGAGAAGGCAATGGAGTTCCATGAGACACTCCAGAATCTGCTCAAATTCCTCACCAAGGCCGAGGAGAAGTTTGCTCATCTTGGACCCGTGGGCTCAGACATTGATGCCGTCAAGCGACAGATTGAACAACTCAAGTCGTTCAAGGACGAAGTCGATCCGCATATGGTCAAAGTAGAAGCATTAAACAGGTAAGCTACATTATTCCTTAAGTTTGAAGCTCAATCCAGAGATCGAATATAATTCTAATGTCTAAATATTTCTACGACTTGGTGTGGTGATCTTCCTTACTTCGTACAATTGGCAGAGGTCTAGAAAGGCAAGATAGTTTCAAAATTTCGTTCGTTCTATCGTTCGTTCGTTCGTTGTTGTGCTCTACTTTTAAGTGCCTGAACTGTGAACTGTGCCTGCTGATCAATGATCTGGTGATCTCTGAGATATGATGTGTGTTTAATGATTTCTGATCAGCGATCTACGATCTACAATCTGAGATTTATGATCAGTGATCTAGGATCCATAATCTTTAAATTGAGATTTTGATCTTGGATCTACGATTTGTGATCTATGATCTCTATTCTACGTTCAACGATCTATGATTTGTGATCTACAACTATGATCTGAGATTTGTGATCAGTGATCTAGGATCTATAGTCTTTGAATCTACGATCTACGATTTGTGATCTATGATCTTTATTCTACGTTCAACGATCTATGATTTGTGAACTATAACTATGATCTCCGATCTGTGAAATCTATTATCTAATATCTATTTACGCTCTATGATATATAAGCTTTAAACTCACATTTGCAAAAATCTCCAAAGATCGATCCCTGATCTTCGATCAACTGAACTGTTGTCACATCACAGCATGTTTATTTTTTTTATTTGATTTGATTTAATTTAAGCCGCAAGCCACTGGAACATGCAGTTCCATATTGTTTTTTGTTCTTGCATGAACACCGGCAAAGCCGCCAGTTATGATTATGATTATGATTGCCTTGTGCCTGTATCTTGAGCACCAGCCATATGAATTGTTTGCTAATCCCTTGAGTGATACCTTGCAGACAAGCTGTGGAACTGACGGAACGCACTTCGCCGGAGCAGGCGGCATCGATAAGGGAGCCACTGTCGGTGGTCAATCGACGCTGGGAGGCATTGCTGCGCGGCATGGTCGATCGCCAGAAGCAGCTGGAGCATGCTCTGCTCCATTTGGGACAATTCCAGCATGCCCTCAACGAGCTGCTCGTCTGGATCAACAAAACAGACGGCACACTGGATCAGCTGAAGCCGGTAAGATTGTCATTAGATGCACTTATTCAAGAATGAAAACTAATTCAGGCCTTTTTAGATACCCGGAGATCCACAATTGCTGGAAGTTGAGCTGGCCAAGCTGAAGGTGCTGGCCAATGATATTCAGGCGCATCAGAATTCGGTGGATACACTGAACGATGCTGGCCGCCAGCTAATTGAGACCGAGAAGGGATCTGTGGAGGCTTCCACGACGCAGGAGAAGCTGCGCAAGCTGAACAACGAGTGGAAGCAGTTGCTGCAGAAGGCCAGCGATCGCCAGCACGAGCTGGAGGAGTCTCTACGGGAGGCCCAGGGCTACATAGCCGAGGTCCAGGACATACTCGGCTGGTTGGGCGATGTGGATGCCGTGATTGGAGCCAGCAAACCCGTTGGTGGTCTGCCAGAGACTGCCACCGAGCAGCTGGAACGCTTCATGGAGGTCTACAACGAGCTGGAGGAGAATAGGCCCAAGGTGGAGACCATCCAGGCACAGGGTCAGGAGTACATCAAGCGTCAGAACCAGATGAAGGTCTCCTCCAGCAATCTGCAACATACGCTGCGCACGTTGAAACAACGCTGGGATGCGGTCGTTTCCCGTGCATCCGACAAGAAGATCAAGTTGGAGATTGCCCTCAAGGAGGCAACCGAATTCCATGACACTCTCCAGGCCTTTGTCGAATGGCTAACCCAAGCCGAGAAGCAGCTATCGAATGCTGAACCTGTGTCACGAGTCCTGGAAACGATCCAGGCACAAATGGAGGAGCATAAGGTGCTGCAAAAGGATGTGAGCACACATCGCGAGGCCATGCTGTTGCTGGACAAGAAGGGCACTCACCTCAAGTACTTCAGCCAGAAGCAGGATGTCATTCTAATCAAGAATCTGCTCGTATCCGTCCAACATCGTTGGGAGCGAGTCGTCAGCAAGGCTGCCGAACGGACCCGGGCTCTGGATCATGGCTACAAGGAGGCACGCGAGTTCAACGATGCCTGGAACGGCATGATGCAGTATCTGCAGGAAACTGAACAGGTGCTGGACCAAATCATCGAAGAGGCGACGGCATCCAAGGAGCCGCAAAAGATCAAGAAGTACATTGGCAAGCTCAAGGAGACGCATCGCCAATTGGGCGCCAAGCAGTCCGTCTATGATGGCACCATGCGCACCGGCAAGAACCTTATGGAGCGTGCCCCCAAGGGCGATCGTCCGGTGCTCGACAAGATGCTGCTGGAGCTCAAGGAGCAATGGACACGTGTCTGGTCGAAGAGCATTGAACGCCAACGCAAACTGGAGGAGGCTTTGCTGCTCTCTGGACAGTTTAGCGATGCTCTTGGCGAGCTGCTCGACTGGCTGAAGAAGGCCAAGAGTCGCCTCAATGAGAATGGACCCGTCCATGGTGATTTGGAGACGGTGCAGGGACTCTGTGAGCATCACAAGCACATTGAGCAGGATCTGCAGAAGCGTGCTGCTCAAATGCAGGGCGTTCTGAAGACCGGTCGCGATTTGGAGCGATCGGGTAACAATCCCGAGGTGGGACGCCAGCTGGATGAGATGCAATCGATTTGGGAAGAAGTCCAGAGAGCCGTTGCCAAACGTGGTGAACGTCTCCAAGTGGCCCTGGTCGATGCAGAAAAGCTCAACGCCAACGTCCAGGCATTGTTCGATTGGTTGGATCATGCAGAGCACAAGTTGCGCTACGCCAAGAACGCACCCGACGATGAGAAGGTCTCACGCGAAATGATGGACATCCACATGGAGTTTATGCGTGATTTGCGCGTCCGTGAGCGCGAAAAGAGCGAAACATTCGAATATGCCGAGGAGATCATTGGCAAGGCCTATCCGGATGCCATACCCATCATCAAGAACTGGCTATCGATCATCCAACAACGCTGGGAAGAAGTCCGCCAATGGGCCATCAATCGCGAGTCGAAGCTGGATCAGCATTTGCAGTCGCTCAAGGATCTCGACGATACCATTGAGGAGCTGCTCGCCTGGCTCAGCGGACTCGAGGGTACACTATTGAGTAAGTAACTAGAGAGAGAGAGAGAGAGATGTTATTTTTAAGAGGTTTCCTTATAAATCATTTTCAACTGATTGCTTTTATGAAACTAACCAGGAATTTCAAATAATGATTTTTTGTAATCAAAAAATCATTCACTTTTAATAACGTATAGGCACCGAGAAAAATATTATTAAAAACTTATCAAGTTTTATAGATTTGCTCACAAAATAATGATTAATTTTAAGTTATACTTCTCTTCTCAAACAATGATCATTATTTTTGAGCTAAAAAATAAAATTTTAAGATTAAGCATTACTTTATGACTTTAATTTTTTGCTCAAATTAAAACTCAAGTTGTAATTTCGACATAGCTTAATTTGATGCTCAACACAAGAAATTCTTTAAATTTATTTTTATAAATATATATAATTTTTGCCTTTATTCCCTAAGAAAAAGTCGAAATGTCCACTTGGGTTTTATTCTGAGCAAAAAAATAAAACTCATGAAGTAATGATTATTCTTTAAGTGTTATTTGTTTGCTCAAAAAATAATGATTATTGGTTGAGAAGAGAAGTATAATTTAAAATTAATTTCAAAATTTTGTTAATAACACTTGTGTATAATTATACCAGTCCCTGAAACTAACTAATTGTGCTTTTCTTTTAGATCTGAAGCATGAACAGCTGCCGGATGAGATACCGCCCGTGGAGAAACTAATTGAGGACCACAAGGAGTTCATGGAGAACACGGCACGGCGCCAAAATGAAGTGGATCGCGCCTGCAAGCCACGTCAATTGCCACCAGGTGCACGGAAACCATCACGTAGCGGCAAGACGCCAGTGTAAGTATCTGATAGTCTCAAGTCCTGTATATACAAATCTACCTAGACTTTATAATTTATCCTATTTATTTTTTGCTATTTTTTTTTCTTTTTTATCACCAAATTTATTGCTACAAAATATGTTAAATTTTTATCCCTGCAACGTAATGCACCATACTCTATTGCCTATCGTCTACCCAAAAAAAAACAAAAACAAACCAAATATCAAAACCTTATATACCACACAATGCAACAACAACAATGACAACAACAACAACAACAACAAAACAACTATATATATACATATATAGTCGTGGCTCCAGTCACGATCTGCGCGAACAGTCGCCCGATGGCACAATGAGACGTCAAAGGTTTGACAGCAACTTTATAATGCTCGTACTCTATAAACAAATAAGAAGTTAAACTACTCGTAATGTGGCGAATGCGCTTGCCACATGCCACCACTCACACATCTAGCCTGGTTTTAGTGTATTTTTTGCCTAACATCGCTGCAACATACAATCAAACAACTACAACCACAATTGAATTAAACGCATAACCAATAACTATACTGGTTTACAAAATATATTCTCTATAGATAGTTACTCGTTTGGTTAACACTTGAGAACAAATTCTTAAATTCGAGATTATTTTTAATTCAATTAACAGTACACTACTATTCTTTGTTTAAATTTGACATAACATTTTTCTTCAAAATAAATTTACTTACCTCAAAAGAAGATGATTTCGATTCAATTAAAATTGTATTTCAATAATATATATAACAAAAGTACTTCAAAATAATTCTAAGAGTACTATAGTTAAAGATAGCTGATTGAAGTTTTTCATATTGATAAATTATTTATCGATTTTTTAATTTTAAATTTAAAAAAATTGGCTTACTGTCAATAAACCGATCTTCATATAAACGTAAACTAGTATTAACCATCTATCAAATGTAGCGCTAAAAATCGCTAACAAAAGTTTACTCAATTTATCAACATTATATTCCCCATTTGCCATCAACTTTTCCCGTTCGCCGCACCAACAAACCAAGAACCATTGCACAGCATCTGGCTTAATCACTGCTGCTATAACTGTTGCTTAATTTTGTATTATTTTAATCCAAAAAGCTATTCCGTAATTTTTTGAAATTTATTTCAACTTTTCACTTTCTTCTTTCACAGCTTCAAGGGCTCTCGGGATCAAGGACTAAATGCACGCAAGGGCAGGTAAGTTATCGGCCATATCAAACTGATCAGATGATCTATTGTGAATCTATGATTGCTCCAAAAATAATAGTGCATGCACTTTCAAAATTCTTAAAAACGAAATTTCCTTTGTTTTTTTTTCTTGAAATTTTTCAAAAACTTTTGGAACTGTTTATTTTTGGAATTGCTGCGTATCGACATGTTATTTCTTTTATGTCTAAACATTTTGTGTATATCTTTGTTATATCACTATACTTATAAATATTGTTACTCTTGTTACTGTGTATTGTTTCGTTACTTGATCCGTTATTTTGTATTTTTTTGTCTCTTTTTGATTCTACTTTCATCTTGTCTACACACGCTACGTAAACGTTGACTCATATCAAACCAAAAAAAAAACAAACATCTTTGCATCTTGCTGCTTATTTGCTAAATACAATACATCATGTATATATATATAATCATGTCTATATACATGAATGTATATGTATATGTATTATATACATCGCTGTACAGTCGTGTTACGCCCACGCGTGATACGCCCGACAGAGATCGCCTGCCGCACTATGGCCCACGTTTCTCGCCAAGGTAAGTCTACTACACTTTCCCTTCATCTACAATATCCAATGCAGCTCAAACTGTGCTCACTGCATGCCTAACAATATATAGTTCGAGTGTGTGTTACGTATGTATTGTAGTTACATCTTACATCCTTACATCTAATTAATTAGCTTTCCCCTTATGTGTTTTTAACTTTCGTTTGTTGAATTCTGTCTAATCCTGCATGCTTTTTTCAATAGCTCCACTGGACCTGAACTTGAGTTCCGCTCGCCACGCGCTAAGCTGCTGTGGACCAAGTGGCGCGATGTCTGGATGCTCTCATGGGAGCGCCAGCGTCTGCTGCATGAGCATCTCATGTATCTGAAGGATGCGGAGCGTGCTCGCAACTTCAGCTGGGATGATTGGCGCAAGCGGGTAAGTCGATTGAGAGAGCATTTTCAATTTCCAGCGATCACAAGTTTCTTTTATTTTCACAGTTCCTCAAGTACATGAACCACAAGAAGTCACGCTTGACCGATCTGTTCCGTAAAATGGACAAGGACAATAATGGCATGATACCACGCGATGTCTTCATCGATGGCATTCTCAACACGAGTAAGTTCTGCTTGAATCCACGCATCGGAATCTCTCTTATCCATTTATTCATCTACAGAATTCGATACATCTAAGTTGGAAATGAAGGCTGTCGCTGATCTATTTGATCGGAATGGTGAGGGTCTCATTGATTGGCAGGAGTTTATTGCCGCATTGCGACCCGATTGGCAGGAACGTAAACCCGCCACAGATTCCGATAAGATCCATGATGAAGTTAAGCGTTTGGTCATGCTGTGCACATGTCGTCAAAAGTTCCGTGTGTTCCAAGTGGGCGAAGGCAAATATAGAGTATGTACTTATTTATATTTTTATTAAGTATAGTTGGATATTAACTTTATTTATATGTTTCAGTTTGGAGATTCCCAGAAATTGCGCCTGGTACGAATTCTGCGCAGCACTGTCATGGTGCGCGTTGGAGGCGGCTGGGTTGCTCTGGATGAATTCCTGCAGAAGAACGATCCTTGTCGCGGTAAGTACCAGCTAAACACATCCTCCCCACTCACTCAATCAAACACACTCTACTGTCTATAGTTGTGTTGTACACACACACATACACACGAAATTTTGTTGGACTTTCATATCCATATATCGCATATTATTATATATAATTCTAGTGTAATCTTGTAGTCCACACTGAACAATACCATTACCATTACCATTCCCATATTCAGATCATGCATTTTGTTGTCTATATAACTAGATTATATATGATGCATCATATCAATACCATTTGATCATGTCTCACAAATCTTTATCTCACATACATACATACATACCTATACATACTAGGTACAGTTGTGCTTAACAACTAATTATTTTATTTAAAAGCTAAATCATATTAATAATACCAAACGGATATGGTCATTTAACCAACAACAAACAATTTTTAATAATATTAAAAATAAAAAAACAAAATATTATATTTAAATTGTGCCTAAAATATATTAATAGCAAATGAACCTTGAAAAACAACAAATACCAATTAAAACTCATTATTTTGTTTGGTCGAAAAGTTGCTTAAACAAACAAGAAATACCAATTAAAAGCGCGCATTTTGTTTTTGTTTCTCTTGGAGAATTTTTGACATGTTTTTTATAGCCAGCGCCAATTTTGCCGCCTCATAATACACACACAATAACCAAGCGAAATCAACAGCCAAATCCAAATCGAAAACTTAATCTTAATCCAAAACAAACCAAACAAAAACCCGAATATGTAATAGGGTTGCCATGTAGTAATCATACCTCATTATTTGTTGCTTTATTTGTTAACCCTGCGAATTTACTGCTATTTATTGCTATCCTCTCACATTTAGTATTTAATTCTTGAATCTAACCACATATATGATCTAAAACGAATTTAGTACATTTTTAGTGCATGCTTTTTCTGTTATATTCTACTGCTTAACTCGCTTACAGTCGATGCGCTCTGTTAACAAAGAACTTGTTGACTGTACTTAACTGTAATTGTATCTGTAACTGTAATTCTCCTCATATCATTCAAATTTCGTCCAATTTTCGTTGAATTAAAATTGTTGTATTAATTTTGTATACCGTTTTCGTTTTTACTAATCAAATTTTATGTTTTCCCCCTTTTTTCTTTTTCAAATATGTATTTTTCGTTTTAAAAAAATTATGATACCGATAACGAAATGTGCCCGATATTTAAAATATGTTTAAAAAACACACACACCAATTTGTTACAATGCTCCGCTTGCCCGCCCGCTCGCCCACGCCCAACATGCACTCGCCTGCGTCAAAAAAAAAAAAAAAAAAAAAAATACCACCAAAAATACTGAACACATACTGAAAACAAAAACTGTGAAACAAATATGTAATTTGCGGTAACAAAATTTTGTTGTTATTGTTGTTGTTATATGTTCGGCCTGCAACAAAACAAAAAATATAATTACAACACACATCATACACAATCGTATGTGCGTGGCGGGTATATACAAATATATGTCTGTGGTATATACCATACGAACCGTTACCGTTACCGAAATACCGCATTTATCGGAACAGCCAAGGGACGCACTAACATTGAGCTACGCGAGCAATTCATATTGGCTGATGGCGTCTCACAGAGCATGGCCGCATTCACGTCCAGACGTTCCACGCCCAATGCTGCCCAAACTGCCAACAGTTCGCAAAATGGCGGCGCTGGTAGCCCCAACTTGCCGCCATATATGAGTGGACAGGGTCCCATCATAAAGGTAAATCAATCAAACAATAAACAAAAAAACGTGGGTTAACAAAAGCAAAACAAAAAAAAAAAAAAACAAAAAAATATATCCCTTAAATATCCCAGGCTATCCCCAAAAAATTCCACCCAAAAACTACCCATGTCATAATTAGGGAAATTTTGAGGTAAGTTTCGAGCTTCGTTTTGGGTTCATTGTGTGTGTTGTTGACAAAAAGCTCGCTGCTACAGCTGCCGCTGCCATTGTGTCGCGCCGTCTCTTGATTTTTGTGCATGAGAATTAAATAATGTTTATTATTGTAAAATTGTAATTGTTGTTGCTATACTACATGCATATACATACATATATATACATACATACATGTATTATAAGCATATATAATTATTTATTTATTTGGTAATCTCTTTCGTTTGATTTTGATTTAACGCTAGAAATTTCACATCCAGCTAAAACCAAAAAAAAGAGTACAGTACACACCAAAAGCAATTTGAGTTGCTGATGTTGTTGTTCTTTTTTTATATTCATCTCCAATTGATTGAGTATAGGTTTAGGCATTAGGTAGGCGGTTATTGTTGTTATTATTATGATTATTATTATTGTTGTTGTTTAACTTGAACAAGGCTTAAATGTGGCTTAAATGATCATATACCGTTTGTCAGATGTAAGAAAACAATTGATCCGTTTTCTAAAACGTTACAAAATTTCCATTTCCAATTCTCTATGTACCCATATATATATATATATACAAATACTTAGCTGATGAGCACTTGGCCGAGTTAATGCCAATATTTGAGAAAATACGTGCACAAGACCAAGTCCCGTGCGCCTTTCCCATACACATGGGCGCCGGCGGCACAGTATTTGTGCGCTGCAATACGAGTCGCTCGGTTCCGCTGAGTCCCCACGTTATGCATTGTCATCCAACAACACACTGGGTAAGTCAACTGAAAGATATTAAAGCAGATGAGTCACAGGTGAAGCAGTTGTTCAACGGGTTTAGCGGGCACTGTTAATCAAACATTTGACAGTGTGGTCACTAAATTTATAAATTATAATTTTCCAATTTATTTTTTGATACAGGTACGCGAGCGTTCGGTACGTTCGATACCCATGTCGAGGCCATCGCGTTCATCGCTCTCGGCCAGCACGCCCGATTCGCTCAGCGACAACGAGGGCAGCCATGGTGGACCCTCGGGTCGCTATACGCCCAGAAAGGTGACCTACACGAGCACCCGCACGGGTCTGACACCAGGCGGATCACGTGCCGGGTCCAAGCCCAATTCCCGCCCGCTCAGCAGACAAGGCTCAAAGCCACCGTCACGTCACGGATCCACGCTATCGCTGGACAGCACAGGTGAGTCTGGATAGTGATCTGAAAATAAGAGGTTGCAAAAGTTTTGGAAAAGAAACACATTTTGATTTTAAACCATTGTTGAATTTTACAGTAATGGAAAATATAAATATGAAACTTATAAAAACTATTGAATTCGATTTGATCAGAAATTTAACATGGGTATGACAAGGCTTTAATAAGAAAAATGAGACATAAAATCAAATATTCAGGCCTGTTCCTAATTTCACTTTCGATAAAAAGTGAAATCCGGAACCGGCCTGATCATAACATATTATAATATAAAACAATTGCCGATTTTAGGTAAATAATTTTTGTTTCATTCAATTCAACAACTTAAATTTACTTTCATATAAAATCAATTAATTATGACCTGTAGTGTTTTGTATCCTTCGGAAAAAAAATTTAATTCCTTTACTATTGAAAAGGATATAAATTAAAAAAAAAATCAGTAAAATCAAAGAATCAACTGTTTTCTATAATTAATGAATGTGTTTTGCTTTTTCGAATATCCTATTTATCAGGTGCGCTACAGAAATCTCTTCCACACAAATTTATGTCAAATTCAAGCGAAAACGATTTCTGTGGCACCCCTGATATTTTTTTCTTTTTCATTAAATTTTTGATAAGGAATTCACACGAGCTGGTAACTAACCACTTTCTTTCTATCCAATTTGACAGATGACCACACTCCCTCGCGCATACCACAGCGCAAGCCATCCGCGTCGAGCACCATCAGCGGCACCGGCACCGGCACCACCCCCCGCCCGGCACGTCTGTCGGTGACCACAGCCGCCACACCGGGCAGTCGGCTCAATGGCTCCAGCACCATCACACGCAAAACCGCATCCGGTTCGGCGAGTCCAGCGCCCACAAGGTAAATTATTGTTGAATAAAACCAGAAGCTAGTTATAAGAATTTATTTTAATAAATGGGGGCAGTGGGGTGGGCTTCGTATCATCCAAATACAATTTTATTAATTTATTTTATTTATTTTTTGATATTTTTTCGGTTACCGCATTAACTTTTGACTCACACAACAACAAAAAAAAATACCGAAAAAACAACACAAAAATAATACTCAATAAATCATTGAAATACGCTAACTAAAAAACTATGAATTGGCATTTGTTGAAACGTTCATCTCGAAATTTGCTTGAAATGCAACAACACTAACTGCAACATCAACAATTATATATATATATAAACAAAAAAAACCAACTACCATATATAAAAATACCAACTTGTGCCTGATACAAAACATATACAGCAACGGAGGCATGAGTAGATCATCCAGTATACCAGCACTAACAGGCTTCGGCTTCAAACCCACTAGGTAATGCCCAAAAAACAAGCATACACTAAACATTACATAAACATATTATTTATTATTTAATTAGTATAAGTTAGGTATAATCCGCGTTTTTTTATAATTAGCTTTAAGCTGTAGCTTATAATTCTTGGTTATGGTTGTTATTACATATATGCTAACTACTCGTAACTTGTTACCACCACATACAAACATACTAAAGCCGCCCATCAAGGATACCGGTTAAGATACCCCTCAATGATTCGAAAACATCATCGCCCACCAGCTCGACCGGCAATCCAAGCAGTTTGGGGTAAAGTTCCACATAGAGAGTGTTACTTGTAACACTCCTAAGTTAACAACATAGTAGATACTCTTTCAGTTCAAGTAATTATTATATTTTACTATTCATTACAAATATTGTTTAAAGTTGTAAGTTAATTGCTTTAAGTTAACTATTCGCAACACCAGTGCATGTCAAACTGCGACTGAATGGAATGCCGTTTAATTTTAACTAATGCTTTAAGTTTGTTTTTTATTGTTATACACTGACATATTCTTGACTATTACATATAGTATTATGCATATTTAATTGCTTAATAAATTTATGCTTATTGCTCTTGTTAAAACGAGTATTTTATTGCCCAAAAAATTAAAAATGAGCCTTAAAAAAAGTTATTTTTCTAAAACAATTTTGAACAAAATATTTAATTTTCTAAGCATATTAAATGCTGTCGAGTATATGTAATAATTCTGCAAGGATATTTAAAATTCGATAATCCGAATTTATCGTTATTTTTGTATTTGCCCTTTTAAACTTAATTGTTGTTAAATTGTTAAACTTTTGATTTACGTAAAGCTTAAAGAGCATTAACTAATGTACTTTGAATTCCTTTAATTTAGACGCAACATCAGTGGCAGCTCAACGCCATCGGGAATGCAAACGCCACGTAAGACATCCGCCGATCCAAGCCGAGCCGAGACATTTAGCTCGACCATGAGGCGGACGTCACGCGGAACAACGCCCACTGAGAAACGCGAACCATTCCGGCTATAAGTCGGCAATTGGATCCATAACAGTTTTGAGATGCCAATTATCAATTAATACACAAATTACTAACAACGCACTGAAGTTCTTTAACTAATCAACAAAACAAAACAAACATTGTGAATTACCTGCCCACTCCCCTTGCTCCAACACTCAACAAGACTCCCTTAAAATATAATTGTAGACTACATTGTTAACAAAAATGTAGCAAGAGCAAAACCAATTACATGAGACAGAAAAGATACATTTGGTAAAGCATAAAAGACAACAAAAATTAGACAAGGAGAGAGTTAAATTTAGATTTATAGTTCAGTTTATAAAGCTATCACACAAAGTTGATCAGAAGGAATGCAACCTACTTACGAGAGTACTACTAACTAATGCAAACTTTTGCTACTACTAATATTTAATGCCTATTACTATTTACTAGCTATATATATTTTCAAATTTATAATTTGTATATATAAAAATAATAATAATAATAATATAATGCAAAATACACTCCAAGTGCTTTAAGGCAATTAAAAGGAATTATTGACAAAAAAAAATTATAAATTTAAACATTCGAATTGAAGCGCCGAATTGCTCTGTCATTGACTCGCACTCGATTGTGTTCTCAAAATCGCCAGTTTGAGGACGCTTTTGTGGCTGTGGGCGTGTCAAATGTTTATCGGTCGAAAAAAAAAGAAAATAATACCTTTAAAATAATATCTGATTTTGTTCTGTTAAAACTAATAGTAAAAGTAAAGAAGAGGACATATAAAACAAATGAAAATAAAAAGAGAAAAATATTTAATTATATACTAAAAGTCATTACTTTAAGTTTTATTAATAAGCGCAAACACCACACACAATTTGTAATGCATCATTATCTTTTTATATGATAATGTATATGAAAGAGAAAACTAAAAGAAACAAAAAACAAAAGGAAACGCAAATTAAAACGAAACCCCGTTTATATAAATATTGTATAATACTAATACTAAATTATTTTGTTATACGAAACGAGAAATGCATTCAACGTTTTTGTAATTCTATTTAATTAAAACAATTTAAACGAGAAATAAACATTTACAAAAAATATTAATAACAAAATTTCGAAAAGTTTGTCTTTTTTTTTAAATTTGTAAGCCCAGTCGAATTTATAAACCTTATACCAGAGATACATTTTTGTACACGCCGAAAGCAGCTCAAATTTTCTGCAATCTAGGATTTTCAGGGTCCCTCAGAAAAATTGTTTTTAAATTTTTACAGGGGTAGGTTCAGAAAATTGATCCTAAAGAGATAAAATATCCCATAACTTAGTCAATTCAAGGACTAGGTTGTCCTTTCGTATATAGAAGTTCCTTATCATGCCAAATTGAATTATGCAAAATAGGTCGAAAGTCCTTAAGGAAGTGAAAATAAAAGGACATTATGTTATTGTTGTTATTGTAATGGGGAAAACTGCACTGCGACCCTTTGCATCTAATGTGCCCCCTTCTGAGCCTATAGCTTATCCATCAACCCTAGTTCTCGTACGAAGTCGAGAATTTTTACCGGGTTAAGGTCTGCTAAGTCCTCCATCGGCAGGACATGTTTTCCTAGAAAACTACATCTACGTCTACATAGAGCAGTGCATTCTGCTAGTATGTGCATCGAGGATTCCTCCTCGAAATTGCAGAACCGGCAGGTTCCACTGCTTACAATTCCCAACTTAGATAGGTGACTTCTCAGTTTACAGTGTCCTGTCAATAGACCGGTGCCAGGCAAGTTTCTGGCGTAGTTCATCTACTAACAGACTCCAAGGTAGTGGAGACAAAACACCCCCTTGAGGACAACCTTTTGTGGTTGTGACAGTAACAGTGCTATCTTGAACTGTTGCAGTGGCTTGTCTAGACCCCAGCAGTGAGGAAGTCCATCTGCCTGTGGTTGTGTCTAGGCACCTCCTGGTCAGGGCCGCCTTGACAGCATCGTGAGATGTGTTGTCAAAGGCACCCTCTATATCCAGGAAGGCGCATATGGCCACCTCCTTATTGTCAACTACTGTGCTTAAAGTGCGGTGTAGTTGATATAGTGCCGTATCCGTGGATCGGCCTGCTCTGTATGCTGCGTTGGTTGCAGCGGGGATTGCACCAGAAGAGTACTTCTTATCTTGTAGTCCACCAGCTTCTCCAGCGTTTTCAGCAAAAACGATGTTAAGCTGATGGGTCTGAAGGACTTGGGGCTGGTGATATCTTTCTTCCCTGCTTTGGGGATAAGGACCACCCTAGCTCTACGCCACGCACTTGGTATGTATCCGAGTGCAAGGTTGCTTATCATCATCTTCCTAAGGATGGGGAGCAGAGGATCCTGTCCCTGCTGTAGAAAGGATGGTGATATCATGTCAAGGCCTGGCGATTTATAGGGCTGGAAAGTACCAATTGCCCATTGTAATCGTTCTGGTGTGACTGTCGACTTGGCAATTTTCCAGTCGGCAGACACTGGCCTCGACATTCTTCTTGCGTCGACTCGTTTCAAGGCTAAATTTGCCTCCGGTGTGCGTTTCGAAAGTGCCCTACGAAACCGGGCACCTTCGGATGTACTTTCTATACTTTCGCAGAATTCGCGATAGTTCTTCCGCTTGGCCTTCCTGATCTCCTTATTGTAGGAGGTGAGGCTTTCACGGTAAGAGTCCCATAAACCGTCTCTTTTCGCTCTGTTGAAGAGGCGACGGGACTTTATCGTATACAGAAAATAGGCTACTACTCGAATATCCTATGAAATATCCTGTTGAAACTAGTCTCATTCGGAACCATTTGGGCGGTACTATCGATGGGCCAAAGGACATGCAAATCGTCTTTGTACTTTCCGAGTTATCAAGGATTTTTAACTGAAATTTAGCAAGTTAATGATCCTTAGATGATGCCATTTTTGTGCCAATCTATAGGGTTCGTCTTGGCGATCCAAGCTAACCATATCCTGCCGATTTGCGCAAGGATATGACCAAATAAGAGTCATTTTTTAAAAAGGTACCTTCATTTCTCGGTCATATTCTTACTCGCATAGTAAAAAAAGAGTATTTCCGGTTTATATACATATATATTAGTCCTCGATATAACTTTAAAATTCGGAGCATACTATTAATTTTGACTTAATATAATATCTTTGCAAGTACAGGGTCTACTCTGAACAATAAATAACTAGCTTTCGAAAATGTTCCAACAATTTATTCAATGATCATGATTAAATCATCGCCGTCTAGCTTCATGCCTTTCTTAATTTCCAATTTCTTGACAACTCCCGATAATGGCGACTGGACCAGCATTTCCATTTTCATCGCTGAAAGCACCACGAGTGGCTGCCCCTTCACAACTTTGTCGCCTACTTTAACGCGAATGTCGATGACATCGCCCGGCATCGGAGCACCAACTTCTCCTGGCACCGACTTGTTGGCCTTGGGATGCACATGAATTTCCTAAAGAAAATCGGGCATACCAAATAAATAGAGTTGTACTATTACGTATTATAGATAATTACCTTCATTGCTTCCTTATCTGGTATCAGGACAGAGTTGAGCTGACCATTTAATTCAAAGAAGACCTCTCGATTTCCATTTGGCTTGAGATCGGCAGCCATGGCCAATGCCTTCAAGCTCAATGTCTTGCCTTTTTCCAGGGTCACATCGAATTCCTCGCCCACCTTTGGACCGGTAAGGAACATACGTGTATCCAGTTTGTCCACGGGGCCATATTTCTCTCGGAAATGCAGGAATTCATTGGTTACTTGTGGATAAAGAGCTGCCGATACGACGTCGCGTTCAGTGATACTGGGATGCGATTTTTTCAGTTCACTCCTCAGTTTATCCAAGTCCATGGGCTCCAGCTTGGCACCTGGTCGTTCTTCGATTCGCGGCATGTCCTTTAAGACATTTGACCGCAATGGTTCTGGAAAGCCGCCGTAGGGTACTCCAATATATCCCTGGAAATACTCGACTACCGATTTGGGAAAGGATAAATCTGCTGCCTTTTCTACAACTTGATCCCCACTAAGCTTGTTCTGTACCATGAACTGTGCCAAGTCACCGACCACCTTAGACGATGGCGTCACCTTGATGATGTCTCCCAATATGATGTTGGCCTCCTGGTAGGCCTTTTTCACCTCCTCGAACACATCGCCGAGACCCAGTGAGAATGCCTGGAACTGCAGATTTGTATACTGCCCTCCGGGTATTTCATTTAAGTAGACATCCGCATTTCCCGAACGCATCGTGGTGGTGCATTCGAAGGGTCCGTAAAGGGTTCGGGTCTGCTCCCAATAGGCCGAATAAGCTGAAACGTCGCTTAATTTGAATTCTGTGTCCAAGGGTGTTCCCTGCAACGAGGCGACTATGGCTCCCATACTGGGTTGCGAGGTCATTCCCGACATGGAGTCAACAGCAACGTCGACAACATCTGCTCCGGCTTGGGCACAAGCGAGCATGGAGGCAACTCCTGCTCCAGAAGTGTCATGAGTATGAACATGAATTGGCAAGTCGGGATGCTTGTCCCGGATGGCAGTGATCAGCAACCTGTGGAGTGAAAAATAGCCATGATTACACCTGTCATCCATCACAGGGATTACGATCTAACCTCGCTGATTCGGGTTTCAATAGACCCGCCATATCCTTGATGCACAGGACATGTGTTCCGGCCTTGACGAGCTCATCGGCCAAGTTGGTGTAGTACTTCAGATCGTACTTGGTGCGCTTGGGATCACTCACGTCTCCAGTGTAGGAGATGGCCGCCTCCACAACTCCGCCCGCCTTCCCCGCCGCCTCCATGCCAATGATCAAGTTCGGCAAGTAGTTGAGTGAGTCGAAGACTCGGAAAATATCCATGCCAGTTTGCACCTGAAATCAATCTCCATTGCTAATCCTCTAACTAAACAATATTTAATATGTATCCATATTTACCGCGAGTTCGCAGAACTTGTAGACCACGTTGTCCGGGTAGCTGGTGTAGCCAACGGCATTGGCGCCGCGCAGCAGCATTTGGAATGGTATATTGGGAATGCGCTTGCGCATCTCCTCCAGACGCTCCCAGGGGCACTCGTGCAGGAACCGCAGGGCCACATCGAAGGTGGCTCCTCCCCAGTTCTCCAGGGAGTACAGATTGTTGAACTTGTGCGCCACGTACGGCGATATCTTCAGCAGGTCGTGGGTGCGCACACGCGTCGCCAGCAGCGACTGATGGGCGTCCCGGAATGTGGTGTCCATCAGCATCAGGTTCTTCCTGGAGCGCACTTCCTTGGCAAATGCCTCGGGACCGACGCAGACAATTAAATCGCGTAGCCCCTCCGGCGGATCCGTCACTAAGGGCAGATCACTATAGTCATTATATCGACAGAACTTTTTTTCTAAAGAAAATTAAAGTAGTAATAGTTTTTAAATTCAAATAAATTATCAGTCATAATCTTTCAGTGGTTCTGGTCAAGGAAAGCAGTGCAGAGTCTATGCATAATGTACACTGCTTGCTGGCATGACTCCTAGTCAGTGTTGCCAGATGTTGAGCGCCCGCATAAGCTAGATTCTTAGTAAATATATGCTAAAATAAGCTAAAAATAAAAAATGTATTGAAAATCAAGCTATATCCAAATGCAAGAAAACATACTAAATCATTAGGTCTTTAAATCTAACTAAATTAGCTAACAAATCATATATTTTATAACACTAATAACACTTAAATATTTTTGTGGCTCAATCCATATCTGTGAAACTAAACAAAAAAGTATTTATACTTTTTGTTGTATTGAAAGTGTTTAAGTGCATTTTGTTGAGGGATATTGACTTTAAAATATTCATCTGACTGAAAACGCGTTCCACTTTCGCCTTTGACCACGACTTTAAAATATGCAACATTTATGGCTATAAGCTATTCGCAAATTTTATAAGCTATGCAAGATCTAGCCTGAAATAAGCTAATCTGGCAGCACTGCTCCTCCAACCAACTAATTTTAATTTGCCAGTCTGGCAACGCTGTAATTTGAATTTATCAATTGTAAATTGAATAAACGAAATATAGATAAATTCAAAATGACGAACAAGTCAACAGTAGATGTTCATGTAAGCTCCAAGTAAACTTACACGATGGCACTGTGGGAACCACTGGATTAACCTCGGCCGGCTTCAGAGTCGTCCCCAATGGCGTTTGTGGTCCGTTGACCAACACTTCGCCTATGTAATTCAGTAGTTGCTGGCCATGATTTAAGGATCGAGTGAATTTAAAAAGCTCCGGATGCTCATCTATGAATCGCGTGTCAAGTACACCATTCAAGAATCTATCGTTCTTAAGCACGTTCAACAGAAACGGAATATTCGTCTTGATCCCACGGATGTGGAACTCGCGCAGCGATCGTTGCGCTTTGGCAGCTGTGCTCGGCATGTCATTCCCGTGGGCAATCACCTTGACCAGGAGCGAGTCGTAGTAGGGCGAGATGATGGCACCAGCGTAAGTGGAGGCACTGTCCAGACGGATGCCCATGCCCTCGCCGGAGCGGAATACCTCGACGCGACCCGTGCTGGGCTGGAAGTCGTTGGCGGGATCTTCGGCAGTCACGCGACACTGAATGGCAAATCCTCGGGGTACTATTTTCTCCTGGGTGAGTCCCAGCTCGTTAAGGGTCATTCCCTCGGCAATACGTATTTGAGACTGAACCAGATCGATGCCCGTGATCTCCTCGGTGACTGTGTGCTCCACCTGCAACCTGGCGTTCACTTCGATGAAGTAGAAGTTTCCGGACTCATCGCACAGGAACTCCACGGTGCCTGCGTTCTCGTATCCCACGTGCCTGGCTAGGCGCACAGCCGCCTCCGTCATCTTGTCTCTAATCTCGACGGGCAGTCGAGGAGCAGGTGCAATCTCAACAACTTTCTGGTGACGACGCTGCACAGAGCAGTCCCGCTCAAATAGATGCACAACATTGCCAGCCTTGTCACCTAGAACTTGGACTTCGATGTGGCGCGGCCGTTCCACGAATTTCTCAATAAACACATCTCCGTTACCAAATGCCGCCTTAGCCTCAGAGGTTGCACGTTCGAAACTCTCTTCCACCTGCTCCATTTTCCACACCTCTCGCATGCCACGACCTCCGCCGCCGTAGGCCGCTTTAAATATTACTGGAAGGCCGTGTTCTTTGCAGAAGGACACGGCTTCCTCTTTGGATGTCACGGGTCCCTCTGTGCCCGGTAGAACCCTCACATCTGCCTCAACAGCCACAGCGCGCGCCAACACCTTGTTGCCCATGGTCTTGATCACTTCTGGACTTGGACCGATAAATTGTATACCCGCAGCGATAACTGCTTCCGCAAAATCACTGCGTTCGGACAGGAATCCATAGCCGGGATGCACTGCATCAATGTCGTTCTCCTTGCACACGCGAATGATCTCTGGAATGTTTAGATAGGCCTCCACAGGCGGAAGTCCCTTGCCCACCATATACGATTCGTCCGCTTTCTGGCGATGCATGTGCATTTTGTCCTGCTCCGAGTAGACGGCCACCGACTTGATACCCAACTCGGAGCAGGCTCGGAACACACGAATGGCAATCTCGCCTCGGTTGGCCACCAGCACCGATCTTATGGGCTTCTGTTCTACCTGTAACAAACATGTAGATGGCAGTTACCAATCTAATTCCCGTCTACAGATTTACCTGGCAGGAGAAATGATTTTTACATATGATGAAGATACGGACGCGCAGCAATCTTCGCAGATTTCTAAGTGCATGCTGAGAATCTGTGAGACACATCGGAGACCAAGGCTGTAGATTGTAGGTTAATATCTATTCTTTAATAATGTTTTATCGAAATAATTATTTTTACTTTAAGATTACCTTATTTAATTATTCTAATGTATAGGATAAAACTGAATTTTGAATTTAATAAAATATATATGTATGGATGTATAGATTGTAACGATTAAACGTCAAATTACGTAGGGAGGAGACCCTGACACAGTGTTGCCAACCACTCTACACAAAAAAAAGGACGGTAAAACCCAAAAAAAATATAGAAAACGGACAAACCTTTTTATCAAAGAAACTGGACAAGAAACGTTTTCTTATTAATTCAAGTATTAAAGTATTAGCTTTTTATTGGCCAGTAAACTACTTTCCACAGGAAATAATGAATTTTTTTAATTTCAAAGTTTTTTGGGGATCCGAAAATGAATATATTAGATGACCTGGTATCTTTGCAGGGCTTCCGGCTACAGAGAGAAATACATACATATGTAAAATTGTAAATGTAATGCTCAAAGGAATATTTCATATTTAAATAATATTAAATTGTTAAGTTAATTATTTGAAATTGAACATTTTTTAAAATAAAATAAATTTCATCATGGGAAATTAAGCAGTGACTGAATGTAGTTAACACTTTGTTTAAGTTGTTATTACATTAAGCAACAAACAAATTCGAAAAGATCTATACCAATGAAATATTTAATACATTTAAAGAATATAAACATCTGATTCTCCTAGTTTATTTTTCTCTGCATCAATTATTTATTCTATCCGAATGAGGCACATTCTTGGTTAAATTTTATATGAATAACATTTATTTAAAACAATTAACTTTTATTTCACAGTTTTTAAATATTTATAATCAAATCTAAATATTGATCAAAAATTTGGCAATGGTTTTTAAATTACAAAATTTTTTAATTCATTTCAAACATTAATTGTTTGTGCGCAATAGTTATATCAATAGATATTATAAACATTTTCAAAAAGTACCACAAATACACGTATATACTACACAGAAATACATGTATATAAAATATAAAAGAAACAAGATTTATCATTTGTCGTTTGACTTAAGGTAATAGAATTTTGAATGTGGTTGACACGATGATAACACGCTCAACATTTACATATATGTATGGTATATGGTATAGGCATAGGTATATACACATATTGACTATCTTCGTGGACGAAGCGTGTGCAATTATTCAATGATCATGATCAGATCATCGCCCTCCAGCTTCATGCCCTTTGTGATTTCCAATTTCTTGACAACTCCGGATATTGGCGACTGAACCACCATTTCCATCTTCATCGCTGAGAGTACAACCAGAGCATGTCCCTTCTCGACTCTGTCGCCCACGTTGACGCGAATATCGATGACATCTCCGGGCATCGGAGCTCCCACCTCACTCTTCAACGTCTTGTTGGCCTTGGGATGCACACGAATTTCCTATTGATAATATAATACATGTATGCCGGTTAAATAAGATACAATTCAGATAGACAATCCACGTTTAATTACCTTCATTGCTTCCTTATCAGGAATGTGGACGGATCGAAGTTGTCCGTTCAATTCAAAGAAGACCTCGCGATTGCCGTTCGCTTTAAGATCGGCAGCCATGGCCAATGCCTTCATGCTTAATGTCTTGCCGCGTTCCAGTGTCACCTCGAATTCTTCGCCCACCTTTGGACCGGTAAGGAACATGCGAGTGTCCAGCTTGTCCACAGGGCCGTATTTCTCGCGGTAATGCAAATATTCGTTGGTTACTTGTGGATAAAGAGCTGCCGATACGACATCTCGGTCAGTGACGTTGGCATGAGATTCCTTGAGTTCAGCCTTCAGCTTATCAAAGTCCAAGGGTTCCATCTTAGCCCCTGGGCGTCCTTCAATGCGAGGCATGTCCTTCAGAACACGCGACCGTAATGGTTCTGGAAAGCCGCCATAGGGTATACCGATGTAGCCTTGCAGATACTCCAGCACCGATTTGGGGAAAGAGAGCTCCTCAGCCCTTTCCAGCACCTGATCACTGGTTAGATGATTCTGTACCATGAACTGGGCCAAGTCACCGACCACCTTGGACGATGGAGTGACTTTAATAATGTCTCCCAGCAGGAAATTGGCTTCCCTGTAAGCTTTCTTCACATCCTCGAAGAAGTCGCCCAGACCCAGTGAGAAGGCCTGGAACTGCAGATTCGTATACTGGCCGCCGGGAATTTCGTTAAGGTAAACATCGGCATTGCCCGATCGCATCGTAGTGGTGCATTCGAAGGGTCCGTAAAGGGTTCGGGTCTGCTCCCAATAGGCCGAGTACTCGGAGACATCACGCAAGTCCAAATTTGTGTCCAAGGGTGTTCCCTGCAACGAGGCGACTATAGCTCCCATACTGGGTTGCGAGGTCATTCCCGACATGGAGTCAACAGCAACGTCGACAACATCTGCTCCGGCTTGGGCACAGGCGAGCATGGAGGCTACTCCTGCTCCAGAAGTGTCATGAGTATGAACATGAATTGGCAAGTCGGGATGCTTGTCCCGGATGGCAGTGATCAGCAACCTGTGGAGTGGAAATAACCATGATTACACCTGTCATCCATCACAGGGATTATGATCTAACCTCGCTGATTCGGGTTTCAATAGACCCGCCATATCCTTGATGCACAGGACATGTGTTCCGGCCTTGACGAGCTCATCGGCCAAGTTGGTGTAGTACTTCAGATCGTACTTGGTGCGCTTGGGATCACTCACGTCTCCTGTGTAGGAGATGGCCGCCTCCACAACTCCGCCCGCCTTCCCCGCCGCCTCCATGCCAATGATCAAGTTCGGCAAGTAGTTGAGTGAGTCGAACACTCGGAAAATATCCATGCCAGTTTGCACCTGAAATCAATCTCCATTGCTAATCCTCTAACTAAACAATATTTAATATGTATCCATATTTACCGCGAGTTCGCAGAACTTGTAGACCACGTTGTCCGGGTAGCTGGTGTAGCCAACGGCATTGGCGCCGCGCAGCAGCATTTGGAATGGTATATTGGGAATGCGCTTGCGCATCTCCTCCAGACGCTCCCAGGGGCACTCGTGCAGGAACCGCAGGGCCACATCGAAGGTGGCTCCTCCCCAGTTCTCCAGGGAGTACAGATTGTTGAACTTGTGCGCCACGTACGGCGATATCTTCAGCAGGTCGTGGGTGCGCACACGCGTCGCCAGCAGCGACTGATGGGCGTCCCGGAATGTGGTGTCCATCAGCATCAGGTTCTTCCTGGAGCGCACTTCCTTGGCAAATGCCTCGGGTCCCTCGCGCACAATGATGTCGCGTAGACCTTGTGGCGGTTCCGTCACTAATTCAAAAGCGAATACTCTTGTTTTAAATCAATGTTGTAGGCAAAAAGTAAATTGATGCATGGGTTATTTACAAACACACAACATTCAGTTAGTTAATGGGTCAAACATTTAAATTCCCAGACACCTCAGCATATAATGATTACCAAAAACCAACAAATTATCACAACAATACATTCATATACACATGTACATATGTACTTACTTACTATGTTTACAAATGTGTGTCCAAATTAAACTATACACAAAAAATTTGCATATTTCTATCAATTAAGATTCTATCTATTAAGATTCCATCTATTAAGATTCCAAGCCTTTACAGCAGCGGTGGGCACGCAATGGCTCCGGGAGCCATCGGCTGCTGAAGAATTCTAATTTCGTGCCAACCGCTGATTTACAGCGTCAAGTTATTTCAGAAATTCCCAAGGGACTTATTATACCATTATGATGTAACTGGATTTCATTTACAGGACGCTGTTGCCATCTAAGTATAAGGTTTTCCGTTACTATATTTTGTATTATTGTGAATAATGAGTTGTGGTCACGGTTGCCACTGTTGGTGTGTTTCCGCCAAAACTGGCTCTTTTTTTTAATAGTTTGGATCTTGTATTTTTGGCTCAATGTTATTTTTTTAATTGGTTATGGTATTTTTGTATTTTTTATGGTGACTTTGAAAATGCAAGAAAACAGGACTTTGCAGTGTTCACTAACGTCACAAAATGAGATTTCTTCCTAAATGCCCCCAAACTAGTTAAAATTGAAATACACAAATTAAAGGAAATATTGTTTATCAAAATAAATAGATTAAAATACATAAATAATTTACCCCAGAAATTAGTTGGTTAGACGATGACAATAGTTTTAAATGCAATATAAATTAATGGATATTAGCTGTAAAATGTTTAATGGGAAATTTATGAATTTTTGAGGGTAGTGAATATATGTAGCTAAGAAACGGAACAAACCTGATTGTTCTTATGTTTAACTGAACCCAGTTTCTACAATCGTATCTTATAAATGTATTTATATGTATGTATGTATGTATGTAGCATGTGAGTGACAATATTTTGAATTTCTCATATGACAAATTAAGAGAACTACAACTCAAACGTACCTTTCGCCTCTCCGTTCTTTTCACGTTCTAACGCTTCCGGAGACAGGTCTTCATTTGTATGAGAATCATGACAACATTTCGTTTATGAACATGGTGGAGAGAGTGTTTTTGTTTTGGTTTTGGTTTTTTAGAGTATGTATGTGTGTTGCAGTTGTTGGTATTTGAGACGATTGCATTTGGTATTTGATTCAATAGCAAATGTTAGAAACAATAAAGTAAATAGAAAAGTAAAACATAAAGTATGCATATTAAACAAATAAGAACAGCTTTTTTCGGCAAACCGAAAATTTTATACACTTGCAGATAAGACTAAAAATATATATGTTTTAGAAGTGAAAATCTTTTAGAAAATGTGAATTTTGAATCCCAAATAATTAAAGCTATACAAATTGTAAAAATTGTAATGAAAAGGTATTAAAAAAAGTTTTATTAATAAATCATTATATAGCTTACAATTTTAGCTATCAAACAGACAAACAGATTATATCGATCAAATTAAAAAAAAATAAAACATATTAATATCTGCATAGGTATAGAAAATGTTTTCCAGTGTAAAACGTCGAAAAGCCTGCTTTCTTTTTCAGACCTTTCCCGACATATAATTAGGGGCAAAGAAAACCGGACACCATAAAAGACCGTTTTTGGAGTTTTTCAAAGTGTTTATTTATTCGACCCTAGGAAAAATATACGAGGCCTGGGAACCGTTTGAATGATAAAAAATTTTTATTTAACCCATTTAGTACCCATTAAAAATTTTCGAATTTTTGTGAAAATCTTCTTTTAAAACTTGTTGCCTCGGGCTCAAAAAAAAGTTTGGATGCAAAAATGTGACTTCATAAAAAGAATTTCAAAAATCTCTTCGCTAACATTTTTTTTAATTTTTTGTAAACTGCAAAAAGAAAATTAAGAAAAAGTGGCTTTATTTGCTGTTTAAAAAAATACGAGCCAAAGGATATTTGTAAATTTTTTATGCAGTTACTATTAGAATTGTTTATGGTGTCCGGTTTTCTTTGTCCGCTACTGTAAATTCCCAATATTGGTGCATTTTTCAAAATTGCAGTAAGCCTTCAACTTGCGACGACAAATAAAAGATTCGAGAGCTTTGACTTGTAGGAGACAAATGTAGATTTCCCATAAAAATAGACCAAGCTTTTAGAAAAAGATTGTCAAAGTGTTGGAAAGTGTGAGTTGGCCAAGTGAAGGTCACGGCCAACGCTGAAACAATTAGGTAAAGCAACAGCCATTTTGGTAGCAACAAATACAAGCGTGGATCCGAAAAAAAAGCACATGCCTTAGACCCTGGTTTAAAGCAAGCCCACTTACCCAATGGAATTGTGGGGACATGAGGATTCACCTCGGCTGGCTTCAGGTTGGTAGCCAGTGGCGTTTGTGGTCCGTTTACCAACACTTCACCCAAGTAGTTCAACAGTTTCTGGGCACGATTCTGTGTAGTGGTGAACTTAAAGAGCTGCGGATGCTCATCTATGAAGTACGTGTCCAGCACACCATGAAGGAACTTTTGGTTCTCCAGCACATTCAGTAGAAACGGAATATTTGTCTTGACACCACGAATTCGGAACTCGCGCAATGCTCGATTCATCTTAGCAGCGGAACTTTGAAGATCACTTGCGTGTGAAATCACCTTGACTAGGAGCGAGTCGTAGTAGGGCGAGATGATGGCACCAGCGTAAGTGGAGGCACTGTCCAGACGGATGCCCATGCCCTCTCCGGAACGGAATACTTCAAGGCGTCCAGTGTTGGGCTGGAAGTCGTTGGCGGGATCTTCGGTGGTAACGCGACACTGAATGGCAAATCCTCGGGGTACTATTTTCTCCTGGGTGAGTCCCAGCTCGTTAAGGGTCATTCCCTCGGCAATACGTATTTGAGACTGAACCAGATCGATGCCCGTGATCTCCTCGGTGACTGTGTGCTCCACCTGCAACCTGGCGTTCACTTCGATGAAGTAGAAGTTTCCGGACTCATCGCACAGGAACTCCACGGTGCCTGCGTTCTCGTATCCCACGTGCCTGGCTAGGCGCACAGCCGCCTCCGTCATCTTGTCTCTAATCTCGATGGGCAGTCGAGGGGCAGGTGCAATCTCAACAACCTTCTGGTGACGACGCTGCACGGAGCAGTCCCGTTCAAATAGATGCACAACATTGCCAGCCTTGTCACCGAGCAGTTGGACCTCAATGTGGCGAGGTCGTTCTATGAACTTCTCAATAAACATGGCGCCGTTACCAAAGGCTGCCTTCGCCTCGGAGCTGGCACGTTGGAAACTCTCTTCCACCTCCTCCATTTTACGGACCACACGCATGCCTCGACCTCCTCCGCCGTACGCTGCCTTGAATATCACTGGCAGTCCATGTTTTTGACAGAACGACAAAGCTTCTTCTTTGGACGTTACCGGGCCATCTGTGCCCGGAACAATGGGCACTCCAGCCTCAATAGCTGCAACACGGGCGGCCACTTTGTCACCCATGTTCTGCACCACATTTGGGGATGGACCGATGAATCGAAGTCCAGCATCGATCACAGCCTGAGCAAAATCACTGCGTTCGGACAGGAATCCATAGCCGGGATGCACTGCATCAATGTCGTTCTCCTTGCACACGCGAATGATCTCTGGAATGTTTAGATAGGCCTCCACAGGCGGAAGTCCCTTGCCCACCATATACGATTCGTCCGCTTTCTGGCGATGCATGTGCATTTTGTCCTGCTCCGAGTAGACGGCCACCGACTTGATGCCCAACTCAGTGCATGCTCGGAACACACGAATGGCAATCTCGCCTCGGTTGGCCACCAGCACCGATCTTATGGGCTTGTACTCCACCTGATGATGACAGATGAGGTCAGCACAACACAATGCTTATCGATATACTCTTACCTGAGTGGAGTACGCATTCTTATTGATAAAGTAGAGCCTTACGCGAGGAATCGCCTTGCGCAAGGTCCTGAAGGCGGCTTGGGACTCCGGCAGGAACATTGTGTGCGCTCTTTAAATGCCGCTACAAACGAGAAGAGATCCATTTTATATTTAGTAACATGATTTAACTACAATATTCATATAATTAAATGAGATAATATCTTGATTGCCGACGTACTTCTATCAATCTACGAGTCGTCGTTGTCAGGGCGCTCTACAAATTTCATGACGATCCCACAATAAAAACCGAAAATAAAATACAAAATTCTTTTATATTAAGAATCAACGCGATCGCTTGTCACGTGTGTGTATTTATTTATATACATACATATGTATGTATGTATGTACATTTAAGCATAGTAGATATACATATGTATACTTAATGGGGTCGAAAATGTGCGGAAATTTTATACTTAATACCCTCCTAATAGATGCATCACTATTGTGAACATTTGTGCAAAAACTGGTTAGGTTGTATTCGTTCAATTGCAAAATGGTACACTAGTTGAATATGAAAAATATAAAAGATGGCACAAACTAACGAAAGTTGTACATTGTTAATGTGGTACCAAAATTTTTGTCAAGTGGCAACCTTGATCTAACACAATTTTAGGTGTACAAGTGAGAACAGAAAAAGGAGTCGGTAACAACGGTTCGGTAATAAACCGACTTAAGGGAGAGAGAGATTGAGAGAGAGAGGGAGGGAGAGAGGGAGAGAGAAAGAGGGAGGTAGAGAGAGAGGGAGAGGAAGAGAGAGAGAGAGAGAGGGAGATCTTCCCTTCATTTTCATTTGTAAATTATGTTTCAATTTTAATCTAATTCCCTTTTTATTTTTTTGCCTAAGGTTTGCGTTAAATAAAAAAATAATTAAAAGAATAATAATATATGCCGACTAAAGTCAATATTGCGAGTATCTATTTAATCGTGAGGTGTTAATAAACTACATAGTTTATCTTTTCATTATCTGCTTTTATCTGCCTTTCAGTCACTTGATATGCACACCAAACAAAAGTATTTATTAACCTTTAACACAATAATACACATGTTAACACCTATTCAAGATTAAATGTACATGTTTTTCGTTTATTATTGCTAATCGTGTCCGTATCAATTGGGTGCAATTACCGAGTGATCGTTGCTCGAATCTTACGAGTATTCAACTTTACCTATTTATTTAACTGGGCATAAAATCCAAAAATAAATTGTAAACAAATTTATTTACCGTTAACAAACATACGAATGAATAAGTCGTTAAAATAAATAAGTACACTTCAACTATTCAATAATGTTCTTTATGAGCAAAACAAAAAGCTATTAATGTATAATTTAAATACACCTCTTGTCATTAGGTGTTAACATGTATAATGTTTTTTGAAGCTTGTCCCTAGCTTTAGATAATGTGTAGATATTTTACACACATTTACATATCGTTATGTACATACATACTAGTATATAGATTATAAAAAGTCTCCGACTTGTGTTATCTCAATAAATACACTCATATATTAATACATACATATATAAATATATATGTATATATAGGACAATTTCATAAATTTCGTTCACAAGTGTCAAAGAGAATTTATAAATATATATATGATTGAACGGCGATAATGCAAATGTTTAATATTAAAATTGGATATCTCTATAAAGTATCTGAAGTTCAATTGAAGGACTACGTTTTCGAGTTCGAGTTCGATTTCGAACAAACAAAGATAGCGACAAAATTACTTAGTATTCAAACGAGTAAGATTAGGAGAACAACAATTACAAAATTCAATTCAATTTACACACAAATTTGTTCAACTTCATTATGCCCATTTGTTTCATTATTATGGATGCAGGTTAAGTACATTAAAAGCCGGATTTTTGTATTTTTAATTTGTTTGCCAGCTAAATAATTAGTATAAAATGTTTAGTATATATGAACATTAATTGGACACATACATATACGATAGAAAGATTGAAAAATGCGTGTTCGCATTTGATTGCACTATATACATATATTCGTTCATATAGTTTTATATCTACCATAAATCAATGCTTTATCTATAAAGAAGTACGAATACACAGCTGAAGAGATACCCTGTAACCAGCTCTAACACATGCACTGCTTGCAATCATAAGTTACACAAGCAGTGCATTTCAGTAATATAATCATTTGTTGCACTAGTTTTATCTTACATCTGTCTTTGATTCGGAAATAGTTGATTGCTTAGTAATTGCTCGCTAAGTTGGTATAAAGAGTGTCCTTTAGTTTATCTAAACATCTGTCACAGTATACAAGGTCCGTTGAAAATTGCTTGCAGTAAACTTTGAACGCACAGCAATGAAAATAAGTACATGTCAATTACAGCACTATCCTACCATCAACAAGATAGTGCTTGGTTGGACACACCCTGTCGTTGTTGTTATTGTGTGTGGTCCTATTTTAGACGTGAAGCCCAACGACCCGCAATTAGATGAAGAGCTTTCTCCTTTGTTTACAACACACACACACATATGCACAGATATATATGTACTATAGTTGAATGTGCATGTTGTTGACCATGTCAATAGCATGCCCAAATGTATGTGTGTATGTGTGCCTGTCGCAATGACCGATTATGTAATGATAATACGACCACATTATTGCAATAATAAGGCGAGAGACGCTTTAGAATGTACACAGCGCTCGGTCGAGTGATTTGCCGATTACGTTGCTTTTTATTGAGTGCCGCTCACTTTTACCGCTCACTGTCTACAGTGTGTGCACACATGTTTAGGTGTATGCGTGTGTGCACATACATACACATATGTATGTATGATCTTGAGCACACGTTGTTAAGGTCAAAGACGTACCACACGTTTCTGGACACACATTGATAATCCATAAATATGATCACTTGATCAAAAATATTCATAGATACATATGTTTGTAAATAGATCATTGCGTGTATGTGATTCTATTCAAATTAGGGACTAAATAATGCCCAACATTGTAGTTACAATCGTACATATGAATATGAATATGAATATGTATGTATGTATGTATGTATGTATGTATGTAATTGGATTCTGATTGATTGTCACGGGAAGCATCTGGAATGTTTTGTCAAATCAAATTGTTAAACTTTGATCCCCTATATGACTTTGAAACTATATAAATTCATAATACAAATATTTTCATATATTTAATTTTTTTTTTTTTTTTTTTTTGTTATTGTCTGCGTCTAGTTTTTTTCTAATTTCATTTAATATGTGTAAACATATATATGTATGTATATGTATATTGGCACATGCCTCAATTTATTCAAGCACGTTTTGGTTGACAGCGAAACCATAAGAAGGTCACAAAAAATATAGGACACAAGGAAATCAACCCAAAACAGCATTAGAGAAGTGATTTACACCAAAAATGTGTAGATAATATAAAAAAAACACACATAATCAAAGTGCTGTACATGTATGTATTTTACATATGCTCATACATATAGATGTGTGTACATATATAATTGTCTAGCTAGCGGCGTTTCTCTTATCTCACGTGAATATTCAAAGTACAATTTGTACACATACTCATACATACATATATGTAAGACGTGTATATGTCTATGTATTTGTGTATATAAGCACTTTCTTATTTAAAACTTTATAGATCCGTAAAGTGTTCGTACAAAATGCATATACATATGTACATATATATGTATGTTTCCAACTGCTCCTTTTTGTTATCCGTTTTGCATCCGAAGAGCACACTTCCAATTGGAATCTTACCGCACGTTTAGAACACACTGAAACAGTCGAAATAATGCGAGACAACTGTACGAATGTGTGAGTTTGTACATATTTACACGCGGATGTTAAGTAAATTAGCATGATTTTCGAAAATCAAACTTATACAATTAAAAAAAATTACTGTCTAGAATTAGCGACTTGTAAGCAGGTATTACATACATTCATACGTATGTAAGTATGTATGTATTTACGTACATATAGTAGCTGTGTGTATTTGCGTTGAGGTTCTGTTTAGGAAGGTAGAACACCTCGGTACGATTACGTTGACTTCACTTCACTTCACAACTGTTTCTGTGCTTCAGCTTCTACTTCTGCCCGGGGAGCTCGAACTCTGCGTACGGCAAGCACCAAAGCTGAACATCCAACTGACGGACGACGCGACGTCTAAAAAAACTTGAAACTTTTGCCAGCATTATTGGCGGTGGCGGCTGTTCGCAGTAGTCTCTCTTCGCTCTGACTAGCTAGCTCTCGGTCTTTCTCTTTTTTGTTACTCTCTCTCTCTGATTTATATTCCTTAACTCTCTCGTAATTTCGATGTGTGTGCGTGCGGCCAACAGACGGCATATGACAACAATAACAACAAAACCTGCACTTTGTCCTAAAGACGAAAATTGTGTCATGTCTGTTGCGGCTCGTGCAAGAGAGAGAGAGATAGGCACTAGAGAGAGAGAGAGAGTGAAAAAGCGGCCGGCTAAGAGTGCGCTAATATAACCTTAAGTAAGGTTGAAGGGAGAGCAACAGCTGTTGGCAAGCCCCCTAAGATTTACCTACACAGATTTACCTACACATACATATACACTTGAAAATATTCCTTTTGGCTTGCGTGTTAATGCGAATGTTAGTTAATATGTAAGGAGGCAAAGCACGCAAAATACACGTATGTATGTCTATACATACTATGTACATGTGTGAGATGCTTGTATTTGTAATATTGTGCTTGTTCACCTGTACATACAGTGATTCACCGCTAAAATGAACACAGTAAAAACAAAACAATTAACAAGTGCTTTCAAGTCGAGCTTTAGCCCATTATTTTTTTAAAACTACAGCAGCAGGTGAGTTTTAATTAAATCAAACCCACTTGCAAGGTGTATGTGTATGTATGTACATATGTACAAATGTATGTGTGTACGCATAACCTAGGCGTAAACACTATAAGCCTGGTGATCGAGATAAGGCGTCTGGAAATATTTAATTAAAGGAAAAATCACAGCGCATCTACCAATTTTGTATGTACAACGTAAGAGTGTAAGTAAATATTTCAGCTCCAATTGGAAGTCCCACTGACAGAGGCGATAATACAAGTCGAGTCAGTCAGCTGCCATTTGTCGGAATTTGACGAAGGTCGACGACGCGGCGCTTCGTGCATTCGTTCGTTGTGACTAAATGTCGTACGATTCTATATGGTGCGCCAGACATGGCAGGTTGTTGTTGTTAAACAACAATCCCCCATAAACCATTTCGGCTATCAACTAACTCCCACCAATTTGGCAAATTGACTTTAAATTTGTGTACAACAGACGAGTGCTTTTAATCTTCTTCTTTCAAATAATTTCTTTTTTTTGTTCTCGAAATACAGTAGAAGTTCCCTAACTCGAATCACCATTATCCAAGAAAAAAGTTCGAGTTATACAGATTTCGAGTTATGGTTTTTTTTTATTCATTTGAAAAGACACTTCAATTTTATTCATTCATAAATACATTTCAAATTGCAAATTTTTCTTGTTTGTTCAAGACCTGTCGATATTCTCAAAAATTGGTTTTTTCGTTCTTTGCTGTATCCAGAAGAAGTTCCCGATTCAAATGCCACTTCAGCCACTTCAATTTTTTTGGTCTAATTTCCAATTTCAAACAAATAGGTTTAAATATTTCGTAAAGCAATAAACATTTTAATACACGTGATGGTGCCATGGTAAATTTATTCAGTAAACGCTATCATTGCCACTCGATTTTGTTCGAGTTAGGAAAGTTCGACTGTATTTGCAGTTTAAATTTCTTTATTTTAAAAAACCTGTTATGATTGTTATTAGGGATCTTATTTTTTTTTTATTAATTGTTAATTATCGCATACAAATATTTCAGCTTTATTTGCATAAAAAACAAAAACAAAAAAGAGTTATAACTTATAAGAGTTATAACATTGTCGATAACCCTTGAAAATACTTGTTTATTCATTTTTAGGTGGCAGGAGTTTATCAGTTTATCAGTTGGGGTCGTCGCGATCGCACAGAACTGCACGTGCCGTCGTTAAGCATAGGGGATATTCCACCAGACAGACGTGCATTTCTTATTTATAAGATAACGTTCGATTTCTATTCGCCAGTCTATGAACTGACTTACATTCTTATCTAATTTATACCTTAACTTATCTTTTTACCCACTTTATAGCATTCTATTGGGCTCTATGTTGAGTTTGCAGCTCTTCAATTGGGTTTGATTGAACGTAGCGTTCCTACCCCAATCTTATTTGAAATTAAAAATTCATTATACTTACAATATAAGAGCTAATAACTCTTAAATCGACAAACAGACGCTAGTAATCTGCACGGATTCGTATCAAAAATTTATAAACTTCACCACACCCGCAGTTTTTTTAGATAGAACGCTCTTTGTATATCAATAAATTTCACTTTTTTTAATAGTAATTAAACTTTTGAATCGCAACAGTATTGGATAAATATATTTGTAGTTATGACTGTTTCAAGTCCAAGTTTATGCAGTATTTTTATACCATTTGATTTTAGAATTTCTAGATGCAATAAGCACTCGATTATAGATACCTTATAGAGTCAGCGACTTCTGCCTGTTGGCTAATTACAAAATTGGCTCCTCCTTGAGCACGACGGGTTCACCATCCAACTTTCGTATAGTCGGCAGACGCTTAATGCACTCGGCCCTCCAAGTAGGCTCGTCTAGGCCCTCAGATAAAGGATTACCAACTACCACTAAATCTTCAAGGGATTCAATTTCGGCGAGACGATTAAACTCGGACCAATCCTTGATCAGGTTGTTGCTTATGTAGAGCACTTTTAGGCACTTGAGGCCAGTCATGCCTTTGAGTTTCTCGATCAGATTGTAGCTTAGCCAGAGCTCTTCCAAAGTTTCGGCAACGGCTTCCTAAAATCAAAATTAAATTACTAACTATAGATCAAGCTTTTCTATAAGTTTAGTTTTACCAGTCCGGATATTTGCTTGATATAATTTCGCGATAATGAGAGCACTTTTAAGCATTTCATGCCCGATAAACCGAATATCTTTTCAATCATATTCGTGGACATGCTGATTCTTCTGAAATTTTAATTATTGCAATAAAGTATTGATTGGAATGTTGAATATTTGAAAAGTATGTATTTTGTGGTATTTACTCGCAGTTTACTAGCGTTCCAAGAGTATTATCCATTTTTTCTATTGGTGGCCATTGGAACTGCAAGTCAATGTCCTTGGCATTAACTGAGTTCTGCTGTTCCCGGTCCTCCCAGCGTTTCAATGCTTCCTTAATTGTTGTTGCTTTCGACATTTTCCTCAACCGAATGAATTCTGGTTCTATCACAGCTTGTTTCACTAACAAATTATGGTTGCCCCGAGCAACCTAGGGGCTGGTTAAGCATATTATTTGGTTTCTAATAAACAATTACTAGAGTAATCAGGACAACAGATAGTTATATATATTTTAAAGGCAACTTATTTTTATAATTGAATAATATCTAGTAGGAATTAAAACCGTAACCGAAACCGTAACTGAAAGCGATATTCGTTTCGGCTTTAACCCCTGATATCTAGAATTCCATTATGAAAAACATTAAAATTTCTTTAAAGTTCAAGTTTATGCATTTTCAGCTGAATAAATGTGCATACATACGAAGAATATCTACATATATACATTTTGATAAATGAGTTCTCGTTGAGGATTCTGAAATTGCTTGGCATTACACACGAGATGGGACAAAAACCCCCTCAAGGCCACTAGGCCACTGAGCTGGCCTGGAACCGGTTTTCGAACACTTTTGGAGCCGAAACCCAAAATATTTATAAAAAGCTACCGTCGCACAGTGTGACACTCCGATTTTCTGTGAACCGATTAGATACTATATCAGATAAAGCACATAGCTCTAATTTAAATTAAAATTATCTCTGAAATGAAAGCATAGGATTATATAACCTATATACATATTAAAAGAATTATTTCTTAAAACCCTCAACGATTTTATCGTGTGTTTATTTTATTGAACCTGGAAATTCTCTGAAATATGATAAATAACTGATTATACTTATTATTAACGCAACAAAAACAAAATATAGAGTTTTAAAAATTGTTTGTTTCTTATCTATTTATTGACCAGGTGCAAATAATCAAAATTCTGAATAAATTTAGTCTTTTTAATTCTTGTCAATCGTTCAAGGCCCAAGAAATGGGAATTTAAATTTAAGTCGATTTTTTAATGTTGCAAATCATATTAGAATTTATCATTTAAGCTGTAAATTAGATAAACGTTCTCGTCACCATTTTGGGAGAAGTTGTATAACTAATTCCAAATAAAATTATTCGTAATTTGACAAACCATGCAAACATTCAAAATCCAATAGGAGCCATTTCAAACAAAAAAAAAGAACTAAATATGACCATCGACCCTTTTCTGTGTGCCAAGGCTGCCACACGTTTCAAAACTATCGGTACCTCTTATTCTGAAACGACCCAAAACTGTCCGGTGCGTGAGAAAGTTCGAGTAGGACAGAAAGCGTTTTGCGTTGAGAGCAAGAGAGCGCGCTGCTGTGACTGACGTAGAAAGGAGAGAAAATATTTATACAAGCTTTATTTCATTTGTTATTGTCGTTCGTTCTGCTGTAGCTTGCGGTGGTATTTTACAATGTCTTCTGAGTCGATTTTCGCGAATGTGCCCAAAGGGCCGGCAATTGAAGTTTTTGCCTTAACACAAGCATTTAAAGAGGACTCCAGCAACAAAAAAGTGAATTTGTCTGTGGGTGGTACGTAACCAAATATAAAAATACAAATAATAAATGCCTAATTTTAGTTGTTCATTTATTTTCCATATGCGTTAGTTACCAACATATATAATAATGTACACTGCATGTATATAATTAAATACATGTATGCATATGTATGTATGTTTGTCTTAATTCTCACACTTAATTAACATATGTATTGTTATTGATAATTCTCCAGTTGTTTTTGTTGTTCAAAAAATATAAGAATGTAACGAAATACTTTCTACAATACATATGAACGGTAGAGGTCGTTTGGATGTCAAATCGTAATTGAACAATGTTTTTAACCCGATATCCCGGTCGCAATAAGCGTATAATTTCATACATTCACATATTTTTAAACTTTTTATTTCATTAAATGTTATGCATATATGTTTGTATTTAGATTATTGTATTATTAGTGTCCCGACTTGTGTTTTGGATTATAAACTATTGTGCAATTAGGTTGTTTATTTATTAATAATTCTTTATCAGTTGTTGCGAAGGGAACTTTGATCCGTCAAAATATTGACTTATCTTATCTATTATCAGCTGTTTTCAATTTATGAAACGAACTGATATATTTTATTATGCAACAATAAAACGATTAAGCATATCCATACAGTCAGTGTCATAAGTATTTTAACCATGATGCCCTAACGATGGAAATTCTTTTGATTATCGCTTTGTGCATTATTATACATACGAATTTTTAGGAATCAATAAGAAAAAGGTAAAACATATTTGTGCTTTGGTGAATTAAAACTACTGCAGCCACTGTAAGTCGAGCTTTCAGTGTTGCCAGACTGTGACTGGCTTTTATCTCAATTAGAGATACGGCATCACATTTATTTGGTACACTGACTTCAAAACTGTTACCAAATATTTTTGTATTTTATTACATTAAATAGTGTTTCTCATATTACTATTTGCAGCTTACAGGGCAGAGAATGGCGAGCCATGGGTATTGCCGGTGGTGCGCAAAACGGAAATTGGCATTGCGGGAGATACATCAATTAACCATGAGTACTTGCCGGTGACGGGTGAGAAGTTTGTTGTTGGACCAACTAAATAGCAACTAATGAATGAATTAATCGTTTAAGGTCTTGATACATTCACACGCGCTGCAACGGAATTGGCATTGGGAGCGGATTCGGTGGCATTGAAGGAGAAGCGTGTAAGTTACAGACTATCGAAGTGTTTGCCTTTGATTTCCAATTGTTTGTATTCGCATAATTTTCAGGCTTTTGGTGTTCAAACCATCTCTGGCACAGGAGCACTCCGTTTAGCCGCTGAGTTCTTGTTCCAACAACTGAAACGCAACACAGTCTACTATTCGAATCCGACCTGGGAGAATCATCACAAGATTTTCGCCGATTGCGGCTTCACCAATCTGCATTCGTATCGCTATTGGGATCAAGGTAAACTCCAGCTGGACTTTAATGGCATGCTGGCTGACTTGGAGCAGGCGCCCTCAGGTGCTGTGATCATTCTGCATGCGTGTGCCCACAATCCCACCGGCATGGATCCAACTCATGAGCAATGGAAGCAAATTGCTGATCTTATGGAACGAAAGAATCTGTTTCCACTGCTAGATTCGGCCTATCAGGGCTTTGCCAGTGGCAATCCCGATCAGGATGCCTGGGCGATACGTTACTTTGTGGATCGCGGCTTTGAGCTGTTTGTTTGCCAATCGTTTGCCAAGAATTTCGGCTTGTACTGCGAGCGAGCTGGCAACTTGACGGTGGTGCAAAAGAGCCCATCCACCAGAGACATGATTCACTCCCAGTTGACGTTGATCATTCGCGGCATTTACTCGAATCCGCCGGCGTATGGCGCTCGCATTGTGTCCAAGGTGCTAAATACCCCTGAGCTGCGCAAGGAGTGGATGGACTGCATCCAAGGCATGTCGAGTCGCATCCGTGAAATGCGTAAGCAGCTGCGCGACAAACTTGTCGCATTAAAAACTCCTGGAAATTGGGATCACATTGTTCATCAAATTGGCATGTTTTCGTACACGGGCCTCAACGAGAAACAAGTTGCCGTTCTGATCAAGGATTACCATATTTATTTGCTCAGAACCGGACGAGTCAATATGTGTGGCCTGAATTCCAGCAACATTGATTATGTGGCAAATGCTATCAATTCAGCCGTGACTGGAAGTCCAGCTGCTTTTGAGAATAAATTATAAGTCCTCTGAGAGAATCAATAATTGCAGTTAAAAGAGTAGATCATTATGATAATATGTTTACCCAAGTAGCGAGTGAAAAATGCATGCATTAACATTTTATAAGTATAAAGTTGCATTTTGTTTACAAATTGTTTAATTATGTATTATTGAAAATCTCAACATAAATACACAAAAAATGCATTTACAGCAAATTGTTACAGTTTTCACTTGAAATATTCAGTGCAATAAAAGAATTTACACCCAAATACAGCCATGGCTTTTAAAAACTCGACTTAAGGAATCGAGCGTTGAATCTCCTAAATCAGCAATGTATTGAAATAATGCAGTAAAAAGGAAATGCAAATTAATGTTTGTTTGAAAACAAAACAAACAGCATACATATGTGTTATTGCTTTAATTGCAATAAATCGGCGTTCATATTTAAAACTCTTTTTCATGAAAACTCTCTCCTCTCTCTCACTTTGTCACAAAGTATTGTCACAAAAACAAACGGCGGGCATTAAAATAACATCAAAATAGAGCACACCACTCACAAACTGCCGAGCTCTCGCTTATACACTTTGATAAACATTGCTAAAAACGTTTTCTGGCTTTTAAAAGTTCGACTTCCTTACGGACTCGAGCGTGGAGTCTCCAAATATTCTAGGCATGCTGAAAACCGCCACCTATGGTCATTATTTGATTGGCGAGCCCTCTATCTGCGTTAGACTAAAGTAGTTAAATTAGCAAATTGAGCCTCAAATTCGAAAAGACATTCACCACAATAATACTCCAGCCGCCTAGCGACAAGAAATTAAACTAAGTTGTCAACAAGAGAGGTTTGGAAACGTGCTAAAGAATATTATGTCTACCGACTATTTTCGAAAAGACATTCACCACGATAATACGCCAGTCGCCTAGCGGCAAGGAATTACACTAAGTTGTAAAGTAGAGAGGTTTGGAAATGTGCTAAGGAATATTAAGTCTATCGTTCTATCGACTATTTTCTGTGGTTAGTTACAAGGCGACTCTTTTTTCTGAACCGAGGCTGCCAGATGTTTAAAACTATTGGTGACTTTAGTGTATGTGTTGGTGTTGTTGCATTTACTCAAAATGGCAGGTAAATAATTGTCAAAATCATAAGGAATATGTTTACTAATAAAAGGTATACAACTTAGACAAGACAAACCCAAATGATGCTCCCAGTGACAGTGCGTCAACTTCCTCCACTAATGTCGATAGCACACCGCTGTTCCCAACAGCCAAGCCCGGAAAACCAGCCGATTATGGCACCAATAACACACTGGAACTGTTGGAACGCATTCCCAGTCAAATAGTCGATCTGAAGCTGGACGAAGTGCTTACGGCCGTGAAGACAGTGGACAACCTCTGCGATTATGCACGCTGCAAAACCAAAACCAGCTTAATGGGTCAAGATTGCGAACTCTGTAAGAAACGCTTCTGCTTCAAGCACGGACTCCCCGAGGTTCATGGCTGCGGTGTCGAGAAAAAGCGGGAGGCGCGAAAGGAATTTCTGAATCCCAAACCGATAAAGACCATACGACAAGAAGAGGATCTCAAAAATGCTAAAAAGAAGCTGAATGAAAAACTGAAGAACATGCAAGTTAATCGCATGCAAAAGAATAATGCAGGGGCAGCGTCAAAAAAGAAAAAATAGAAATTTAGATATATGTAGAACCTAAAAGAGAAGTGTTATCTTAAAATTAATAGTTAAACTAATTAAATGTAAAACTTATTACTCACTGTGTACTATTGTTTATTCTACTTCATATATACATACATTTACATTTACATATAGAATAATACATGCGGTACCCAGCAAACACTTTCTATCGCTTTTTGAGAGAGCTCTCCTATTATTCTCTCTCATTCCTTCGATTGACAGCTTTCTATCGCTAAAGAATCGCCTGGAAGAGTCAATCTTGTATTATTAATTAATCTCCTGCGCGACTCAGCATACTCTATTCAGCCATGGGCGATTGTATAATCGCCCAAATGTTTGCTGGGTACATGTGTGTATGCATGTGCACAAATACAACTGCATAAAAACAGCTGATTGAATTCTGATTGGCCCAAGGGATTGTTAGAATGTCGCTTCTCCAGTCGAAACGTTTTCTAAACCGTATTAATTGGACATCAGTGCGTAATGTGGCGTTGTACACACAGGGCCAATCACCTGAGCCCAGGATACGTGAATACTTCTATTATATCGATCATGAGGGCATGGTTTGTAAATTCGTTTAATTACTTATATAAGAAGTATTCTCAAATATACATCTGTATTTCCAATTGCAGCTCTTCCTAGACGATGCCAAGATGAAGAACTTTACATCCTGCTTTAAGGAGCGAAAATTTCTACAGTTTTTCTTTAGTCGCCTGCGACAAAATGAAACGCAACGTTACCAAATGTTCCCATTTCTGTCGCCTTGTGGCCGAGAACGAAACTATGTGCGTTGCGATGATACGCCCATTGTTTTTACGGAACAACTGAAGACGGATGCGTCCAAAGATGAAGAGACTTTGAGTTACGCACATGGAGGTGCCAATTTAACAGTGACCTTTGAGCCACAGAAACTTTATATGCACCCGGCGAGCGGGAGAGTCTACCATCCAGCCTGGCCAAAGGTCGGTAATGTTGGACTCGTTCGCTCCAAATTGGCCATTGAGCTTAGCCAGAACTTTGTGTTTACTGACGGCAACGAATCGCCAACTCACTTTAATTGGCATGGATCACAGCTCAAGCTGGAACACGATTGGATACAAAATTGCCAATTTCAGCACAAGTAATTAACGTAAAAGTAATTTGTAACATTGCATTATTTATAAGTATGTACAAATCTAGATTAAACCAACTATTCAATACTCAGAGGCTTGAATTCGCCCTCTTTAACTTTAACCCAGGAGAGTCCAGTGGCAGCTCCACCACCACCACCTCCGTTTCCGCTTCCGCCGCCACTTTCATTTGGTGACACTGTGCCTCTGGCTGTGCGTATTTGCTCGAGAACAGGTCCATGCAGCTCTGCTTGAAACTTCTCAAAGATTATATAATGCGGATCTTCCGTTGGTGGCGTGTCATAGATGTGGGTTCTACTCTCCGCTATACTCTCCTGGACAAGAGCTGCGAATGCATCGCGATTATTACCGAGCAGCTTGGCGACCTCGACGTTACTCAAATCATTAATTGCCATATTGCGTATGCTTTCCAAGGGATCGGCGAATACCGCCTGCATATACTTTAAAATCTGCCAGAGGTGATCTTCACCACATCGCCATTCCGGGAATGCGTGGCTGATGTCCAGACTGTATGTGTAGGGACAGACAAGAGGATGCACAAGGTTGTGCTGGAAAATAATGGCCTGAAAAGGATATTGCTGGAATACCTTGCCGAAGAAAATATATTTACACACACTCACTGGAACACTTTTGTCGCTGTCTGGAAAGCGATCGGGCAGCAATATGGAAAAACGAAACACTCCACCATCATAAAATCCCTGTCGTCCAAAGAAGACTCCAAACCATTCTAAGATAGATAGAGATATTAGTCATTCATAAAATACTTTCAAGAGTGTGTGTACTCACGCAATGAATTGGCATAGCTCGGTATAACATAAATGCCCGACAACTTTTCCGATTCAATCATTTTGCTGCAAATATAAATTGTTTGACAATTGCAAGTCTCACATTATTGTAAATTCTTACTATTCCGCCAGAATTTTGTACTCCTGCTGTATTGTGGCAAGGAGTATCTTCTCATCTTTCTTTTGGGCATCCACGTCAAGTGTCATATTTATTTGTAAATATTCTATTTGTATTTATATTTTATTAAAAATAATTGTTATTGTTGATAGAGTTGTGTCGTTTCGCTCTGAAAAAGTTCAAATGAACGGGTCATTAAGATGTATTAATGAACTTGTTCAGTCAGTCGTGAATTATATCGTTCTTTATGCAGTCGCCATCCCTGTTCACGTTTATTTTGCAATTGAAGCTTCCTTAGTATGCGGTAAGTGGCAATGGAGAGAATTCAACAACATGTCATTTAACTTAAAATTGTAGGGGTCAAAATATATAAAAACAAGCATACAATATTAGACTGAAATCTAATAACGACAATGGACTCGAAGAATTTCGACAACCTGGAAGACATGGAACATAAGGAACAAGAGGAGGAAGTGCCTGCACAAGATGCCATTCAAACTGACAATAAAAAGGTCGTACCTGAATTTTATAACAAAGCACAAAAATATTGGTCCGAAGTACCAGCGACAGTAAACGGAATGCTCGGAGGCCTTGGTTACATCAACACAATTGATATTCAAGGCTCGAAACATTTTCTACGTGAAATAAAAGTGCCAGGCAACAAATTAGCATTAGATTGCGGTGCTGGAATCGGCAGAGTTTCACGCAATCTTCTCATGCCGTTGTTTGAGACCGTTGATCTGGTTGAACAAGATGCCGCTTTTGCCGAGAAAGCGCGGGAATTATGCACAGCAGAGGGAGTGCGTCGGAACAGCTTGGGAGAAATATATAACCTCGGCCTACAAGAATTCTCACCTTCACATAAATACGACCTGATCTGGAGCCAGTGGGTCTTGGGACACCTAACGGACAGGGATCTTGTAGCTTTCTTTCGGCGTTTACAACAAGGCTTGCAGCCTGGAGCCTACTTTTGTATGAAAGAGAATGTCAGTGCCACCAAGTCAGTCATCGAAGATGAAGAGGATTCATCAGTTACTCGTCCCCTAGAGTTCTACGAACGGTTTTTAAAAGAGGCTGGTTTCCGAATAGTGCGAAAGGTGCGACAACAAAATTTCCCCAAAGGCCTGTTTCCAGTGTATATGATTGCCTGTAAGTCTAAGCAATAGTAAATAAGATTTGCCCTATTTACATATGCACATATGTATTTATGATTTAAAGTAAATATCACAAAAAAAGAAATGTCGAATTCCTTATTCAGCTACTTGGGGATATCTCTGTTTTTGTATGTACATGTGTAAAAGTATTAAAAATAAATAAAAAATAAAAACCATAACCCTGCTGTTAATGAACATTAAAACAGCTGTGACATTAGGGCTGGGAAAACGTGAATATGTTCACGTTGATTTTCAGAAAATGATTAATGGTATTCCGGGAACAGTTTTAGATTTGGTTTCGTAAAAAGAAAAGAATGAATGAATAAAGCTTATTGTTATTGAAATCTACATTTATTTTATTAACTGTGTGTAATATTTTGTCATGGGTGTAATTCTTCATTCGGTATAAAAATGTTCATTTAATTATTTTGAGTTCGTTTCTGTCAATAACAAACGAAGATGCATATCGTAAAATGTTCGCCATCTATTGGCAGCATCTGGCAGCACTGGTTGTATGACGAACGTGCTGAATTGTCAGAGCGCTCGCTAGTTTGCAATTAAACAAAAGAATGTCGAAGCGCGTACAACCGGCGTGGCAAGCACCAAAACCGGCAACACGGCCGCAATTGCGTTTGTACAACAGTCTGACCAGGCAAAAGGAGGAGTTTGTGCCTTTAGAGGGCAACAACGTGAAGTGGTATAGCTGTGGCCCCACAGTCTACGATGCATCCCACATGGGGCATGCGAGGTAAAGCCACATCAGCAGGCAATGCTCTCACATTTTATACCACATATCTAATCTCGATTGTCTCGCCATAGATCTTACATTTCTTTTGATATTTTGCGTCGCATATTGAGTGACTACTTCGGCTACAACGTCCACTATGTGATGAACATCACAGATATTGATGACAAAATTATAAAGCGAGCACGTCAATATCATCTGTATGAGAAATATGCAAATGCAGCTGCACAATTGCCGTTGGAAAGACTGTTAACTGAGCAGAAGGAAGTGCTGACGCAATTGCAGGTGAAATGTGACAAGAATACGGATGCCGATAAGAAAGTAATGCTGGAAAAGATGCTGCAACGCATGACCGATGCTATGGAGGCACTCACCAAGGCTGTCAGCGTCGGCGACAAGGAGAAAATTGCGAAAACGAGAGATCATTATTTGGCCGAAGCAAAAGATCCGATTGCCGAGTGGCTAGATGGAAACGATGGCGCCAATGTCAATGATAATTCCGTCTTTGAGGCACTGCCGCGTTATTGGGAAGATCAGTTTCACAATGATATGAAATCACTTAATGTGAGTCATTTGCGATAATGTCTTGACTCTCGACTTAATTATATTCTTTATTTCTTTAGATACTGCCACCTGATGTATTGACGAGAGTGTCGGAATACGTGCCGCAGATTGTCGCATTTATAAAGCGTATCATTGACAATGGGTTAGCTTATAATGCAAACGGCTCTGTCTACTTTGATGTGAATGGCTTTGACAAACGTGAGAAGCATCATTACGCTAAGCTGGTGCCCGAGGCGTATGGCGACACAGCATCTCTTCAGGAGGGCGAAGGAGATTTGTCAGTGACTGAGGATCGGCTCTCCGAGAAGCGTTCACCCAATGATTTTGCTCTGTGGAAGGCAAGCAAGGCTGGAGAGCCTTGGTGGGACAGTCCCTGGGGACGTGGTCGTCCCGGCTGGCATATCGAGTGCTCAGCAATGGCATCTGATATATTTGGATCAACGTTTGACATACATACTGGCGGAGTTGATTTAAAATTCCCCCATCATGACAATGAGCTGGCACAATCGGAGGCGGCTTATAATGAATCGGAATGGGTCAAGTATTTCCTGCACACTGGCCATCTGACAATTGCTGGATGCAAAATGTCCAAGTCGCTCAAGAACTTTGTAACGATACAGGAGGCCTTGAAGAAGCACTCAGCGACTCAATTGCGCTTGGCGTTCCTATTGCACTCATGGAAAGACACGCTAGACTATTCGGAGAACACCATGGAGATGGCTACTCAGTATGAAAAATTCCTCAATGTAAGCACAACTCGTTGAACTTTCAATTTCATTAAGGTATTCATGGCATTTTTAATTTATGGCAGGAGTTTTTCTTAAATGTCAAGGACTTGACACGCCTGCTGTTAACTGGAAAAGCTATGGATCAGTTTACTGAATGGACTGCATTGGAGTCAGCTTTACAGACCAAGTTTGGGGAAGCGCAAGCACAAGTTCATGCCGCTCTTTGTGGTATGTGCCCATATTAAAATTCTCTCTACACTCATCTAATCTGTTCCTTGTACAGATAACATTGACACACGCAGCGCATTGGATTCCATTCGTGAATTGGTATCAAATACGAACATCTATATACGTGACAACAAGACCAGGTTGAACCACTTGTTGCTCCGTAAGATTGCCACGTATATTACCAACTTGCTGCACACATTTGGAGCTATCAGCGGGCCACGTGGCGGCATTGGATTTCCACTGGGCGGTGGAGATTCCAATAATGCAGCCAGTATTGATCAGGAGTCGCTTGTAATGCCCTACGTACAATCTGTGGCCGAGTTCCGTAACTTGGTTCGCGAACAGGCGAAGGTGCTTAAAGCCTTTGACATTTTAAAACTGTGTGACGATTTGCGTGACGATGTGCTGCCTAATCTGGGCGTGCGTCTGGAGGACAAGGATGATGGTAAATATGCTGTCAAATTGGTTGATCGCGAGATGCTTTTGCGGGAGCGCGAGGCAAAGCAAGCCGCCGAAGCGGAACGTGCAGCGGAGAAGGCGCGTAAGAAACAAGCTTTGGAGGAGGCAGCTGCTGCCAAGGAAGCACAACGTCGAATCAATCCCAAGGATATGTTTATCAGTGAAACTGAAAAGTACTCGGCATTTGGCGAAGATGTGAGTGTATCCCAAAAGTGAGGAAAGCTTGTTGTTATATTAAAGATATTCTGTTGTTTCAGGGACTTCCCACCCACGACAAGGAAGGCAAGGAGATTAGCAAAGGACAACTCAAGAAACTTCAGAAACTCCAGCAACAGCAAGAGCAGCGCTACAAAGAGTATTTGGCTAGCGTAAACACAGCCTAGAGATAAATATTTAATGATATTAAATCTGTCTGTAAGTTAACTCGCTTCCAGCCATCAGATAAATGCAGTTAATGTTTATTAAACACTTTTGATACGAGCCTGTTCATCACGAATATTTAATAAAAATCAAAACATACACTCGCCATCATTAAGACATATTTTTGACATGGTAAACTTATGTTTATTAAGTGTGATAGCATTTCTAATCTTAACACTTGAAAGTGACCTACTAAATAGCATTTATCTATTAATTATTATATATGTATATGTGTCATCTAATGAGTATAACTTGATCGTATTTTGGTAATTGCAACTATTTCACTGTCTATATTCATAATGGTCTTACAAGCTGCCAATATTGTTGTAACGCTTTAATTTATCTGGGAAGTTGTCTCTAAATAGCACAGGATCCGCTCTGAACTCGACAGTGCGCAGGGGCATTCGTCCGTAGATCTTTGAGAACCGATCAATGCAAGCAGAACGTTCCCGCATATGATTCAAGTCCGCTGACAACATTTCCGTATTTGTGCACTCCGGGCACTTGAATTTTTTCCGTGGCGTCACTTTAATTGGCGGATTGTTTGTGATGTTTGCAACCAGAAAGTTCATGGCAATATCCTCACAGTTCATGTGATCATCGACCCAATGTTTGATGTCGCCGGGCATTGCGTATGTATACATATGGCTCCAATATTTGTGATGAAATGCAGCGCCAGTGAGAACCATAGATATTTGATTTGTCCATTCGGATTCGTAGTGCCATTGCATTGTTGCATTATCCCAGACGTGAATGCGACTGGGGAATCCAACAATATGGTCCGGAAACTCACGCCATACTTCGTATCTAAAATTATTGAATTAATGTGTTAAATAAATCGTCCGGTAAAAACCGATTGAAATTTAAAACCGCAACTGAAACCTTTAAGCCGGAATTCTGTAAACCGAAATAACCGTTTCATTTATAAGGTTTAATTTCGGTTTCCATATTCATAGCACTGCATAAGCAAAAATAAAATAATTTTTTGAATGATATATTAAAATTGTTAAAATGTAACTAAGCTACATCAAATTGAAGAATATGTGAAAAAAAAGGTTTACGAAAGTAATGCCTTTTTCATCATTATTATTAAAATAATTATATTATTGCAAATCAAATTTTTTTGTGAAACGAAACCATACCGGTATTTCAAAACCGAAACATACAAAAACCGGTTCACCATTACGAAACCATTATTCAAAGATTTTGCGTAACTGATAACCGAAAAATCATATGCGATCATAACCGAAACCGTAACTGAAACCGATATTCGCTTCGGTTTTAATCTCTGATAATAAGAATATAGATTCTATATTACAAATTTATACCCAAAGTCAAGCTCATCGCTGGTCAACATTATGATGTCATCGTCTATGGTTAGTATTGCTTCAGTTTCGATTTCCGGATAAGGATAAAATCTATTCGACAGCTTATTTTCGCGAGTTTGTATTATCTTCAGTGGCTTCGAAATAGTCGGGAATGTAGACACTAGAAACATAAAATATGACAAACATTAAATTACCAATTATAAATAAAATGCATTATACTCACAATGTGGTGGCGATTTCCTCTGGTTATTCCAAATAACCAAAATACTTTGGAGAGACGGCACGACTGCCAGCTTCTGTATCAGCAGGAAAAGACTTTCCACGCGATCGTATGTCAATATAACAGCAGTAAAGCCTTGAGATTTTGGAGCCAGAGAATTGAGGAATAATGGATTAAATGTGGAACGACTATTCTTGCTAATGGCATTCCATTTTCGAGTGCTGCGAGCCTGCAGGGGAAATATGCGACTCTCGAGTACCTCAAGTGCCGTAATTGTGATGCTCTTTAAATCCTTAAAGTAATTGCTATAGAGCGACTGGACTTGCTTCTGCATCTCGACGATCTTAACATTGGAAATGGACTCGAGTTTACGCATCAAAGAATGCATTTCCGACTCCCGAATACGCACCACAGCCTGGGACCAATCGATAACATCTTCGAAAGGCAGCACATAGTTGTCAATGGCCAACACAGGAATACAGTTTTGAGACATTATTTCCAAAAGATCCGGCTGTCCAACTCGTAGACTGCGGCCAACAAAGCAGAACTTGCCACGGGCAAGTACGCGTGGGTATTCCCAACGCTTCTGATGATGCATCTGGTTGCAGCGAGCGGTCAACTCGTTGTTGTTATCACAGGGTCCAAGCAGAAGCATCTGCTCGGCATTGTTGGCATTCAGAGACAGTTCTCGGAAATTCCGTGTATGCTGCGGCAGAAGATTTAATTGGGCCACAACTAATAAATATTTGCGATGAACTGCAGCATGAGCTGTGGCTGGAACTGTATTTGCTTGCTGCAGCAATGGACTCCACACTGGTATGGATACATCGAAGCCCGGTCGATATGTCCAGCTGTCAAACCCACCGCCCAAAACGATGGCGTTATCAATATTCACATCCAGTATGGTGTTATATGTGGGCGCACTGCCCGGCAGCATGTTGAAGATCAAGTGATTCTCGCCACGATCCCAGAAGTTGAGCGAAGCCAACGCTGGTCCAGCCAAATGTTTGTCAAACACATCCTGATTCAATAGATCCAAACTTGGCAAGAAGAGGCAGGCTTCATTTGGATTGGAGGTGTAGTAGCGACTGTTGAGCACGGCCTCCAGTATTTGAAAGTATTCGCTGGACAAAGTGGTGGCCACTTTGTCGCTCTTCTCATCCAGAAATTCTTGCAACGGATAAATATACACCTTGAGTGTGTCACGCTCGCACTTATAAATGTTCAGGCAGTCCCAGAATGTGCAGTTGACGTTTCGGCTGCGATACTCGGGATCGGAGCGCAGCAATACCTCTTGGGTGTGCGACAAGGATAAATCAAGTGCCACTGCGTCTCTCTTTGAGTAGAAGAATCTTTCTCTTTGACTAGAGATGTCGCACAGCAACAAAATTGCACAGAACGCGACTAATGCTAGAAGCGTGTATGTCAAAAAGTTTAAAATCTGTTCCTTTGGATGTAGCATACTTAAGCTTTTGCACTTGTTTATCCTTATTTTACTTTGTCTTGCATTTTGTATTAAACTGTTGGCTAAATGCATGACTTATATATGTATGTATATATATAGTATGTGTGTGTACACATAAAACAGTCAACTTGTATCCATTTGATTTATATCCCTTTTACTTTTATTGACATTTCATATACACCATTTGATAGAGTTTCAGCTGTCGATGTCCAAAATGGGTATATTAAACGGATTCCGAAGCTGAAGCACTCAAAATGCATGCCTTTTAATTTTAAACAAATACACAGCAATAGTGTTGGGTAGTGATGTAAAAAAACATCGATGCATCGAGCATCTAGCAGCTTGTGTTTATACTTTTAAGATAAAAACTGTTCGAAACTTTAAAACTGCCATAACAGCATAAGTTTTTAAGAGAAAATAAGCTTTATTAAACTAAGAAAATTGATTTTTCTTCCACAAATGTTATGGTTTTAAAACATTAGACATTGCGTTTTATTTTAAAAACAGCGATGAACATCGACATCGATGTTTCCACTTAAATTTGCATCACTAGTTGCTCATGAGTGAGTAAACAAAAAAGAGTTGCTCCCTGAAATGAGCAAGTGAACATGTTCCTTCTAAATTGCTCTTTAATGCTCACTTGCTCTTTTTTGTTCAGTTGTTTTTTTTTTTATTAGTTGGGTGAGGGGCATAGTAAATAGCTCAGTGAATAACTGAGCTACTGAGCAATATGAGTGAGCAACGGAGCAAGTGAGTAATCTGAGTGAGTTGACTCACCTAGAAAAAAGAACAACTAAACATGTTTACCTAACGAGCAATGTTTACCCAACACTAGCCAGAAAGTGTGACCATCAATTTTCTTATAAGATGATGTCTTTCGATAGGTAACCAAATCGAAGTGAGGACATATCGTTTCCACAATCGGCTGTCATGCGATAAAACTTAGTAGTTATATCGCTTTCTGTTTAGATTTATCGATTTATAAAGGGGTTCCACACGGCAAGTTAAACAAAAGCTACGGCCAAAAAAACATGTCGGAATTAATAAACTTGGGCTCGGATAGCAGTTTTATTACTGCTAATGTAACTAACTCACATAATGAAGCCGTCGCATTTGAGATGAAGTTTGCCAAAGATATCACCGTCTCTCAATTAAAGGTATGTACATATGGTGGTTGTGTATTTTTTGTAAGCAATTGAAATGACTAATACTAACAGATGTTTAAATTTGCACCTCCTGCAGAGTAAATTGGAAATAATTACTGGAGGAAGTGCCAGCACCATGAAAGTAGAGCTGTACAAAGGCGACAGCTTTGTGACGTCATTAACAAACAATGATGCCAAGCTCGGATTTTATATTAATTGCGATGGCTTGCGGCTCCATGTCGTTGATTCATTTGTTAGCTTTGGCTTCGACAATGAAAAAGTTGAGAAATTCGAACTTTCAAAGGATCAATACGAGCAAAAAACGAATTCTGTGCGCAATTTCTTGAAACAGAATAAGCTTGGAAAGTACAATGAGGAGGAAATGAAGCAAATGGAAGAAAAGCGACGAGAGCAGGCCGAGGAAATGCAAAAGCGAGCTGATCTGTGCATTCAAGGCAGCAGATGTCAGGTAATTGAAATGCTGTTAATTATGACATTGATTATAACTGACATTCTATGTGTAGGTGACGGTGCCAGGGAATCCAACTCGTCGTGGCACAATAATGTACAATGGGGAGCTTGAGGGTAAAACTGGCATATTCATTGGAGTAAAGTACGACGAGCCCTTGGGCAAGAATAATGGAAGGTAGGACTTAACGTTATGTTATAAAACAGTGGTCGGCACTCGCTACGACAGGTTTCTGTTATGTCGCTGTTGTGGCGCTGTTACACTGTAATGCCGCTTTGCCGATCACTGTTAAAAAGTATAATGGCAATATTTAATTGATTTATATTTTCAGTGTTAACGGCAAAGTATACTTTGTCTGCCCTCCAAATTACGGAGGTTTCGTCTCGCCTTTATCAGTGGAAGTGGGCGATTTCCCACCCGAGGATTTTGATCTGGATGATGAGCTTTAAATGGCATTTAACATTTCATCAAATGGATTCCACAAAACACACAAACGCAATTTAACATTTATTTGTGAATACATATGAACATATGCATATGTGTGCTTATGTGCATATCAAAATAATCTTTGTGATCATCTCAATAATTTATTTGCCACACTTTGGAACAATACTAATAAGCTAGTCCGTGATAAAGCATTTTATAGAGACAACACGAGTTTTAATTCCATATTTTTCGTGCAGCTTAAGTAAAATAAAAATAAAATCACCTAATCAAATCTATGCAGTTTTGATCTCTATTTTACAGCTTTTGTTTCTTACAGATAAATCGCATAACTGAAAAATAAAGCTTCTCAACTCGTAACTTGGTTTACGTAGCCAATGGACTATGGTAATAATGGTAAATTAGTGATCCAAAAATACTTCGAAAAATCTACAGGCAGATTTTCGTCAAATCGATTTTCAACTGTTTTACCCCGATAATTTTTTTGACTATCAATCGAGATAATTAATTCGATTTTCATGATCGCTTTGCTCGACTTTAGGATACCGCGTGCCCTGGTACTCCCATGGACCATAGAAAATTCCAAATCTGTGAGTTTGTTTGAGATATCTCCAAAAACAACAAAAACCTTCATCATAAAACCTAATTTTTCGATTGATCGTTGCTACGGCAGCTATATGTTATAGTAGACCGATTTCAACCCAACTTGGTCATTACATATAAGACCTCCACAAATGTATATGAACATTAGAGTGCATCGATTTTTTTTTCGCAAAAAATGGTAACCCATTTTCGTAATCTATGGTCATTTCTAAAATGTTTTCTCCAAGAAAGAATAGTTATAAAATGAGAAATAAACAGATTCTAATGCATATAAATTATTTGAGCTTCGATTGCAAATGTTGTGTATCCTCAAGTAATAACAAAACTACTATGGATTGTAAGATTTTTGCATTGCTTTATTCAATTAACTGGCCGAACAACAAACACATTTATCATTCATATTTGTTTAGTTTAGACTTGAGCTTTTTTAGGCCAACATTAAATGTGGTTAACGAACAACGTTTGATGGGGTTTCAATTTCAATTTCGATTTAGGTTTCATATATGTTTGTGTTTATCATCTATGCTTTATCTGTATATTGTATCCCTATGGCAAGGGGTAGAAAAATGCGGTTTTATATAGCGCTGATTCCATAATTAATGTTTATTTATTTTTATATATATATATATGGTTTTTGTTTTTGTTTTGTTGTTGCTTTTAGTGTTTGTTTTTTATTTTTTTTTATTGAATTAAAACGGTGTGCCTCTCGCCTACACTGTCTCTAGCATTTAACGATTAAATAGATTTAAGTGTTCATATGATAATAGATTCATATGTTATGTATGTATGTATGTGATCATGGTGCTTATGTACTTAAATTGGATAATTTCTGTCTGCTTTGCTTTGCTTGTTTTGTTATTATAAGCTATATTCAATATATGCGATAGATCAATGAATAAATGTAAAACATTTAATTTTTACTTGAGATTCTATGCTAACGTGTTGTTGTTATTGTAATTATGTGTATATATGTGTGTGTGTGTGTGATTGAAGCTAAATATATAAACAAAGTTGAGTGACTCCGTCATGTTACAAGTGCCACGCCCCCGACTAATTATTATATATGTATTATGCATGTATGTATGTATTTAGAGAGTTGTGGTACGTAACATTACTACATTCTTTTCTTTATCTTTATTTGTTTGCTGTTGTTGTTGTTGTTGTTGTTGTTTTTGCTGTTTGGTGTTTGGTTTTCCTTCCTGCTGCTCTTCCCTCTTCTCCCTCTTCAGCTTCATGTCCCCGGAGTCCTTTGTTGTCTCGCCCAACTTGTCAGTGTCTCCGTCTCCATATCGCCTGGAGCTTGTAAATTTGCGCACAATTAGACTTCTGGTATTTTTGATGTTCCTTTTGAAACGATTATCCTCGCTCCTTGATTTCACATTGCTTGCACCACCTTCAACTTCACCTTCCGCTTCCGCTTCCCCATCTCCAGCTCCATCTGTTTTGTTCAATTTGAATTCTGTAATTGTTGTCGAAACATCTGTGGAATCGTCATCATCATCTTCCTCTAATATTTGATCGTCCTGATCCTGTTCCTCATTGTCGACTGATCGAAAATTCTGATGCGATTTTATATTCTCCCTCGGTCTAAAGGGCAAATAGATTTGAAATGCCGATCTCAGCACGTTGGCCTTCTGTTTTTTATTCTGCTTAACTCGATGCGATCTTTGATAGCGATTTAGTGACCAACGTGGTGGCAACAATTGTTCGGACAGCTTGGCACTGCCGCTGGCTAACATCTGATGTTTGGCAGTGGAGGTGGTTTTCATCATATCGCTGTCGGTGGTCGTCGTCGTCGTCGTGGTCGTGGTCGTGTTTGTGGTGGTAACAGCTGTGAAGCCCTCGTTAGTTGTTTTGTTAAGTCACAGACGAAGGTCAAAAGCAATGCGAGACGCAATGTTCTTGAATCCAATGCTAGTGCCTGAAAGAGTTTTTAAAATCAACTGTTTTATTGCTGTTCATTCGAGTTACAGTCAGCTAGTCAAGTAATTGTTTTAACCAATTCAAAAATTCACATATGGGCATTTCCAGAAAAACGGTCCACCTCGAATTAAAACGTAAAATTGATCAAAAATTCACATCTTGTGAAATTTTCTTCCAAAAATATATTCAAGTTATTTATTTAAGGATGACCATATAGATTCTACATTGGAATAAACTCACTTTTTCTATATTTTTGACCATTTTCTTAAAATTTGACTTTTTAAATGGACCGTTTGTATTCTGACGATTACACTAAGTAAGATAGTAAGATTGTAGCATAAACCAATTTTAATACATAGAAATATATTGAATGTTTAATTTAAAACAAGTTTTACCAGCAGTTTTCAATATATCGAATAACATTTGATGAACAAACTCTTGGAGCAAACTAAGTGGAAATCTTGTCACGTTCGCGATGTGGCCTTACAAATTACTTATAAAACTTTTAAAATACATAAAATGATAGTAACATATTATAATTATTTTTAAATGGAAAACTACATTATTTTATTATGGTTTAAGAGTATTTTCTTTCAAATTGGTCGCCACATTTCGCAGACTTTTGCATTTGTCAAGATGAAGTCAAACATTACTTCCATTTTTCGTCGAGTTCACGATGCATTGTTTTCTATAAATAATTCGAAAAGGACAAGTCTTCAAAGCTTGTCTTTTATAATGAAAATAGTGTGATTAAAATGCATTAAGCACGTGAGAAACAATTTTGGAATATGTCAACTTTTGCCATTTGTTTTTTCATTTAAAGTCGCACAAATGTCGCGTTCTCGATCCTGGAAACACCCATATGTGTATGTTTTTTATTTGTAAAATTTATTAAAATATATGAAAGATATAACTAGAATAACAAGAAAAGCATATTTGTTGTGCTAAATTAATTATGAGAATATTATAATTTGCCAAAAGCAATTACTTGACTAACTGTTTGGGTATTTAAGCTTACCAGAAATGCGTTTAAAGCGAACTCCGTTCAAAGATAGACGCGGCAACTTGCAGACCTCAATCTCCCATTGAACCAATGAATCAGTATTGGGATCGCCATGTACACACCAAAGCACAAATCTATAGAGGACAAGATACAATCGATATTATTTAAAACAAAAGAAGATAGATAACACACTTGTGCATATAAATTTGCTCACCGTTCTCGCTGCTCATAATCGCAGTTGTTTTGATCGAGCACTTCGCGTATCTTTTGCATTATTTGATCGGGCATCAGGGGCGACGTTGTCTTCATTGACCATGTGAATCGAAGTACTCGCGGCTTAGCTGCCTCTGCCTCCGTTGCGGTTGCACTGGAAATATTAATGATGATTATGAAAACACATAAACACCCAGGCCAGTGCTTCACTACCTACGATATACCCTTCACCCTCTGACTGTATAAGATTTTTACATAATTTCTAAGATATTATCCATCTATCTTTCTAAAGAATAAACGTGCTATGTGATGCCTGCTATAATTAATGATCTTGGTAAAACAAATTTTATTTAAAGTTAAAAGAATTGAAAAGGTGCAGTTTATGAATGAGAGCATAATTGAAATTAAAGTCAAATATAGAATAAATATAAAAGAACATGTCTTTTAAACAGTTTCTAGACTTTTCTAGCTCATCTAATATTATTATATTATTATTATCATAATATTAACTGTCTATTACCAACGAATTTTATCACTTAAAAATCTCTGCCTAAATTTCAACAGGATCAGTTAACTATACAGTACTATATCATATCTTTTCGGCATCTGGAACTTGGCAGTTTTCTCTAAAAAGCAACTAGTTTTAATTAACTAAAAAAGAATCTATGACAAGTCTATAATAAATATTGTTGAAAATGAAAAGGCAAATGAAGTTTTGTTTGTAAGGGTTGATATTTGCTTTGTTTAACAAATCTTCCAGATAATTTATTACTAATTAATTAAATAATCAATTTATTTAATTATGTGTTATTTCTTTGAAACTTAATATACATAACTAATTAATCAGATCACTGAAGGTGCCCGATAACACGATTTGTTTTGATTTATAGATTTATAGATATATATGTAGATCATCGATCATCTGTACAAATAAAATGGTCACATGCACAATTGTAATTGTTTAATACATTTAATCCTTGATTAAAGTTAAATTTGTTTACTGTATCTAAGAATTATGTTTTTTTTTTTGTTTTGTTTTGTTTATTTGTTCTTAAATATGCTAAATACGCTATCATTTGATGCGTTTCGACTTTAACTTCTTAACCATCATCAGTGTTTAATTAATCAATCTTTTATCATAGTTTAACTTTTATCTGCATTCTTTATTATTAATTCTGATTGTAGTAGTATACTAATAAATATATGATTCTTGCTTGATTGGGAATAGTTCAAATACAAATACAAATACGTTCTTTCATACACATACATATACATACATATGTATCTATGTATATGTCTCGAAATAATGGTAAATAAATTTAAATTCATAGTTAATAATGTATATAACTCGCAGCTGCGTTTGGTGTTTCTCTTTTCGCAATTATGATAAATATATGCATACATATACATGCACACACATATGCATACATTTGTACATATGTAATAACTAATTAATTAAAATTAATGTAGTTTTTATTTTCTTTTCTTTTTCTTAGTTAGCAGCAATAAACAAAAACAAAATGATAAGAAAGATCAGAAAAAATAGAAAGTGACAGTGATAGCAATAGATCTCTATATAGTTGTTTCTTTATTTATTTTTATTTACTTTTTTTTATTAAATTTTTTTGTTGATTGCTTTTCATTTTCTAAATCATTGTTAAATTAATTTACAAACAAAGAAAACAAGATAAATTATTGGTTTCTGTTTTTGTTGTTGTTGCTGTTCTTTTGTTGTGTATCTTTTAAATATATTGTATATATGTAATTTAATTTTTATATAAATGTGTAAGTATAATTAGTTAATAATCGTAGGAAAACATAGACGCATTGTGAATTTCTGTTAACGTAACGGAACTCAACGTTGTCGATGTTTCTTTTCTTTTCTTGCTTTTGGAGAGGGGGACAACATTTCGAATCGGATGAAATCAATTCGATTCGTTTCGTTTTGTTTCGATTCCGATCTGTTATCGATATCTGTGTTTACAACTGTATCTGTATCTCTCCGTCACACGCGCGTTTACTTTACGGGGGGAATCGTTTGTTTCAGTTTCAGTTTTAGAACTATTAACAAGAAGTAGTTAATGCTTGTTTTGTTAATTACTGGTTTGGCCTAAAATTAAAGAAAAAATTTTAAACAAATTATTCACGGCTGGAAAAAATATATTAATAATGGGTAAAGAAAACAAACAAATACGAGAAAATGAAAAAGAAGAAAGTAGACAGATAAGAATATAAAAACGAAAGTGGGTTTCTTTTTTTTTTTTTTTTGTTTTGGGATTGGTGTAAAATTAAAACTTCTTCTTATTGTGAAATGTTTGAAAAAGAAAAGTAAACGCAATATTAAAACAAATTTAATTAAAAATTCTGTCAAAAAGAAGAGAGAGAGCAATACTTTGAATAATAATTATTACAATTGATAACAAAAAAAAAAACAAAAATTGATGTCATATGCGTTTTAAATGAAGAATAAGAGAGACAAGAACAAGAAAGGCTTCCTAACAGTGGGTGGTGATCGATCATGTATACACATAGGAAGTACATATACATAGATGGTAATACCATATAGATAAGTAGTATATATGTCCTGCTTATATATAGTAGTATAAAAAGGAGTGACGGAGAGAGAGAGAGAGAGCGAGCGAGCGAGAGAGACAAAGATAGAGACAGAGAAAAAGAGAGTGGAAGAGAGAGCGTATAAAGGAATTGAGAGATCCTGACAATATATATAACAATTGCCAATCAGATGCACTTAATTCCAAAAAATCTATATACGTATTTCACGTATTTACATAGTTACATATACATATATTCTCACACATGTATTTGTATGTTCTTATGTATTTTGTATGTATGCGCAGTTTTGTATTTGTTTTGTATCCGAATCATTGAATTAATTAACTTGATTGATTGATTGATTTGATTTGATTAGATTGATCAAACAGTCTGACAGTAAAAATCTAAAGAACTCTTTCGTGTTTCATAATAAAAACGTAAACGTATTAAGTAAGATAAGTACTTATATATGTTTGGTGTTTGATTGATGTATTGATGTAAATACATATATACGAATGTCATTCAACCAGCTTTACCAAATTATCCTGCGTATTTTATGTGCGTTTATGATATTTACATATTTTTTTTTGGTTTCCTCTTAAAATACTGTTAGTTTAAATGAAATGAAATAAACAAAAAAAAACAACATAACATAATAACAATTAACAAATATATAAATTAGTTAACAAAATTAGCAAACAAAAATATGTAATATATGTATTAAGTAGATATATTCACTACAAGACTTTTCATGCAATCAAATATCAAATGAGATTGTTCGCGATTCCTTGAAATACCTCTTAATTTCATTCTGATGTTGTATCTTTAAATTCACACATTCCCTTTAAGAGCAAGCTCTTTTAAGAGCGAGTAGCTCTCTGAGGATTAAGCAAGTATTTCAAGAATTGAGTGCAGCCTTAATCACAATTTGTGCTCTAGTAATAAATGGTATAATGCGTGCTCCTCAAATATACATATGTACATAGTTATATGAATGCATTACATAGCCAGGTCAGTTTGTAATTAAACCTTTCGAACTATAAATTAATTATAAAACCTTTTCTCAAGTCGCTCTGTTAGTGTTGTGCAACAGCAACAAATACATATTTTATCTGAAGGTATTTCCGATTTAATTAAACGCTTCTCTCTTAACTAATATTGAGAATTAATGAAAAAAAAAAATTTGCATAAATTTCCCGCGATCGGATAACAGTATATTGTAATAAGTAGTAAATTTGAGCTGTAATTTGTATTGGTATATATTAAAAGCTCTCACATTTGTTTATGTGATTCAATAAACAACTTTTAGACAATTAAAAAAAAAAATGGAAACTTGAGCTCGGATTCATTTGCTTGTTGCTTGTGTGTTTACCTTGATCGTGGAAAGCCGTATTAGGATTCTTTTTATAATAATTAGTGCTCTATGCCCCTACCATTCATTCATTAAAACGGATTTGGTACAAAACATAAACACATACATACATGTACATATGTGTATGTGTAAGTATGCAAGAATGTAACATGAAACAAAAATGACATTAAAAATGAAACCAAAAAGAATTACACAAAAAGTGATTTAAAAAAAAAAAAACAAATAAAATAGTTAAAATGAATAACAGAATTTAAAAATTAAAAAAAAAAACTGCATTTGCTTTTCTTGTAAAATTTCAAAAACAGAAGAAATGAAAACAGATATTGATCGATTACTCGATCGATTAATCGAATACCATTCCAAAGAACTTACCGTTTGCTAAAACGTGAGGAAAGTTTCGAAAAAAAGCTCATGCGACCGGGATGAGGTGAATCACCGGAGGTGCCACTTGTACCAGAGTATTCCAGCGCTGTATTGTTTCGTGCCCTGGTTTGACCTATAAAAACCAAACACTAAATTATTAGTAACAATAACATTATATAAAAGATCCACTAAGAATCTATGACTAAATCCTATTCTAATTAATTGCTAAATATATAATTCATAAATATTTAAAAAGGTCTACACATAAATATGCTTAACAGTATTATTATAGTGTCGCCTAATTGTATATTATTATTAAATAAATTTAAATACTCCAATTTCAGTAAATTTTAGGTTGCTACAAAAGGTTTTTATATAAGGCAAATGGGAAGAACAATGTGATCTGGCAACGCCTTGCAGCTCTGGTGATCAATCAACCGAACTGGCAACCCTTTTAACTTGCAACTAGAATATGTAACATTTATTTTTAATTTTATCTTGAAAGATATAGAGAATACTGTCTTAAAAAAAATGAATCGATAATTTCCCTTAATTCAATGATTGAAAGCCGTAATTATAGACAGCACAGTAACCTTCAAACCTTTTTTTACCCCTTCGTAAACTTTCTTGTGCTTTCAGTTTTTCATTTATTTAAAAATATATGTACATCTGTTAACTGTACAATTCGCAAAAAAATGGAATTTCAATTGGAATATAATTTGTAAAAACGGTTAAATAAAAATTACATAATTTAATAATGTTGCTTTAAGAATACTTATATTATTTATAACAAGACCTCTAATAAGACCTTACAGGAAATTGACATAAACAAAGCTCTCCATTGGATTTATTAACTATATTAAAACATGACCAAAAATACTCATATTTAGGTCAAAACTGCAGTTAACTCGAGGTAGTTATTCTCTGAAGGATACAAATTAAAAAGTCACCGATTGACATGCAAATATTATCCGAAAAAAAAGAAAGAAAAATATTACTTAGAATAAGCCACTCTGTTTTTTTTTTTGTTGGGGGTGGATCGAAATTGGCACTAATTTCACTCAGACATTACAATCGTGCATGATTTTAAAACATTCAAGAACATTTAAAATATGAAAACCGCTAAAAATGAGAAGCAATGTGAAGGAAGTGGGGGGTGGGTGGTGCTTGCATGAAACATCGACCAAGAACAAGAACAACAAAATACAAAGAATAAATTTACAAAATAATTGAAATTTGTTTGTTTACTTTTCGCTTGAAACGTGCAACTATAGTGTCCTTATAAGATGAACTGGAAAACAATGATGATAGATAAAGAATCAAAAAAAAAAAAAAAAAAGAAGAAAAAAGAATCAAGGAAGGCAGGAGAGAAAAGGAACTTAACAAAACTCGATTAACATTATTAATTTAAAATCTATGGTATTTAGATTTTCAGTTTTAGATATTAATTTTGATTTTGTTTTTGTTTTTGGTTTTCGATTATCGATTTGTAGTTGTTAAATTGCGTGAGTAAAATTAAGTTATTTGTTGATTAAAACTAATAAAAATAAGTAAACAGAAAACTCACCAGAGTGAAAGGTTGAACGTGATGGAACATTCCTTGGAAAGTGTCTGCTTGATTTAACAGCCGATGCCATTCTAAGTCGATCGAACAGACTATATATATGTACAGTTACAATACATATGCATATGTATGCGCACACATACGTTGTATGAATGGATATCGAATCATTTCATGTCAGTTCGTTTTTGGAGGTACATTCAAGTCCAAGTAATGAATTGCATTTCAGAAAACGAATGTATTTTTTTTATCAGTATAGTTTTTTTTTTTTTTTTTTTTTTTTTTTAAATTTATGCAATCGTGTGTGTGTGTTGTGTGTGTGTGTTATGTAGAAGATCCCGATAATGAATACAATTCGCGTTGATATCGATAACGATTATTTTAGATCCAATCCGAATGTTGCGTCGTTGTTGTTGTTTATTTGTTGTTTGTTTGTTGATTGAATTTGACGACAATGTTTACAGTGCATAAGGGGCACGAAGACAGCGCGAATCAAGCAGATTGATCGATAGATTGATTGATTGGTTAATGTGTGATGGTGGTAATCAAACGATTATGGTTGTTTTATTTTGATATTGATTTGATATTGGTTTGATTTGATTCGATTTGGATTTGATTTTGTAATCATGTTGTAGACATAAACAAAATGAAAAGAAAAAGATTTGAAAAAAAATCATGTAAATCGCTGAATAAAACAAGCACTTAAATATATAGATAGTTTCTTAAAAATAAATATACTAAAGATGTCTTTTTTAATTGATGGGCCTACAAAATATGTATCATTATCATTATCATTAAAAGCAATTGGTATGGAATGGGATGGCAATGTTGAAGTCAGGTAAAAGTTATTACAATAGAACAAGTTGAGATACATAATATATTATCCTCATCAATAAAGAATCTTCTTCATCCTGAGCTTTTTGAAAGGCGACTTTCTTCTGAGAGTTTGACATGATAACTTACTATGTAAAGATTTAGTATAGGTAGAAGATAAATATATAGACGGAACGTATATATGTATGTCGAATGATGGGAAATTGTTGACGAGTCACAACATCAAAAATACTTATAGATTATATTTGACTATATATATCATAAATAAGTATTATTTATCTAACAATGAGTACATTTATATTAGGAGAAGGCTTTGACAACAACAGAGCATTAAAATACGGAAAATAATTGGATCTAACTTTATTTTTTGTATTTGGTTTTAGTCAAAAATTAGACAGATAAATAATAAATAGAAACTTTTGAAATGAATTTGCCGCTGTCATGCAGAATGGAAGCATTCAAGTGTTTGAATCTTGTGATGGACTTTCGGCAGTATTATATAAAAAAATTAAATTTGTTTCAGCGTAACAACAAAACAAGCCCAATTCAAAAAAGGAAATGAAAACATACGGAAACAATTAGATTAATATTATTATTATTATTAACTTGATACCGCGCATGCCAGTAAATGTTGAGCAATTTGTTTAAAAAAGAAATACATATTCTAATTATACTAATTCTGATCTGAAATTATGCTAAGGGCTGTGGCAACTATACCCAAAAATAAACATAAATCTCTGTCGATTTATTTATAATATTAGGATCACTTAAGCTAAAAGTATATTAAGCGTATATATGTATGTATTTTTGTGTATATTGCCACGCCCTCGAAAAGATCTCTTAATATATAAATGCAGTTTCACTCACCAAAAGTTTGTTTGTTCGTTTCGGGTTCGAATCGAAAATAGATTTATATATATTGAATTGTTTTTTGTTTTTTTTTTTTTTACAGGATTTCGATTCGAAAAGCAATAGTAGAGTATTTAATATAACGAACACCGAAGAAGGATATTGTTGCAGATTGTTGGTGGTGTTATTTGTAGTACCACAAAGTATGGATGTATGTGATTGTGTAGATAGTAGTTATCAAAATTAGACATTAATTATCAAAAATTGTATAAAACATGAAAAGATAAGAGATTTACATTATTTAATTGATCAAGTTGTTAGAGCATCAAAAATCAATATTAATAAAAATTGAGAAAAATACATCTAGAACTTAAAATACATTAAAGTCATACGATTGCAACTACTCGATAATCGAATGAACTCACTAACAATAGATGAGAGCTAACGGTTGACACACTGTTTTCAAAAAGTAAGTGAAAAGGAATCGATCTTGCATTCCTAATTGATTAAAAAATTGAAATTTAATGAATAAAGTCTATATATAAATATATGGGAAATGATATATAGATTTTTGAATTATTTTTCTTGCTTCAAGAACTCTTGTTATTATTACAATCTCTGCCAATCTATAAGTTTCTTTTTTTAATCCTGTGATGTTTAAATATTAGATGCATTTTTAAATGTTCTAGCGCACTTTAAATTTAAATTTAGTTTATTACATTATATTATTTTTTGTGATCTTGTGGACCAACTACAATCGCGACTGTCTACAGATGTCATCAATGATCTTTCAGTTGGAGAACTCTTAGTTAAGAACTATAGAAGTTTAGATAAAAGAGATGCTTGAAATACTGTACTTGTAAAAATGTACAATAATTTACAAAAAAATTGTTTATAAATGAGATGGAAATCTGTGATTATTTATATAGTTTTCTAAAAATGTCTTTAATATTTAAATGGCTGCCAATCTTGAAAAAGGAAAATTGTAAGAAAACTTGTTAATGGTGGGAGATTATAAAAATGATAACATAATTGTTGTATATAGTAAGTAATTAACGGTATTGAATTGTTGATTATTTTGTTTTTGGGATTGGTAATGTTTGTTGCAATGTGTATACCTCGTTCCAAGGGGGTCAATTGATACTGATACGCATCCGTCTGTGGATGGTCTAGGGCTTGAGACAGACGCGCTTTTAGTGTGGCCCTTTCCAGCGTTAGCTGCAGATCCACTGCTGATTACGTATGTACATGTTATGTTTTGGCCAAAAAGTGGGTAGAGTTTTGTGGTAAATAGGTTGTAGATTTGTTGATTTGTAGTTTTTTTTTTTGTTGGTAATTGGTATTTTCAATGAGCACAACATAACCCATATCCAAAAGTAAATTTATCAAAATATATGAGAAACAATATTGTATAATAAATTTCATTTTGCAACTAAGAAATAATCTTTAGAACTCAACAGTGCGCTGAAATATATAATATATTACTAAACTGATTTACTACATATATGTATGTACAGAAGATGTATGTAGAATGTTACTAAACTCTAGACGGGATTCTGAGCAATGCTAAACGAGCTGCTAACCATATAAAAAATATTGGCAATAATATGTGCAAACTGAGAAGAAATTGGGTGTTTTCAACTGACTAACTGACTCACTAAAGACAAATCAAATGAACGCACAACTAAAATGCATTGTAATAAATGTAATAATCAAAGAAAATAAATAAATAATAAATGATTCATCATTATTGCTGGCCAATGACACGTACTTTGTCTCTGCAGGAATAACATTGGTTTTCTCCGTCGATGAAGTCTTTTCATACAGTGTGGTTGAACGACGTGGTATAATTCCGCTTGTGCCGCTCACTGTCCGATTACCATTAGTGGGATCATACTTGGTGGTTGTGCGCGGCTTGGCTGGACTATTCAGCGCTGCAAGTCACACAAAAGACACGCAAAGGGTATACTTTTTACATCAATTTCATCAGTTAATTGTGCAGCTCAATTGCCTTACATGTGTCTGTTGTGGTAAGCATCTTTTGGGTGGCCGACGCTGGCCTCTGATTCTGTGCGGCAAGCCTCACAGTATTCTCCTTAATTGTGGCTGAGTCGATGGTATTTTGACGCTTGAAATTGCTGCCACTGTCAAAAACAATAAGAAAAGTTGAATTCAAAAATTATATTTCTTTAATAAATATCATCTCAATATTTATATATTTTAATATTGTGTATTTTAAATGTTAAATAATTTCCGTTAGAAGTCTGCTCTTAGTTGACTTTTAATATAATCCTATAAAAATTGTTGCTCTGAGTTGCAAATCGGAATCTGGATGGGATTTAGTAAAGCTACAGCTCGCTTATGTTTGTAAGTGGATTTTGTTACCGGTTATTTATATGTTGCGGTTTTAAAATACCGGTAACATTTTGGTTCATACATTTTATTTTTATTAATGTTAAAGATATGTAAATTTAAAAACAAATAATCAAAAATTAAGATTTTTTATTGGAATAAAAATTAAATTAATTTTTAAACAACGAGAATTTCACCTATAATTACAAACATGAATAATATTCATGCTTGACCGAACCGAAGCTAACCGTAATGCATGAATCGGTTTAACAATTATTTCGGTTTGAATAAATTTGGTTTTTCGGTATCAGTTTCAGAAAATAGTCTTGCTTCGGTTAAGGTTTCAGTTACGGTTTTTCAATTTCAATCGGTTAACGGTTACGGGTTTAATCCCTAATCTTAATAAATGTAGTTGTAAATTATTAAATTATCCACAATTTCCCCTTCGACAAACCTATCAGACCATGTTACTTCTTACACACAAGATATTATTGGATCTATAAAATGTGAAATCTGACAATATAAAAGTTACTGCATACATTTAGGCGATCTCAACTTAAAACAGTCATAACTATTTTTGTGTCTATCAAATCGTTTTCAGATCAACAATATATACACTTGGTTGTTTAATTTGATACTTACACTGATGCACGATCCGCGGCTGTTCCTACAGTACTATAATTATTGCTCGGGTTGACCACAGATCCAACCCCTCCCCCCGCTGCAGCCGTGACAGCTGTTGTTGCATTTGTGGGTCCAACACCTGTACAAAAAAGAGGAACATTGTTGTTGTATTTACTGCACTTGAAAACTGTAGCCCCAGTAATGGGACTTACGTAACGTTTCCGCACCGGACGACGCTCGACGACTTGGCTTCGTGCTGGACGCCGATATACTTCTGTGTACGCCCCGATGCGTAGGACTTTGCACAACCGCATTGCCAGCATTGACTCCAGCCTCGTTGCCAGGTATATTGCGCAGTGATAGCGATGATCCAGATCGCGATCCATCGCTTTCAGGCTACAATTATCGAAAGCAAAAAACAAATGGGGCAACGACGGCAAAAAGAAAATAACGAAATTGTTAATAAAATAAGGCCATCATCATTGCACTCGACTCACGTACATCAGTGCTCTTACGGCCCAGCAACAAATACGTGGCAAAGACATCATCATAACGCACCTGGGCCAGCGACTCGGCAATTTCCTGTCGATTATAGCCCATTGCGACTAAAGCTTCTGTATATTGGCAAAAAAGAAGAATCACAAAACTGGTTAATACATATCAGTCTATTATTTATATGTACAAATACAAAATTACAACATTAGTTTGATTAATTTGATTAATAATAGTAGTATACATTACATGCAAATTCATTACAATTACATTATATATTTGGCTTTAATAGTTGTTCAATCGTTTTCAATATTGGCCAGCCAGAATTGTGTGAGCGAATTTGAAGTTTTTTTTTTTTTTTTTTTGGAATTCCTTAAGTGTGTATAGCAAGAGTTTACAACAATAACATGCGAATATGATCTTGAAGATTTATTCATGAGATATACAACACAATAATTGTCATCGTATTTAAAAGTTATGTGCAGTTTATAGTTTAAATCATCATTAAATAAACAATAAGTATAAATATATCATTTGAATTCCATTAAGTCTCTTTTTTCCGGTAGATCTGTTCGGTATAAAGTAGTTTTTGAAAGTAGCAGTAAGATAAAATAGATAAAGCAAAGATAAAGATAAAGAGAAAATTAAATTGTTGGTTGCCATTGCACAAAATACGTTTCTCCACAAGGTGGAAAAAATATGGGCATACATTTTGATGTGGTTGCACTTTCCATTCGCCGATTAAAAAGATTAACATTAGCATCATGTCAAATGCACTGCGTCGTATCGATGCGGACTCTTTAACACCGAACACTGCTTAATGAGAATTTCAAATTTTCGAAATAATTAAACGTATTTTTATGTAGACAACCAGGAAAATCAAAAAGTGAAAGTAAGTATTACAAAAAGCTGCAATCGTTAATAAGAATAATAGGTTTAAGGAACTGAAACCTTCATTTTAACTTCGTATTACGAAAAGAACTAAAATCAAAATTGAAAGCATTTATTTTTAATATACGAGTACTTTCATATTTTTTTTAATTTATTTGAAAAATGTTCTATTGATAGAAATTAAAAGATAATTTTTGCTTTATACTTTTATTTCAAAAATTATAATCTTTACGTTTCCTGAGACTAAAAAAATTAATTGAAAATTATCACATTTAAGCAAATTATACATATTGACACTAATATCAAGAGATTTCAAAATAAATACATAGATACGATACGATGACGCTGTATACAATAAAATAGTTGACAAAATAATTAATTAGCAAGCAATTAAAACTCGACACACAATTCAGTTAATAATATTAGTAATGAATTTTGTATACAGTACCCGTCTTACCTATCCTCTTGGGATCGGCTAAATCTTGTTTTGGCTCAATATATGGTTTGAGTTCGTCCTCTTCAAACCCCATATTCATCCATTTATCGCCCATGATTGTTTCAAGACTAGCACGCTTAGCGGGATTCAGTACTAGAAACTTGCGCAGCAAATTTTCGCAATCAGTTGACATATAGAAGGGAATTCTGTACAGATTGAGTATTAGGTATTAGTATTAAGATAAGATAAATCACAGAATATATTATATGTATGTATTACCTATATTTGCCTCTGAGTACACGTTCACGCAACTCTCGCAATGTGGAACCATCGAAAGGCAGGGATCCGCTGACCAATGTATACAAAATGACACCCAATGACCAGACATCCACCTCGGGTCCATCATACTTTTTACCCTGGAAGAGCTCAGGCGCCGCATACGGTGGACTGCCACAGAACGTGTCTAGCTTGGAGCCAGGTGTAAACTCGTTCGAAAAACCAAAATCAGCTATTTTAATATTCAATTCGCTGTCTAGTAATAAGTTTTCAGCTTTTAAGTCCCTGTTGCCAAATAAGAAAGAAAATACAATTGTCAAAAACATGATTATAAGCAGGATATCAAACCGAAACGAATATCAGTAACAGTTACGCTTTCGGTTAAACTTAAATTTTGGTTTACGGTGATCGGTTACCGGTTATTTGATTGTTTCAGTGTTCAAATTGCGGTATGACACTGGTTCAGAAAAAAAATGATTGGCCTTTTTACAAAAAGAAAACTTTTAAATCCAAAATAAGTTTTTAAAACCGAAATGCATGAATCGGTTAGAAATCGGTTATTTCGATTTGAATAATAGGCATATAACAAGAAAGTTTTGTTTCAGTTACTGTTTCAGTTACGGTTACCAATTTCAATCGGTTAATACCGGTTAACGGTCACGGTTTATTAGTATTACAACTTGCACAAACCTGTGTATTATTCTCTTCTGATGACAGTATTGCACAGCCGATACAATTTGACGAAATTTGACACGCGCCTCCTTCTCCTTCATGCGCCCATGTAGAACCAAATAGTCAAAGACTTCGCCACCCGATGCGTATTCCATGATGAGATACAACGTCTTTTCCGTTTCGATAACTTGAAATAGTTTCACAATGTTGGGATGATCCAGCATTTTCATTATTCTAACCTATTAAATGAAATATATATTTTCAGATTATAGAAATATTAGATAAATTTGAATGTGCAAACTTACCTCTCTGAAGAGTTTTTGAAGTGACCCAGGATTAAGTTGGGTCTTGTCAATTATCTTTATTGCCACCTCCTTGCCAGTGGGCAAATGCTTAGCCAGCTTCACTTTGGCAAAATTACCCTTGCCAATTGTCTTGATGAGTTTATATTTTCCAATATGCTCCTCAGTAGCGCGCCATCGCATTGGTGCACTGCTTCGCATCTGTAGATTCGGAGATCCCTGCAAAAAGTGAAAGCAATCATTAAATCATTTGCAATTTACAAATCGAATTGAAATGTCAAGAGTTGGTTTTTTTTAAAATAAAGTCAAGACCTATTTATTCCCACCCTAAGAAACTGAATTTAATGGAGTCAACTCGAAATCAATGATCAGGAATGGAATGGATTCTGACAAAAGTCAGAGGTGTGTGCGAAGATTTGTTTTGTGTTTTACCTGTGCCACACTGTTGCCGTATACATTGGTACGTGTGACAACCACGTTGGGAGCAGGAGCAGCACCAGTAACACGATGATTATGTCCAGTTGATGCCCCAGAGGCGACACCGGACTTGTGCTCGACCGTGGAACGACCGTGGCCAGTTTCAGGGCGTGTCGAGTTATTGTACGGCGGTATGGGAGCCACAATGGGTCGCTCCGAGCGTCGCTTGGCGGCAGCAGCAGCACTAGCACCACCAGCAGCACCAGCACCAGCAGCAGCAGCAGCTGTATTACGATGCGATTGCGATGACTTTTGAGCCAAAAGCGCTTCAAATTGCCGCAGATTCTCCTCCCGCCGCTTGGTGGCCGAAATTGTGGTGGCCGTCAGTTTGGATGGAGATCCCCCATCCACAACACTGGAGCTGCTGTTTCCTCGGCCCGTTGTGCTTCTCGCTGCCGGTGTTGGAGCAGCTGCAGCAGCTGCTGCTGCTGTTGACGGTGGACGCCATCCACCAGTTTGTGGTTTAACATCATGATGTGCCGCCTGCTTCTGTTTCAGTGTGGCACGCATTGCGAGCACCGTGTCCGTGTTCTTTGTATCGGATGCAGTGCGTGCCAATTTGGCTTTTAATGCACCCGAGGAGGCTGTTGCCGTCGCCGAGTTCTTGGAGTAGGCACCAATTGAATTGCGTCCATCGCTGCCACGTTGAAATTCATTCAACATTTGCTCATTGCTGTCATCCAACTGGTTGCGACGACCACCCAGATACTGAAAATCATTCTCCGAGGACATGTCACTGATTCCAGGACGCAATAGATTCTCCGTTTCGCCATAGCGTTTGCTCTGTTTGCGCATTCCTTCAATTTTCATGACATCCATGGAGGATTGAGACTGCTGTTGTTGATTTTCCGACAGCTGCTGTTGCTTGAAACTCTCCTCCACATTGAGAATGTGCTGCTCAATGGAGCCCAGGGCAAAAGCCACGCCCACATCATCCTCGGCGGACATTTGAACACGTGGTGCCGGCGGCTTTTGCCGGTGATTCTGTAAATGCAAGGCCGGAATTGCGGAAACTGCTGTCCTGGGCGGCGGCACAGCAACAACATCGCCGGGTCGTCGCAGTTCCACAAGCTCATCATAGTCCACATGTTGTGCATCGCTGAGATCGAGAGTTTTTCCTGAACTACAACTGGCAAGATGTGCGCTTGTGCTATCGTTATCGTTATCGATATTCTTATTATTATTGCTCGTATTGTTGTTGCTACTGCTGGTGTTGCTGCTGCTGCTGACGCCGCTGTTGTTGCTGCTGCTATTGGCCAGGCTTAGTTTGGGCGGTGCTGGCGCCAATCCCTTGCGTGCCGCATAGAGACGAACGCTTTTCCTCGATGCATCTCCACGATTCAAGTCTGGTGTCGTCGGCGTCGTCGGTGTCGGCGATGTCTCCATTTTTGTCAAATGTTTTCCACTTTTTTTTATTTGGATTAAATCACAATTTATACACTTTATTTATTTACTTGTATGTGTGTGCGTGTGTAATGCATGTACTGTAAGTTTCGTAAAGATTATTATTTAAAATGCACACACATACAGCGAGGGTCGCTTGATGAGTATCAATATCAAATAAATATCCGTACACTTTATGTAGTTCAGTTCAACACAGCTGTGATTTGTAATAACGGTGATGCTTTTCGATTTTCACTTTAATGCTTGTTGAACTCGATATTCAACCACAATTGCAACACACACACACACATACACATATGTCATGTGTGTATGTGTGCGTGTACATGTTTCAGTTTTGTAGTGTAAACTTTTCTTGCTTTCGCCGCAGCAGATTGAATGGAATGTTTTTTATTTTTTTTTGTTGCTAGTTTGCCATTCAGCATACATACTTATATTTAATTCAACAAGTCGCTGTTGCTGCGCATTAAAACCTCGAAAACGAATTTAATACATATACAAACACACCTACACCTACACATACACACATACATAACTGTTTATATGTATGCTGTCCCTATACAAATGTACAATAACTAAGTATGGTGAGTGCGAAAGCGAACGTAATATTTACGACGAAAGCCAACTCATAGGCAAGAGCTAATCTGACTTTGGTGACACTGAAAGAAACACACTGGAAAACACTTCTACGCAGCGCGATGGAGGCAGAGAGAAAGAAAAAAAAATTAAGAGCCATTGAGAGAGCGAGCAAAGCAAAGCAAAGCACTGAGAGCGATAGCGCACGTACACCTATACACACTTGTTTGCGCTCACAAACACCTGTGCAGTAAGTAACTGCTATCGATGTAAATACACACATACACATGTGTATTTTTTATTTGTGTAAGTTCATTTATATTTATGTAAGTATGTATTTAGTATTTGCTAGCTACTATGTATGTATATATGTACGTCGGCTTACGCTCACGCTCACACTCAAAACAGCCGACGGACAACGGCGGTTGTTGCACAAGTTCAGCTGAGATGTTCCCCGTCTCACACTCCTCTGTGTTCTGGGTCTGCGTCACGTTTCGTTGCGCTCAAACTCTCTTTGTTTTATGATTCATTAGATGATTTTTTTTTAAATATATGATTTAAGCGGTTGACTCGTAATAATTTAGTAGTCGAAATAGTTGTTGAAATCTACTTTTAGCTAGTAACTACTGCTGCCGTAAGTTTACTGCTCGCATCAGTTTTAAGTTTTGAGAGAGCCAAAAAAAGCTTTAACTCGCACGAATAAACATCAACACTGACACATCTCTCCATCCACACACACACACACACGCTCATAAATACACAAGAACATAAGTAGTAAATGAACCACTTTTAGACAATTAACTCGTCATTTTCACTTATAAAAATAAAAAGCTGCCAATCATTTGTTTCTTTAATTTCCTCGATTCTTTCAATTGTATTGAAAATCGCGATTTTGATTATACTTATATATCGGCTATCTTATCAATCACACGCGGTTAGCGGCAAGGCATTATCACTTGTAATTGGTTATATGTATTTATTTCAAGTACATAGACATGTAGGTTGTATGTACATAGATATAAGTCTACACTTTTGCCTAGAGCTTCCTTAAATAATCGCAGTCTGTAACTCTGACGTAAACGAAACGCCGTCAGTCAACAATCAACTACAGTCAACAGGCAGTGACAGCTACAGCTACAGCTACAGCGACAGCGACAGCTCAGCAGCTAACAGCCACTTTAGCCACAGTAACAGCAGCAACTGGAGTACAAGTACTCCCAGTATCGGTACCAGCAACAACATACAAACACTCACTCACACACACACACACATCAACCAGTGCCAGAGACCGAGCAGAAGAAGAGACAGACAGAGACAGAAAAGTCGGCCTCAATACACAAACACAATACATATGCACGCAAATATCGCTTTTTAGTGGGGTGCTCTCGCTGTATTAGTTTAGTCCATGGTCTCTCACACATACAACTACGCAACAAAGAGTACACACAGCCACTCGCACTCCCATTCACACACACACACACACACACACACACACACACACACAGACCCCAACATTCACTTCAACAGTATCTGTCTATTCTTGACAAAGAGCCCGTTTGGAGCGCTGATTTCTCATTTATGTATGAAGATTTGTGTACATGTGTGGGGTTGCACACATGTGCATTTAGATACCTTGCATGTGTGTGTGTGAACAAACTGATATCACCTGAGCGTAACGCTGAGAAAAAAATTGTTAACTTTACCTGGCACAGAAACAGGGCCATACAAATTTTAGAGTGTGCGAAATTTTGTGCTTAAATAGAATTGTATAAGAAACTACTCATTACTTTTGTTACGCACTGTAAAAGTATATGGAATCAAGTCTTATCAGAAGAAATCATAAATTAAAACGTCACTTTTTTTTATGACAGTTAATTGCTTTAATTTGATCAAACCAACTCAATTGCCGAGAACAAGAGAAAACCTCAACCTTTTGCTAGTTAGCTAAATAAAATGTATTATCAAAAATATTTTTAATTTTCCCAAGTGATTTGTCACCACCATCAATTTGGATATAATGTCCGTTAAGTCGACCAAGACATTTTAATGTGGTTTTGCAAATGTACATAAAAATATTATATAAATAACTTGAAAAGTTATCAAAAGTTTACTAGTATTTATATAGTATAGTTCCGTGTAGGAAAAAGTTGAATCACGGCTCGAATTACAGCTAAATTTATAAAAATAAAGCCTCAATTACTAGATAGAAATACATTTTGCCTTATCATCTTTGCATTGTGCAATTTTCATAACGATCTAACAATAAACACAGAAGCTTTTAATGAATTTAATCGTATTTTCCGTAGTTGGAAAACAGAGATTCCCTTGCGTGTGTGCGAGAATATACATATATAAACGTATATATTAATTTCACGGGCAATGCCGGATTACATCCGTTATGTATTTAGTTGGTACTTCTATTCTTTTAAGAAATATCTAGAAATAATAAAAAGGTATCTCTGTCTATATGCAAATAGGATTTATCTCTTAGATGCATGATTCCTAGTAGAATTCAAACGTAAATTGATGGGTATCAATATCAATCGCATTTGTGTTAGATATGAATTTGCATAAACACAGAATATCTGAAATAAAACAGAAATAATAATCAAAAGAATAATCACAAATTAAGAGGTTAAGTACATTTTCGAACATAATGCCCATAACCGATGACTGTATTCAAACAATTTGAATTCTGTTTGTGTGGTGTGTGTGTGTGAGACAGTGAGTCTGTGATATAGAAAAAAACATTGTGGGACGATCACAAATTTGAAAATTAATAAATAAAACAACTACTGTACAAAGAATTTAAAACATAAATACGAAAAAAACATTGAACCTAAAAAAACCCAATTTGCCAAACACTTTGTAATGATATTTATATCCAATAATAAAACAAACACATTTTTATTTTAACAAGTGTTTAATTTCAAGAAAATTGAAAACACAAAAAGTTTGATGAATGAATCAAGGATTGTAAAAACGAAACGCATGACAAGCTAAAGAATTCCTACTACCTACTTAATCGTAGAATTGATCGACGATCAAAGCTAAGTAGAAACTCAAATACCGGGGAAACATCTATTTCCAGGGCAACACGAATTAAATTATATCAATATCAATATTAATATTAATGTGCCCAGAATATCTATCAATATATCAGTATTTAAGAAAAACAGCTCTATCATTTAAATAAACCCGCCCCTCTTTGGTTTTGAGTACATACCCTTGAGGTACGCGCCTTTTCAGCTGCAACAGAAGCGCTGTCCTTACATTTGGGTCGCTCAGCTTTGCTGGTGGTTACAATTGGAAGGCCTCCGTTCTCAATCATGGTAATGACAATTGTTTGATTATTTGATTTGCCACCTGTCGCTGATGATGATGCTTTCAATTCCAATGCTTTTTGTCGCATGGCATTCGATAGTCGCTGCTTGCGTTCAAATCGTGCATCTTCCTTGTCCTTCTGTAACTTGGCAATTGTAGCAGGTGTATGACTTTTTGATCTTTTCAGAAATTTTAACAATTGTTTTTTCACATTATTGGCACCAGAGCTATTTTCCGTGCTCTCAGCACCGGAGAAATCATCAAGTTTGGAGGCACGACGTGATATTTGCTGCGCTTTGGCGGGCAACTCAAGGCGACGGAAAACACCGTCAGGCATACGTACGAAACAGCCCTCGGACATTTTGTGAAACGAATCGGATGGCAACTTGTGAAAATTTCCATTGGGACTGCGATAATGACAATAATCGGTTTTGTGATACCCATCGCCAACAATGTAAAATTCATTTCGATTTTCATTGGGCGCCATCGATGCCGATGCCACATCCTCGACAACTTTGGCGCTGCTGCAATCGATAGGCAAGGTAAAGTTCATCAGATTGCTAGTGCTGCTCACTTCAGCAGTGCCATCTCCGATTTCAGCCTGTGCCTGTGCTTGCTGATGACTCTTCAGCTCGCTTATTGTAACCGGACGGCGCTGTGGATCATTCATATTTTTGCGCATAATACTGCCGTTGCGTAGCAAAGAATCGCGCAATATTGAAAGCTCATCTTTGCATAATGGCGGCTGTTGCTGCACTAGTGTTGAGTAGTGTTTCGATGATGATGATGTCGACTTGCGTGCTGATGTACGACGATTTGCAAAATGTGTGGCAACACTGGCAGATTGCTCATCTTTGTTATTATTGTTGTGGTTGTTGTGACTGTTCGTCGAATGCGTTTGTTGTCGATGACTCGTTGTCTGACCCATTGTCGTTTACTTAATTGCTATCTTTTACAATTTCGATAAATTTTTTAATCATTCAAACTTTGGCGTATTGAGAGTCTGTGACTCATATATATGTACATATCCTGAATATAACAATGTATAGAAACACACACACACATAGGTACTGAAATGTATACAATTGTATGTACGTATGTATATAATTGAAAGTCTTCAACACAATCACAATATCACAGTTGAGTCGAATGCTTTGTTGCTCTTTTTTAGTACAGCTGAACTTGTTTAATTCTATTAGAGCATTAACAGCACAACAAATGATTTTTATTATTAGTAGTATCCCGCGTCACATCTTTGACTATCAAATTTACATACACATTATATTTGCCGCCATTCTCACATGCTTTACTCTTTTAACTCATCTTTAATATTTGCAATATTATTATTGCTTACATGACCATGCGAGCCAAAGTATATCAAATAACTACACAGCGTTCGTTGTCTTATCATCATATACCGAGTATCGCACTTTTCATACATATACACATATATATATATATGTATCTACATATCTGTGTTTATTTTTAAGTCTTTATGTATGTATGCACATGTGTGTGTGGAAGACTTTTGAGTTTAAGAGCATTACGATAGTAAGGTCCACACTGTATGTAAATGCATTCCACAGTTACAAAGTTGGAGCTCGATAGTCGCGCTCGCGCACGCCCGTACGTAAACGTGAATATAGAGATAAATGAGACAACGACAACGACGACGGAAACAGAAATAGAAGCAGAGACGATGAAGCCCCACATACATATGTATGTATGTATGAAAGCAAGTTTAAAAAAGCTCAACGCGTTTTTGTTTTCTTTTCTCGTCTTATTTCGCTCATTTATTGGTGTTCACGCTTGTTTATTGTTGCTATTCTTCTGGTTACCTCGTTTGCATTAAAGCTCTACTCACGCATACAAACATACACAAACACAGTTACGCACGCACACATTTGTCGTTGTCTGTCCACTGTTTTTGTATTGGAATGTGTTGATATTTCTTCTTTTTTTTTTTAATTTTTATCGGTTCTTTTTTGTTTTACTGCTTGCTGCAGCACCCCATATTTGAAATGTATACAATAGTATGTATGTCAGTTATCTGCATGTGTGTATGTACATAAGTAGTCATGTGCATATGTATGTAAGTACCTTATAATTAAATTAACTTATCATTCGCAATTGGTTTGGCTTAGTTGGATCTGAGAGCAGCAAAGCTTCTGCTGAAGCTTCATACATACAAAATGGCAATCAAGCCAAAACAAATACACTTGTACATATATGTATGTATGTGTGAATATACACAAATTGCTTAACTACATCCGTATGTATCAAGATTTTTGCATGTATAAATTAAGCCACTGTCTTTATTTAAATAATTAATGAATCAAAATTGACACACACACACACGCGCACATTCATACACTCATGACAAAACTTTTATATTCGCATTGATTATTGATGCTGGCATAAGAATTACGCACGAACCAGCAAGAACAACAACAATGACAATGAATTTAAAATATTCGAGTAAAAAAAAATCATTGCTAACAAGTATTGTTTGTCGATAACACACAACACAACACTGTAGTACCGTGTTGGCGAACGTCGAACAATAACAGCGAAAACGACAGCAACAGCGACGACAACGGCAACGGCGAACGCGACAGTGACCACACGAATGAAGTGGAACTTAATACTAAAACAAGCTTTCGACCATTGACTGTGCCGAGCGGCATTGTATTATTGGATAAGTTCTACAGCAGCGCTTCTCGCTCAGGAAAGAACAAATTGTTATTTGCAGGCGATAGTTTAATTTAAAAGCAATACGCTAAGAACGACACACCCTATAAAATTGAAATATATGTTTAATTTAATTACATATTGTATTTATGTATGAATATCTATATAATTTTACATTGTTTTTTTTTATAAAGATTATTGCAATGTGTACATCATCTATAATGTAAATAAATAAATGTACATTATGTGTTCAATTCATGTGACATGTATCACACACACACACGTATACAAAAAATTAAAAGCTTTTCGCTGAGAGAACGGGAGCGAGCTTTAACAAGCAAACAAAACTTGCTGATCGGGCTGAGCCACGAAGCAATAACAGAAGGAGATCTCGTCGGCAAAAAGCTCTCCCTTGACTATCTGACAATCAATGCGAGGGAAAGGGATAGAGAGCACCGAATTGCACCGCACTGAAGCATCAAGGGAGAAAAACCGAACGATTTGACAGCCGACGAGATCTCCTTCTGTTATTGCTTCGTGGGCTGAGCGATGCTCAACGAAGAAGCAAAAGATCTGATCCGAAGGCTTTGCACCACATAAGCTATCAATCAACAAAAAAAAAAAAGAATGAGTGAGAATGGGAGAGAAGCAACAATAACATTAAATTGGCATTCTCATTGCTTCTTCTATATCACGCTCATTTTCAGCCGATTACACTTGCACTTGTAGTTGACATGATAGTAGTTACTCACACACCCACGTAAGTACTCAGTTTATCGCTAGCTCATCGGAGCCAAAACTGATTGTTCAATAAATACCCTGTAACACAAATTTCTTGAGTAGCATTGGATTTGTAAATTCTGATTAATTAAATCTGACCTAATAAGAATAATTTATTCGCAAAACTCTTCACATGATGAATAATGTGTGGTACGTTTGTATGTATGTATGAATGTTGATAAAGAAATTAACTCACACAAGGAATACAAGGAATAATAAAAACAAACACATATGCTAGAGCACGAAGCAATAACAGAAGGAGATCTCGTCGGCAAAAAGCTCTCCCTTGACTATCTGACAATCAATGCGAGGGAAAGGGATAGAGAGCACCGAATTGCACCGCACTGAAGCATCAAGGGAGAAAAACCGAACGATTTGACAGCCGACGAGATCTCCTCTTGTTATTGCTTCGTGTGCTAGAGATAGTGTTGGACAGTGGACTCTAACTGACCCCAAGACAGACAAATGGCAAAGCACCATTATCAAAATAGTATCGATAAATACGATAAACGATAAATGAATACAAGGAAATATATATGGGAAAGGAATGAACAATTCGATGAATTTAATTAAATATGTGTGTTAAAGTACTCACCTTTGCAGATGATGTTCGCTGTTTCATGGCAGAGGCGTGAGCCGAGTGTGTGCTAAGAACGTTTTTATTGACAGAGGATGTGATTGGTGCCACGCCCACACCGCTGACAGGCGCATGATGATGATGATGATTGATCGCTGATGTTGCAACAGTTGCGCTATTGTTGCTTGAAATTCTAGCGCCATCCGTGCTCATATTGTTGGCAACATGTTGTTGTTGTTGATGATGATGATGCGAGTGATTTGTATTTGTATTTGTTGTATTTAAATTTGATGTCACAGCCGACACAGGTGTTGTAGTGGTTGTTGTATTATTGCTACTGGCTGAATTCGAGGACGTTATTGGCAACATTGTTGCTGCAGTTGTTGTTGCTGACGTGGATGTTGCTGCTGTTGTTGTTGCTGCTGGCAGTGAGACAATGTTGGCATTGACTGAATCATGTTGCTGCTGCTGTTGTTGTTGTTGTTGCTGCTGCTGATCCTTGACTGAATGCGCAGACGTGCTGATTGTGTTTGTTGTATAACCTGTTGTTGTTGTTGTTGTGCTTGCAGCGGCATTTGCCATTGTAACGGCATTTGATGCCATTGACGAGGGCGTGGGCGTGGCAGCCGTTGTCGCTGCCAACATTGTCCCGTTAGAGACATTATCAGCGGGCAGGGCTTCAGGAACTGGTTGCAACGTTGTTCGCATTGCTGTCGACATATTCTCATTAAATGTCTCTCTCTCTCTCACTTGTCGTAATATTCGGTATTTAATCTAATCTATGTACTCATTCAGAAACAGCGTCTCTCACAACTTTTTACGAGATTCCAGAGTTTCTTTTAAATCCTTTATATCTATCTTTCCTTGTCCTTTAAAAGTACTTGCCGTTGATTCCGTTTTTTTCCTTTTTTTTATTTTATCTTAAAATTATGCAATTGCCTATTTAGTTAGTTGCTTTCCATCCAGTTAACTGCCGTTTTGCCAATTCACACCTGCAACAAATAACGATGTGTTAATTTTAAATATCATTAGCAATTATTTTCCATAAATTTTATAACGCATTTATTTGTAAAGCCATCTAGATTCCAATTAGATTCTGTCTGCCCCTCTCTTCACACAGTTACAGGAGAGTTTCGAAAAGATGCTCTGTATTTTTTGTGAATTAAATAAATTTCATTTTTTTAATTTCTCATCTTTATTATGTTTATAAAATTAATTTCATTGAAATCGAGTTAGATACAAGTTAATACAAAATGTAAGCAGTTAAGTTCCAATTGCTTAGTTGAAGAAGAATAAGAATCACAATAGAACGTGGAACTATATTGGAATAATTCCAATAAGATGTAATGGAATCTGATTGATGTGAGAGATGCCATCCCTTGTCGATTCCAATACACTTTAGCAGGCTGGCAACTCTTTTAAAATAACAAGCTGTGCATCACTAGCAAGCATGTTTGTCCATCACTAGCTACAACTTATACATTTTTTTCGAAAAAACTTTAAGAGAAAAAATAAACATATAAATAAAGTTTATACTTCAACTGATTAGATAAACCTGCTAATATGCAGTGTAGCAGCTACGAAATGTAGTGCAGTGTAAACCAATTTGATATCTTAGCGGTTGCAGGCATTTTAATCGATTTTAAAGCACCCAAATAGCGCATCAAAATGCTATTGTGCAGAAATCCGAATCAAGGAGCAGATGAAATTTTTCTTGGCTCTGGATATTGTTCCAATTGAAAGGACAAGGACAATGTTGTCTCTAAAAAGTGAAAAAAGGAATGTTTAATAAAAGTACCATATTAAGGTGACGTTGAAACTCACTGTCAAAGTTTTACGGATATAACATCAAAGAGAAAATCGAGAAATTCTGGTAATTCAATGTAGGCACGAGTGTAATAAACTATACATAAGTAAACTCTATACTTCTATCATCAGGAAACTAATAAAAAAAATATTTTAATATTGGGAGTAACTTATTAACATCAAAAAGCTTAGACATAATTGTGCATCCAAATGCTAAAAGTAAACTAAACTGGTTTATGAGTTAAGCATATAATAAAACCAAAAATTAATCCAGTAATTTCTGTTAATTATAGAGAGCTACACCTTTAAATCATTTAAGATTACAAATATGAATTTCTATTGATTTTAGTGGATGTATTAAAAGAACTACTCTTGATTTAAATCATATGCTGTTTACACAAATCTATTTCAATTAATCTTAGAGTTACAAAAATAAATTTCTATTAATTTTAGTGGGTATATAGTAAGGGCTTAAAAAGTCAATGACACTCTCGATTTCGGCCTTAAGCTGTGATTCCTGCAGCGTGCACAGTTCCTGCCTGGTGGCATAACTCAAGTCCTTGCGGGAAAGTATATCAACCAGCTTTTTATTATCATATTTGGTAAGGGCAACTGCAGTGCTGGAAACTTTATCAATTTCCGAGGGATGCAGGCCAATCCAACGCAGAGTGGGAGTGATAAGAGTGTTTGAGGTAAAGTTCATTGATTGTGAGCCATGGCGATAAGTGAGCATAATCTCAATGCCAAATGGATCAGCATCCACTAGGATATAAACGGGCAGATTGCATTCAAAGGACAATCTGTGGACAATACGGCGTGTAGTGCAATCCGGATATCCTTTGCCGGTCAACAAAATAAAACGCAAGCCGAACGTGTTGAAGGCATTCTGCGATAACAAACTCTCAAAAACGGATTCCTTTTCGACAATGAGAACCATCTCGGCATTTGTCACAATCCGTTCCACATTATCGAAATCCGTTGGCAATGCGGTTGCCCGGGAATACAAATTGCAGTCAATAACATCCCCATTGTTCATGAGCAGCTGGACGTCTCCTGCAAATATGACATTGATAAATCAAATCAAATACTTTTAAATATATAACTTCATACCTGATATGAGACCTTTGGATGCCGATAGTAAACCCAGTAAAACTGGCGCCGTATTAAGCATGCGACAGACATCTAGTTTCGCCGATTCAATATAGGATTGCGACCGGATCATTTGGGTATCGCGGTAATAGAGACCACGAACTGTGCAACTACCGCCAAACAAATGCAATCGATGTATCTCGGCCAACAAATACACAACCAGACAAAATCGATGTCGACTTTGGCGTTTATTGTACGTAATCTTTCGAAAACTCAACAATTTCGCAAACGTTTCTGGACAATAATTTGGAACTTTGATGGTAACATTATCATCAGCTATCATACTTGTGATTAGCTCAATCACAATCTGCTCGACGTTAAGCAACAGCGTCATAACTTTACATCATTTACACAAAATCATTCCAGAATTATTCTCAACTAAATGGTAAAGAAAATGCAACTTAATACACTTTATAATATCGAAATATATTGATTTTGAATAAAGATTAATGTCTGTTTTCTCTTAAAATCTTTAAATTATCGAAAAATATTTATTATTTGAGCACTATTGTTTGAAAATCATTTAACTCTATATAGAAATTAATGTCATCTTAAAAAACAACTTTTAATATATTAAATTGGTCTATGAAAAAATCAATATATAATATTCATTCATATTCATTAAAAACATTTTATTATGTTGAAAAAAATTGATTTTTAATAAAGTTAACTGTCTGTTATTTCTAAAAATCTCTAAATGATTGAAAAGTATTTATTTTAATTAGTTAATCATTATTCTATATATATAGGTGAACTAATGATGATTACTGTCTGTTATCCCTAAGAATCTCTAAATTATCAAAAAAAATATTTATTATTTGGGCGGCATTGATTTGAAAACAATATATATAAATTAATTATTAATTAATTCCAAACCATCGTTAATATATTTAATTGGTGTATAATATTCTTCATATATATTCATATATAATATTCATGTTGATTGCTTTAAGCTGACGTTTAATAAACTAATTAAATACAGATAAGATTCTGTAAGTTTATTCCTGTAAATATTTTTAAGTGTCTTTTTACACTGAATTATTGTTACATTTTTTTTTTAATAAATAATAAAAACTGTTTAAACTTTTCCCTTATCATTTAGTTACAAACTTGCACTCCTTTTATTTGTGCATGATTTTTATAAATAAACAAATAAAAGAGCTATCCAAACTGAAAGAAAATATATAAATTGTGTTGCATTAAAAGTGATACATGTACGTATGTATGTGTATGTGCACATGTATGTACATATATACATAGATGTGTGCACATACTAATTTCACACACCCTTTTATTATTAATCTATTTTATCATTATGTACATATATATTTCCCTAGCAATATGTGTATTTGTGCGTGTCTGTATATATAATATGCATATATTTGTGTATGTATTATATTTGTGTATATACTAATGCTGAATAAATTTACGTATGCACGGCAATATCTTTTTCAACTTGGTTTTTCTTACACTTTCGAAAATAACAAATTATTAACACACACTCAGACACAATTTAACAATTCTCTATAAACAGTATAAAAAAAAAAAACAAAACTTTGTCAATTTCAATATTAATGGCTTTTTCTTTTTTGCTTTATATGCCCAGAAAATGTACTCGTTATTACAAAGCAAGCAGAGTTTATTTTCTTGGACCACGGGGGCTGACAAGGCATTTGGTTGGTTGGTTGGAGGGGGAGGGAGCGGGATGGCAAGGGGCGAAACGGGAGGCAGACAGCGGCAGCGAATGCGAAGAGAAAAACTAGCGAAAACAGCGAACGACGAAATGGCAGCCCCCTAAAGTATTGATTTGCTGCTAGCTCGCTATATAGCCCCCATACAAAATCCCAGAGTACTTACCAATAAAATAAATTCCTGAACAAACAATATTAGGTCATAAAATCTCGGATATTTCAACATTTACTTTTTTTTTTATTGAAAAGTCATACGCGTTCCATTACCTCATGCCTTATTTCATTCATATAACACATTATTACTTAATTTTCATTTTTTTTTCGTTTCGTTTTTTCTTTAATAATTTTCCAACGCCAAGTGGTAGTAGAAAAGAAAGACCGACTTTTACCGAACAGTCGACGACACTACACAACGAAATGCAAATGCATACATACATACATATGTATGTATCTTTCTCACTCGCTCACTCTCACAGGCAACAGCAATAATTCTCAATCAGATTTTGATGAAAAAAAACTGTTTTGAAGTAATGCTATTAAATAATCACGTACTTTAACTGAAATACTTGGCTCACAATGACTATTTTTTCGTCTAAATTATTTTGTTTGCCTTTAAGCAAACTACATTGTCATATTTTCAATACTGCGAAAGTGGACAATCAAAGTAACTTGATATTGATATTGCGCTGTATAAGTTTAGACAGTTCTCTTTGTTGTCGGATATTAGATGCAACAAAGGAGTACACAAAATCTTTGTTGCACATCCAAGATTTTAATTATATTTTCAACCACATACACAATAGAAAATCAGCAGCAACGTCGTCCAAAAAATTCACATTAAATATCAGGCAGCCATATTGTAGGGTTGATTAATATCATTCGATACATCGTTATTTAGAAATACAACGATTATAACGAAAGAAGTGCAATCATCGCATCATAATTGACCTGATTCTGGCGAATACCACTCGTTAATTAAAAAAAAATTTTCGATTAATTAGGTCAGTTTTAATTTTGTTTTCCATAAAATATTCAATTAAATAAGTAAAATATTATGCAAACCTTTGCATTTTAAATTGTTAAAAGTACCGAGAGCAACAGAGTGGAAATCTTCCGAAAGTTATCGATACCAAATCAGCTGTCATATTAAAATGAAATATTTTCAAGTAGCGAACGATCTAAAAAAAATAAATTCATTTATTTATACTTTAATTGAGTATTTGTTGACAATCAAACTAAACAAACTCTGTGTGTTTGTTAACAACCAATTGGAATCGAAGGAATTAAGCCAAACAGATGATCCCGAAATTACACTCCAATTGGATATGTTTTCTAATTTGATTCGTCATCTTGATTTATAAAATTGAATACACAAAATTGGTGCCCGATAAAGAAATTTTTCAAGTAAACAGCTGGTTTAAAGTAATATAATTGAATTTACATACATTGCAATTTATGTAATAAAATAATAATAAAAATTTTGGATTAATAAATAGTCGGTAGATGGTTTTTTGAATTTGTAAGTAAAATGTCTTAATTAGTTTTTTGAAAATAATTAATTTTATGGGACCATTTTCTATCGATATTTTGTATTGACGAATATGAGCAAACGATGGTGGTGGAAGTACATTTTCTATCGATTAAATTGACTATCGATAACTTAAATCGGTGGCATTCGTTGACACTGAACTGAAACACGCCTTTTTCCTTTCTTTCCTAAATACCATAATGGCGGTAGGTTTCTGAAATTCTTGTCCGATGAAAATTATTCTGCATCGGCAATAATCTTAATATATTTTTAACAACTCTGAATGCAAAACTCAAGCCAATGCATTGTACGAGTGTGTTAAAATAATATTTCTGTTGAATTATGATGTGAAACTAAAGAGAAATAAATATAAACAATTTCAGGCTGTTGCTAAGAAGGAACCCAAAATCAAGCGCGATCCCGCGAAGAACCCTATGAGGGATCTGCACATCCGGAAATTGTGCCTGAATATCTGTGTGGGTGAATCTGGTGATAGGCTAACCCGTGCCGCCAAGGTGAGAGTTTTCAACATCAAAACTGACTGTGCGAAACATGTAAATAACACTTGCAACAATAAATAAATAGGTTTTGGAGCAGCTGACCGGACAGCAGCCAGTGTTCTCCAAGGCCCGCTATACAGTGCGTTCGTTTGGTATTCGTCGTAATGAAAAGATTGCCGTACATTGCACAGTCCGTGGCGCCAAGGCCGAGGAAATTCTGGAGCGTGGCCTGAAGGTGCGTGAATATGAATTGAGACGCGACAATTTCTCGGCCACCGGCAACTTTGGATTTGGCATCCAGGAACACATCGATTTGGGCATCAAATACGATCCCTCCATCGGTATCTATGGCTTGGACTTTTACGTCGTTCTGGGACGTCCAGGTGAGCGCATTTTTGAGTTTAAAAATTAAACTATTTAATTGTGCATATAATTAGGTATCTATTTCCAAGCACGAAATTGATGCTCAGTATCTGTGCGCAAATTAATTGAAGCTGTGCTTAATTGAATTATGCTTTTATGCCAATTCAAACGGTACAATTTCAACAAGATTTTCGGCTTTATTTTAAATCCTTATTTTACTCATTAATTGGTATTAATGTGGTGTTTGATATTTTTTAGGTTACAACGTGGCGCACAGAAAACGCAAGTCTGGCACCGTCGGCTTCCCACATCTGTTGACGAAGGAAGATGCCATGAAATGGTTCCAGCAGAAATACGATGGTATCATCCTGAACAGCAAGAAATAAGCTCATTTCAACTGGGTGTTTTTTTCTAAGATGAATTCTATAATAAAAGCCTGCATCGCTTACAACTTATGAATGACTTAATGTATGTGTCTTCTTACTGCAAATGGAATTATGAATCGATATGATTTTCCTTTAATTTATATAGTAATTTATTTAAGATTCTTAGAGCTATGCTTTGATTTGCCGCCTCCCTTTCTGTTGCTCAGCACTGCGAATCTTATTTGTTGCACCAGCCACTGGACGCCCTCGTCCAAACCCTCTCCAGAGATGGCGTTGCTGGAACATATGTGCCAAGGCTTCTCTTTAATGTTATCCAGGCCCAAAGCTAAAAAAAAGAAAACGATTATCTTCGGCATACCGAAAATTTAATACCCTTTAGACCAGCGGTGGGCACGAAATCTGAATTCGGGAGCACTACAACAACTCTAATGGGGTTGTCTAACTAATTTGATGATCACCCAAATGTGCGAGCAATAAGTTGGGAGCAGTCGCAAGCTCCCGGCGCCCATCCATGCCCACCGCTGATTTTTCTAAAAATATTTAAAGAAATAACCAAAACTGTATTTCCAAACCTAAATTTTCTAAAGATCGTTCCGTTTTAAATCAAATAAAGGCAGCTTAATATAATAGTAAATTTATATTTTGTGAAAATGGTTAAGCTTTTTTAAAAACCAAAAAAGATTTTCAAATCACACATAATTTTCGACCGATTGTTCCGGCTGGTTGCGATACAAAATCAAGAAAGCTTAAAAACTGATGGAATAGTTTGTATAGAAACATACAGACGACGCAATATTTATCCAGAATTTATAACTTTAGAGCAGGGTATCAAACCGAAACGATTATAGCTATTGTTTACAATATCGGTTAAGTCAGAATTTTGATTTTCATATATCGTTTACTCAAAGTCTAAGGTTATCGGTTTTGTAACGGTTATTTGTTTGTTTCGGTTTCAAAACAAAAATCTTGTCATCTTTACAAGAATATGTTAAAAAGTTTATTAATTCAAAAATACTTTGATTTAAAAAAAGATTTTTCTATTCAATGGGATTTTTATTTAAAATCAAGATCCAACTTTAATTTACTGATTGAACCGAAACTAACCGATTTGCATGAATCGGTTAGGATTTAAAAATTTCAATCGGTTAATTAAGGTCCGCCACATTTCTTGGCAAAACTAAAATACACTTCTGCCAGGGCATAAGAATAATACTTTACCTGCTGCAATTTTAACATTTGAAAGCGAATCCTCGAGATCCGATTTGTTGCCATAGAACAGTATTGGCACTAACCGATTACGGATATCAGGATGCTGTAGCACGAGGTCCAGTTCATCTTTTACAACAACTACAAAGGTAAAGCATACAGTCGGTCAAGAAAGTGTTTGGACTTAGGCTGCGAAGCTCCTTCATTTTGGAAAAGATTCGCTTTGAGCTATATAGCAAGTTTTCTAAGGAGGTTTAATCTGTTTATTGAATCCAACGGATCTTGTTTATGATTTTGTAATACTCTTTCTACGAACTATAAGAATCTTAGGATTTCAATTGTGGGTTTCGAAAAATTTTTATAAATCGGATACGTAACGGTTAACGGTTTTTTGTATGTTTCGGTTTCGAATTCAGTTTATAAACAAAATTAATTAAAATGTTGGTTATTTCGGTTGGAATAAGTTTGGATTTTTGCTACCGGTAAAATACAAAAAATTTTACGGTTACCAATTTCAATCGGTTAATAGCGGTTAACAGATACAGTTATGGTAACGGTTTTAGTCCCTGATAAAAACAAATGTAATACATTTAAATTGGTTAAAACAGTTACTTGACTAACTGTATGTGAATTTTGATGTGCAAATGTAGTTGCTTCGAGAAGAATTCTTACCAAATCGCATTCTATCACTGGAGTCGATAACGTAGATAATTCCCTGACAGTTCTTGAACTGATGCTCCCACAGATTTCTGTATCGTGTGGCACCAGACATATCCATAGCTTTAATTGTCACGCCCGTGCCTTAATTTAAATATAAATTAATATATTTAATAAAAAGTATTTACATATTTATTTCGAACTCACTGTAGAATTGCTCTATCAAAAATCCAACTGTTGGCACCATTATCGTTGACTGTTCATTTGATTTCTTAAAATGGTTAATTATCGTCGATTTACCACTGTTATTCAGACCCAGAACCAATATTGTCATTTTATCTTTCTTGACCTTGATCAATTCGGCCAAATTGTTAAACATTCCCATTGTCTTGCCTCGACTTAACAATAACAATGCCAAAAATTTTCATTGGCTTTGGCCAAACAAATGTCAAAATTGGTTGCTAAGGTAACGTTTCTTCTTCTTCACATCTCCATCGATTTATTAAGGACCCTCAATGTCAGGACTTTTCTTATACAAAAAAAATACATTTGTTTCCGTTCTGAGACAGAATATTTTTTTGTGAATACAAAAATTTCTTCAAAATTTTTTTTTGTTTTCTAAAGAGTTGATTTATTTGAGTTATCACTACTGTTTACATTTTAGTGCTGCCGTATCAGCCTTTTTCAGGACAAATCTGAAAATTTTTAAAATGATTTAGCCTTAACTGTTCAGAAACATCCCGTTTTCGGAAAACTGGTCTTTTTAATTTTGGAGCTTTTTTAAAAGCACAGGAATTGAAAAGATTTTATTGCAATAACAACATAAACTTGATAAAGTGGCAACATTTTGAGGATTCAGTTGGACCGAAGTAAGAAAATATGTGGACAAATTGCGAAAATTCACTGCAATCTAAAACATTAAATGCAATTTTGACCTTTTTTGGATTTATGGCAGCACTGACGCGTACATGTGCTTTTGTAGACCACTATACATACAGAAGGGAGAGCAATTATTTTGACAAAGATAACAATTTAAAATAAAAATCTATTTATTTATTTTTTACGTTTAATGAACTATTTAAATAACTTGACTTTTTGCACAGTGATGCCAAATATTTTCCTGAAATAAAACGGCCAAAGAAAACACTGAACAGAAGCCGAAAAATTTAAAAAAAGACAGAAAAGCAGCCCAAATTTTATTTCATATTCGTTTTTAAATTTAAAAGTTTTAAAGCATCTTCAATTATTTTGTTTGTGGCCTTTTCTTCGACATTGAAAAATTTTGTGTCGACACAAACCGCATCTGCTGAAGATAAAATATACATATGCATATAATTGAAAAATTTTATAATATATACATTTACCTGATTGTCAAAATAACATTTAACTTAAATATTTCTAGATGGTTCCTCAATTTAGTTTTTACCAAACTGACTTGAAAGTGACCACTTCTGAAAAAAAAAAAATTAAAAAAAAAAAAAAAAAAAAAAAAAAAAAAAAAAAAAAAAAAAAAAAAAAAAAAAAAAAAAAAAAAAAAAAAAAAAAAAAAAAAAAAAAAAAAAAAAAAAAAAAAAAAAAAAAAAATAAAAAAAAAAAAAAAAAAAAAAAAAAAAACCAAAAAAAAAAAATAAAAAAAAAAACCCCCAAAAAAAAAAAAAAAACCCACCTTTTTTTCAATTAATGTAACTAAATTTTATGTCTAAAGCCAAAACATAAATAAACACTGGAGAATTATATTTTATTTATTCATTTTGTATAATTTTATTTAACATTATCAAGTTAACCAATATCTTAGCAATCTAGAAAGTTAGCTGCCATTAATAGTTCTAAGGCAATCTCTGGTGCAATCGGAAATTCTGGTATTTCAGTTGAACTGTTGGTATAGCGAACTTTATATGTAAAATACATGCACACCTTTTGTAAAACGTGCGATCTGAAAAAGATAATTTATTTTTAAAAATATTACAGAAATTTATAAATAAAAATCATTACTAAAATTATTAATACACTAGTCTGTAATAACATAAACATAGGTACAGTGGACAACTAATGTTTCCATACACCCTAACATTGTCAAATTTGTGTATGATAAAAAACTTTTGATGAAGGTTTCTTATATTAATCTTTTATTCATTTAAATTCCATTCGAATAATACAAAAATTTCTTTAACCCATGGAAAATTTTTAATTTTCGCAACTATCTACTTTTTTGGAAAATTGCTAAAAACGACTATTTCTCTTTTTCCTCCTTTTCATACAAAAAATAGAGATTTTTGAAAATATTTTTTTTTAAAATCGATGATAAAAGTGGAAAAAGTAGACTTTTACAAAAATTCAAAATTTTCAATGGGTACTTAATAGGTTAAAGAAATTTTTTGTATCATTTAAACGGAATTAAAGTGAATTTAAGATTAATTTAAGAAACCTGCATCAATACTCTTTTGTTATACAAAAACATGACAAATTTAGGGTGCATACCAAGTTTATTGAGTGACTTTACGTATGTCGTGGTTCATTTTATCTGCAAGGCACTGTAAATGAATGCTTGCAAGTGTAAATTTTAGAGTGGGGTTGATTAGAGGCTGAGTGAACAGTTTACGGCTTTTATATGGAATACATTTATAATTTACACACTCGTAAAACGTTCACAATTAATAATGCATTAATAATAGAACTGATTGCATACATATTTACTAAAGCTTAAATCTGCATACATGGCTGGAAATGTATGTATGTGTGTATGTACATATACATATGTATAATGTACATTGAAAATCTTTGCATACCCTTCATGAACCGGTCAATAGGTCACACTCTTGATATGAGCAATGTGCTGCTTGCAATGGCTTGCAATTACGTGTTATACTTACGGAATCTCCCGAAAGTGCACTTCATTAGCCTCGTTTTCAGCAAATTGTCCTGGACCAGATAACATTGCCTTTATTGTGCCCGAGGTGAGAGCATGTTCGCGTTTTACAATAAATTCGTGGCCGTCGGATGAAATTAGTTTGACGTACATGGCGTCTGGCCCCTCACAACCGCCATAGATTTTATCACTGCGCTGCTCATCCATTGCTATCATCTGTAAAAACTTTAATTGCTTTATTTTTTTCCAATATTAACCATTTATTTGTTTTTTTTTGTCTTACTTGCCAAAAATCAGTCGGTGACAACACTTAAATTCTTACATATGTATGTCTGTATGTATATATACGGCAGTGTTGGCAAACGTACCAAATACTCAAAATGGAATATCGCTTTCTTATGCAACACAGTATTAATCGTCTTTTAAAATGCAAATCAAATTATTTAAAATGTAAAAAAACTTAATCTCAATATAACAACTTGAACTCTTGGTTTTATATTTTTTTACAACTCTGCAGCCCTCGATCGAAATAATCGTTTTGCTATTAAAACCAAACCAAAACTTAATGACAGCACTGGCAAAAGTAACTCGATTGGCAGTATAAAAATACATTTTCACCTATTATTTTATTTAGATTTTTTGTTGAGTGTTGTAAAATATCATCCCCTAATTTGCTCGATACCAAGTAATTTTTACAAAATAAACTTATCGATAGATTAAACTGACCTTTTGAATTTGACTCATTTAGGTCATCAAATAAAAATAGCATATTTCTAGTCATGACTTTATCGCTTTATTATCGATCTATCACTGTCTAATCGGGTGGACTTTAGAATATATTGCAACTTCTTTTTCAAAATGAATGAAATTCGCTTCAATGAATATGAATAGAACGAATATTGATCATTCACTCAGAATAAAGCTTACGCTAATGCATGTTAAACATTTCCATTGTAGGCTATTTAAACCATTTCGTTCCCCCCACTAATAACAAAACAATGTAATATTTAGTTACCAAGGCAATAAATAGATTTCAGAAGAAATAATTTCGACTTTATTGGGGTTACGACCTTTTTAAAGAACAAACATTTTAAACATAATTTTTGTTCTCATTTTATTTCACGCAACTTGAGAGAATTTAGTTCTCATCGACCTCAGCCTCTTGTTCTTCCTCGAATTCGGCATCCTCGTCGGCGGTTGCTTCTTGGTACTGTTGGTATTCGGAGACCAAGTCGTTCATGTTGCTCTCTGCCTCGGTGAACTCCATTTCGTCCATGCCCTCGCCAGTGTACCAATGCAAGAAAGCCTTGCGACGGAACATAGCGGTGAATTGCTCAGAGATGCGCTTAAACAGTTCCTGGATGGCGGTGGAGTTGCCAATGAACGTAGCTGACATCTTGAGGCCACGGGGCGGGATATCGCAGACTGCGGTCTTAACATTGTTGGGGATCCATTCAACAAAGTATGAGCTGTTCTTGTTCTGAATGTTCAGCATCTGTTCGTCGACCTCCTTCATGGACATGCGGCCACGGAAGATGGCAGCAACGGTCAGATAGCGACCGTGACGTGGATCGCAAGCAGCCATCATGTTCTTGGCATCGAACATCTGTTGTGTCAGCTCAGGGACTGTCAGAGCTCTGTATTGCTGGGAGCCCCTAGATGTAAGTGGAGCAAAGCCAGGCATGAAGAAATGCAGACGGGGGAATGGAACCATATTGACAGCAAGTTTGCGGAGATCAGCATTCAGTTGGCCAGGGAAGCGGAGGCAAGTTGTTACGCCAGACATTGTCAACGATACAAGATGGTTCAAGTCGCCGTAGGTTGGAGTTGTCAACTTAAGTGTACGGAAGCAGATGTCATAGAGAGCCTCGTTATCAATGCAATAGGTTTCATCTGTGTTCTCAACCAGCTGGTGCACCGAAAGTGTTGCGTTATATGGCTCGACAACGGTATCAGATACCTTTGGTGAGGGCACAACCGAGTATGTGTTCATGATTCTGTCGGGATATTCTTCGCGGATCTTGGAAATGAGCAGGGTGCCCATACCGGATCCGGTACCGCCACCAAGCGAGTGTGTAAGCTGGAAGCCTTGCAGGCAATCGCATGATTCAGCCTCTTTGCGCACAACATCAAGCACCGAATCAACGAGCTCAGCGCCCTCTGTGTAATGACCCTTGGCCCAGTTGTTGCCAGCTCCAGACTGACCGAACACAAAGTTATCGGGTCTGAAGATTTGACCGAAGGGGCCCGAGCGGACTGAGTCCATGGTGCCAGGCTCCAGATCAACGAGAACAGCACGGGGCACATATTTGCCACCGGACGCCTCATTGTAGTACACATTGATACGTTCCAATTGCAGGTCGCTGTCGCCATGATAAGCACCAGTAGCATCGATACCATGCTCATCGGAGATAATCTCCCAGAACTAAAATGATACAACAAAAAAGAAAACAATTTTTTTTTCATGTGATTAGATAACGTTGAAATATTGGCACAAGTTTTGCAAAAATATTGCCAAAAGTTGACAAATCAATAAAATGACTACATCAACTTATTATTAATTTCTTCAATACTAAATTGGCAACAACGAATTTCATATAAAATATTAATTGAATTAAAATTGGCAAAAAAGAAAACCTTGATAAGATATCATTAGAAATTTAAAATAAATCTCTTTGAAATAGCAAAAACATAAATACGTGAACTCAGTGTAAAAAGGGAGCGACCTATGTATGTATATATACATTTAGTAAATCAATAGTGCTAATAATACATATAAACCGTTATGTATAGTGGCATGAGTCTGCTCAATTGAAGATAAAAAGTAAACCAAGCTTTATATAGTCAAAGCCGGGGAGCGAGTCTTTTTATGGCTTGTCATAAGATCGTTTTGGTGGGCTGAAACGAGACAGCGACAACGGAAACATTGTCGCCGTCATCATTGCGTGGGTCTATTATAATGCCAGCTGTCCACCTTTTGCTGTCTGCAGTCTTGGCTTGACTTGGCGTTTCCAAATATGTATGTAGGCTGGAACACAGTCTCCATGCTCCCCACGCATCAAACCATAATCGACCTCCAAGCTTTTTTTCGTTTAAGCTTACATAGGCGTATACATATCAGCATGCATACATACATACGTACATACATATGTATGTTTAACAAGCGCGCTTACATCATCGCCAGCAACATCAACCCACACTCACAAGCGGCGATAATAAAGGCCAAGCTTTGTGGTGCAGCAGCAAAAATACAAAAAGTGCCATATGGCGCTAGAAATGAATTTTCTGGCTAGATTACGTCACTTTTGGGTCTCATTTTGTGAGTTGTTTACTTTCAATAAACAAAACTTACTACACAAATTAATTCTGAATGGGAAAAGTTGTTGTCACGATAGTTGAAATTACCCCTAATATAAATACATGCATAATACATGTGTAGACCGAAAAAGCACTCTCGAATATGAAAACAAAACAAAGTAGGATATCTTTCTAGCTCTTTGCACTCATCCTATAACTATTTTTTTTTTTTTTGTGTGCTTTCTCTTTCTCTCGCGATGACTTCACCTTAATACATAATTCCCTTTTTCCACAGTCTCAGGCCATTCGCCTCCTGCAATGTGCGTGTTTATATCCTACATCAACATGTACACATTATTGAATATGTGTGTGCATGTACCCTATGTAAATGCATAAAGTATATGTACAAATGTACGACGACTTGCAGCTGCTAATGGGGGTTGGTTTTTCCGTGAACTGCCGAGGACAACAAGGACTCTATTGATTTGCCGAATGGAAGGCGATGAGTAAGCAAATTTGCAATGAGGCGGCAGCCGGCATGAGCAAGCGTTCATACGCATGTGCATGAAAACTGGCAACAACGCCTTTTGGGTGTGTCACGTACTTAAGTATGCAAGCAGATAGACAAATACCATAAAGGTATTTCTGTAAAGGAAATTCTAATTTCTCATATAATACATACATATATAAGCCTCTTATAACACACAAGTAAATAATAAAAACATCTGTGCATGACAAGTCAATAAAACATTGCTTAATTACATTAGAAATCATTTAACCGGAGGAATGTTTATAATCAGGAATATTTATGTTTCATTGTGTATCACAAAAAACACACATGTACATGCTGATATCACACAGACAAACATGCGAATATTTAAGTGCGAATTATGTAGATATGTACACATTTTGTGCCATTGCGAACCGGTCGACAACCGGTTCAGCCATTTTAGGTAAAATGACGTCATATTTTCTCTTTAGCAAGCTCCGGCAAAGCATACATAGATCGTCGGCAGAAACCGGCCGACACAAAAAACATGAAAAAGTGTTGTGTATGTGTGAGTGGAAATGAAGTCAGTCAAGAAACATTAATTTGATGCAAGAGAAGTACCTTTCACCAATTACAGAAAGATACACAAAAAAAAATTTCATACATACATACATATGCATCAAAGAGCGACTTTCTCATTGGAAGAAAATAGAGGCTAAGCCATATGACTCATACATATGTAAATATGTACATAAGTACCATTCACAATTGCATGTACATATGTATGTACGTGTGTACATACAAGAAATTGATAAATGCACCGAAATTAATCGATTTAAATACATATACAAATGTACGAAAAGTGCAGGGACACACCCAAAGTTCAATTTATAGATTGCACATACAAAAACACTCACACAATCATATTTGTATGTACCTTTGACAAACAGATGTGCATATAATTGGAGAAAACTGCATTATTTGTCTATGTATACATACAATCATGCATATATTTATAACCATAAGTGTATATGTATTTTAGAAATTTATGCGCAAATGCCGGGTGGCCTCAATAAATTTGCCACATGGCAGTATGAAAATGACGCCATGTTGACTGGTAACTGTACTTCATTCTTATTTTTATCCCAATTAAGGAAAATTCTATGGTATAGAATGCAGAAAAACATACCTTGGCTCCGATTTGGTTGCCGCACTGACCAGCTTGGATGTGTACAATTTCCCTCATTTTGTTTTTTTATATTAAATTTTAGACTTTTAGCTTAAATAATATTTCCTGCTTGTATTCACAAACACACTTCTGCCCGCTTCACTTGACGAATACTGTCTGACTCTAGCTGCAGAATTCGCCGGAATAATATAACATACAAGCAGTGTGACCAAAACACGATATTGTAAAAATATCAGTTGTTGCATTCCCGGTACGGAGATGGTGGATAAGCGGATTGAACCATGCTCACGGCGCGTAATTTAAATGGGGAACTTATTTTTGTTCATTTAATAATAATTTAGCAAAGTTGATATTTTTAATGAACTTTGCAAGCTCGTCACCCCTCGGTTGTCCTATAAAATTAATTCTATATAAAAAATTGAGTATTCGTCAAAATTCTAGCAAAAATGTATGCTAAAGCATAAAATTCAAGCTTTAAAAATAGAATTAATAAAAAAATGGGTCTTTTTTTTAAAATTACTTTAATTTGACTATCGTCTTGATTCTGTGTTAACATGGATGCTACCAATCACGACTTTTGGTGATTTTTTTTCTGGGAATCAAGGCTGCTTCTGTTTCGAGCTTAATGTGAACGACTGTCGATTTTTCTTCAATGCTTGTTCAATATTTTAATGTCTGTCTTGCAGACTTTAGTGTGACACCATCACACCAAGAATCTCTAAAAGTTGAGTGGTCACATTGTAATAGAAAAATTGCGAATAATAAAATGAAAAAAATTACCAAGTAAGTGGACATGATGAGAGAAATGTCAGCGACTAATACCCTAATGATTAAATTAAAAGTGATTAATTTTTAAGATTCTACAAAATGCTTTTTGTCGGTCAAATCCCACAATATTGGCCGTGCAACCGAGGTCAGTCTAATTCATTCTTCGTGTTCGAAGAGCACAATTCGGCCAAAGTAAAACTACCAGATGTTTACCAATTAGTGTTGTAAGACGCCAGTAAATTTTCTGAGCCCCCATATTTAGGTACAGGATACAAGGGTTCAGAAATAGCCATACAAAATAATTTTGAGCCAGTTTGCAACCCTTTCCTTATATGGAGCTGATACCTATGCTTTAAGTATCCAAAAGATGGATGTTTTTCCACCTCTAGTCAGTTCAATGTAATACATCTGGGTTTAGTCAAGTTTTTTTTCTAACTCAATACTCATTTTTGATATCATTTTGGTTTTACTTGAAAAGGAAACTATCATCATTCAATTAATAATAAATGAAAAATAAATACCAATAAACAAAATGTGACTATTTTGTTGTTTGTCACATCATTAACTAGACTTACTAGACTTACAATACAATAGGAAATTGGTGGGCGGAATTGGTCAGGCGATCCTTTTGAACATGACTTAAAACACATGGATTTTTTTTTACCCTATTTAAAGGGACTTTGCTATATTCAAATTTTTGACATTTATAACATTTTATATTGTATTTCAAATAATGTTGTTGCTGCCACAATAATCCGATGCTGGGTCACAATAATAAATGTAAATTAATCAATGGACTTCATTTTACACAAATGATTAATGGGTATCATTTTAACTTCGTCATTTATCTTGCAGACAAGAACGTCACCCTCCTGTTTAGATAAAACTTTGCCAACAGATTCTCTTTCCTCGCCATAGATGACTTTGAATTCATCTCCACTGTTTGGTGGAACAGGAGCCAGGTGCTCGCTCACAATAGAAACGCTGCGATCCTCCTGACGCAGAAACACGGAGCACACACCATTCGACACGGTGCGGATAATGCCAGTTTGGCCAACAAGATCAGTATCGTCATGGGTGTGAATGCGAACTTCAATGTCTGTGGTACACCAATCACCCATGGTTGAGTCCAGGGTGGCTCCAGGTGTTTGGGGATTGTATGGTGATTGCGGCACACCACCAGGTGTGTTGGGCGAATAAGTAGACGGCGATGGCGTATTCATATAACCAACTGGGTATGGCGATGGTGCTGGGCTGGGACTCGGATTAAATGGACTATAGCTTCGATCAGAGCCATAAAGAGTTCCAGGTGTTTGCGGTGCAAATTGTGATGACATTTGATATCCTGGTGTACCTGAAAGTGCAATTATTATATAAGTAAAGACTGTAAGAGAAAATAAAGGTAATAGTAATATTATACTTGGATTGTATCCAGGACTCGGACTTGGCTCCTCAAGCGAATAATCAAAGTCGTTATTCCTTGCCGGAGTTGTGCTAGCTGGATCCCAAGCGCCATGTCGAGGCGTCATGCTACCATCATGTGATGGCGTCATAGTACCATAAGGAGTACGCGAATCTGTATCCCAATTGGGCGTCTGACTTCCAACCAACGGAGTTTTCGAGCCGGCAGCGGTGTAGCTGGGAGTCTGTGCTCCGTAACCAGGTGTGCGTGCAGGTGTGCGACCATAGGTCGACACACTGCCTTCCTTGCCAGGCTCGCCAACAATAACGATATGGTTTCGATCCACCGAAATCGTTTGACACGATGTATGCAACTCCACACGAGCTGTGCTCTCAGTTGCATCCTTAACAATTCCAACAGCCCCTGTACATTATACAGAAATAGACAATTAGATCGATTATTTGCCAACCAATTAATATTACCTTTATAGGGTCCACCGCAAATCTTAATTGTTTTGCCCAAAAGTTCTCGATCGCGCGTCACACGGAATCCACCTCGGCCGCCGCGAGATCCGCCACGTGCCCCACGTCCGCCAGACGGATGCATTGGCGATTGAATGCGTGGTGACATGAAGCCCAGGCCGCCCAACGTACTTGCATTGCTCACATTTGTCTTACTGCCGCCTGCCAATTGCAAGTGACGTGTCTTGCACACAAAGATGCCTCCGTTCTCCGTGTACATGCGGCAATGTAGGAACGCCAAGCTGCGATACAAATGCTTGATTTCTCCAGAGCGCCCCTTAAAAAATAAAATATAGAATTATTTGAAATCTTCATAATAGAGTATAATTCCCTGAACATAAATATAACAAGTATATTATAAATTGAAATATGTTATAAATATACATATCCCCTAATAGGTGCTGAAACGTTTTGTGGAATTCTAAGACAAGAATTCTAAGACGAATGAATCGGGTTGATGAATGAAGGGTCGCAGTGCACGCTCCCCCATCAATAATAATAATAATATATACATATACATACATATTCTCAATTTTGACTTTTAAACTTTTTCTTAGAGACTTTAAATTTTAATTATTAAAAAGGAAAGAATTGTAAAATAAATCGGAAGTGACGTTGGACAAAGAGTGATTTTTGATCTTTATAATAAAAATTTAACCTTTGCAGTGTTCCCCGTTCGAATCATTTACTTTTTTGAATATTAAAGTTGAAATAAACATAATAAAGAACTCGAATTTTCATATTATTTATCTTGAAATCTTTTACTAATTTGAATAGCATAGTTTTTATTTCCCTTTTTTTTTGTTCTGGTTTCTTTATAAGTATTTCATTAAAGGATTTTCTGACCTTTTATTTTCTGCGAATATATATCAATATTATGTATAAGACTTACGGCATGGGGTCCCTCCATAACTTTGACAATATCGCGACGACGAATTTGATTTTGATCAGCATCAAGTGCAACTGTATTTTGATTTTCACGACGTTTATGCAAAGCTGTTGGCTTACATTCAATACATTTGCCATTCATGCCCAAAACATGGAAATTCTCGCGTTCCAGGCGCACAATCACACCAACATTTTGCGAGCTAAAAAGTTAAGAAATATATGTAAAAATTAGAAAACTAAAGAAGTTTCAATAATATGACTGCCTACAAAAAGGGACCACTTTTTGCGAGCTCTGTTAAATACACATTTTACAGATGAAACGATTTTTGAAAGTCTTAACAAGTTTTAAAAACAAATACTAAACAGTTTTGTTCGCTACTCACTCGAGTTGCACAAGATCTCCCCATTGAAATTGGCCAAGACAGTCAACACCTGTGGCCACATCGGAGCAGAGTTGAAGGTCGCGTGGCAACACCTCAAGTTCATGATTGGTCAGATCCGAAACGAGAACAACTCTCGAAGGTTCCACACGAATAATTAGACCTGTTTCGCCTTCATATCGTCCAGCCAAAACTCTAGCATGATCACCAGTTTTGAAATATTTACGCAATTCGCTTGCTTTAAAGATAAGTGGATCCTTTAAATGAACAAAAAAATAAATGCATATTATTAACGTGTAAATTAAGATAATTTATTGATAAGGTTACCTTTAAATCCTGATGCTTGGGCATCACCGTTATCATTGTGCCATCAATAGCGACAATCTTGGCTTGCAAATTCTCCAAATCACCCACGCAAACTTCAACATTATCGCCCATGGAGAATGAATGGGCCGCTGTGGGATCATCTTTCACGTTGGCCATTATTTCCAAGTTAACCTCTGCGAAAATATTTCACAATATTATCAAATTACTAAAAGAAAATCGATCAAGATCTACCCTCTGGTGCTTCTTCAAATCGTTCCAATTCGGCAAGCGTGGGCTTTACACCCTCCGACAAAATTGCGGACATGGTGAAGTTCTTGTACAGAAATCCTTTTCGCGAATAACGATTGCCTTCAAAAAGCAAAAAGTCACCATCCGAATGAACTTCTCCTCCAATTGCCCTGCAAAATAATTAATATTTCATATTTTAATTAGATTTTAAGTAGACTTCTTCATACCGAACAGCCTCTGGATCAAATGGTTTTGCAGGTGGTCGACGTTTCTTCTTGCGCTTTCCATCGTCATTTTCCTGTATGTTGTAATTGTTTAGTATAAGGAAATATATTTATTCATTATTTTGATATACATACCGTGGCTGTAGTTCTTAAAGCACCGCGCATTCGAGTATAATCGATACGAGGAAGAAGCTTAAGATGCACCTGGTTTTGAGCCAAATCAACATAGTCCACTTGCGCAATGTCATCCTTGTAGAGGCCACGCTTTAAGCGCACCCATTGTTTGACCTTTAATCCCACTTGCTCCTTGACTACTTTCAGTACATCTGTCATTTCCTTGATGGGAACCATTTCCTGTTTCCATTTGCCCATACGTAAATTGCCGACATTTTCAATACATGTCTTGACATGGGTTTGTTTGTACGCTTCTAGGTAGATATATCCCTTGACACCTTCGGGTGCAATAATGGATTTAATTTGCAATGGATCATCTGTATTCAAGTAAGTTAAGAACTTTCTCATCAGGAGCAATGCCGTTGCTTTCTCCTCTCCAATGCGACATTTCACCATCCACAAATTTGGATCCCTAAAAACACATATTGTTAATTTGTGTAATACGAGTATCGATCTAATATATACTTACTTAATCCCTGGCAAAAGAGTTTGTTGAGTGATTTCATCGGACATTTCTTCGCCGCCATCACCAAAATGTCGTTTCACCATCGATTCGTCAGCATATTTCTTCCTTAGATACTCCTCGATTTCGTCCTCTTTTTGAGTGCTTTGCAAATATTATTCAATAATTTAAAGTTGTCCAATTTGAAAATGGGAATTCAAGATACTTACTCCCACAAATTGGTTCCTCTGCGTCGAATTTCAATATCTCTGGCGGTTGGACCCAGTTCATCAATTTCATTACCAACGATTCCAATCTCGTTGGCACCCTCCTCCCACTCATCGTCTTCATCAACCTTAAGATATAAACAATAAATGTATACATAAATAATTAAAACTATTGCAACATTACCTCGTCATCCACTTCAGCTTCATCAATGATAAATCCACCAAAGCGCTCCTTCTTCTTCTTCTTTCGCGGATGATCATCCTCGTTCTCTTCTTCTTCATATTCTTCCGAGTCTATTTCTTCGCCTTGTGCGTCTTCATCCTCAGAGTCTTCGCTCTTGCGCCGGTTTGCACGGTTTCCTCCCTGAGGTTGTGGCGAATCTGATCCTGATCCAGAGTGGGCCGAATGGGAACGAGATCGCGATGATCTGGACCTCGATCTGGACACAGACCTTGACCTTGAGCGAAAACCGGACTTGGAGCGAACACTTTGCTGCGACTTATTCGATATCGATCCATCTTCGGAGCCACTATCCGACATGTTGCTGACTTCGGAGTCCGACATTTTTCACTCTCTGCAGACGTGTACAAAAAGTGTGCGTTTAATATTTATCGAATACTAATAATATTTTAAAGTATTTTGACATTCGTTCAACGCCATTAACTTACATATTGTTTTTTAAACTATTTGTATAGTGTTCATTGGCACAAAACTAATATGTTTTCATAATTTTAACACACTTACTTTTCACGACGCTTATATTTTCACACTAGTGTTGGGTTGCTCATGAGTGAGTGAACAAAAAAGAGTTGCTCCCTGAAGTGAGCAAGTGAACATGTTCCTTCCAAATTGCTCATTTAGCACTCACTCATCCAGGAATGAATTTCCCCCAAAGAGATGCCTTCATTCAGTTAGAATAATATAGACCAATTAATTAAGCTGACGGGACGACTATATAAGATTTATATTCTAAACACTTATGGTAATATTAATGTCTGTTAATATTAATTAATAAATGTTTATAAATATATATTATTTGCGCAACAATCCATTCGTTGGTTGTTTTAATTTGTTGGTTTCTTGGAATATGTGTGGTCATGGTGGAGGTGACTGCTCGACGGCGGCTTGGTAGGGACTTCTTCAGTCGATTTAATGACTACTGGTGGTGTTGATGGTGTTGTCTTCTTCCTTCGTCGCAGTTTTCTAGCTAAGGCTAGCTCTGCCTTGTGGGCAATTTTCATTTCCTTTAGCAAACCTAGCTTCTGAGGATGTTCCTTCTTCGCAATCCAGGTAATATTTTAAGTTGAAAAATGTTATAATGGACAACGCACTAATAAAACAATATATGTATCTTATATATGTATCTTAGCAACTGCTCTTAAAAATAGTTAAATATCTAATTTGCTTAATTTTTAAAATAGAATTTTGAAAATTTCACACTTATTTTTGTTGTATTTTTGTAAATTTTTTTAAAGTTTTGTTTACTTAATAAATATTTTTTATAAATGACGCTGGGACAATAAAATAGTCTCGACGACAACCACGTCCATGCTCGTTCGTTAAGTTGCTTTGTTTAGTCAAAACAAAACATAGGCGGAGTAAACAGAAAACTGACAAAAGGTGGCGTTTTATATACTTTACGCAAACAGTTTTGTGCAACGACGTAAGGGTATTCCTTATCAAAGCAAAACTTTTAAATAAAATTTTAAAATTTTTTTACAGCGAAAATCAACTAATCATCATACATTGTCATTGTTATTTAAAACGGAATGTTATATATTTTTATCAGAGCAATTTTCAAAGTTTCGCGTGCCAAAAACGATTACCGTAACCCGGGCGCTATTGTGACGTCACAAGAAGTTTATTCAATCAGTTTTGTGTGAATGCCACTATAATACCATGTACAACAGACTGACACTCCCCTACGAATAGAAAATTTGAAAAGAAGAAGAGTCCGTAAGAAGAAGTAATTGCTGTTTTAAAATATTAAAATAATTAAAAAACTAAATAATACTGGTCAAAGAATTAATAGAAAATAAGTTTGCTTTGTCTGTAAAGATGCAGAAAATGCAATTGACTTGATAGTAAAAAGGCAAATATTTATTAGATACCGAACACTTCGCATTAAACTTGTATGTATGTTTATATGTATGTACATGCATACAAATATTCATATGCACATACGTACATACATAAAGAGTTTTCCTTAAATATTAGACAATTTTACGGATTCATCGATCGCTGACTTAAAAGCAGACTTTTGTGGGTGAGTTCTAAGGTGTAGACTGTCCGGGTGGAGCGGTTTGAGGACGCAGTTGCTCCTTGACAATTGATAAAGAGCTGTGTATTGTTTTTAATACCTGCACATAATTTTTGTCTGGGCTACATACATACATATGTACATACATTAATAGGTGGTAAATGCACATAGAAAATCGCCAACAGTGCGAAATATTTGAAACATGAACACGGCGGAGGTCAACCAAATAAAGAGCAATGAATGTAAGTAACTAACCATTATTTACTTAATAATTTCTAATAAATCGTTCATTATTTTCTTTTAGCACAATCGGAAGATTATGTTATTCATGTGCATATGCCAAACAAGGGTTTCAAGTCGATTGGATTTAATAAATATGAGACGGTATATCATATTATCAAGAAAACGGTCGCAGAGTTTGCTAAAGACGGTCAACCCCCTCCCAGCACTCAGCGTTATGCATGTCGGATGTTAAATGCGGTCACAAAAGAAGTAAGTAATTATTCTGTTGCAGGGACTACGAGAGTTTGTGCAGAAATATATAAATTATATATACACATATATTCTTGATCAGCACAACAAGCTGAGCTCATATTGATATAGGAACAATCAGCTAAAAAAATTTGTTGATTCTTAATAAACAATCTCACAGATATTTACATTTAATACATTTTTTATACATTCTAAGCGAATTTGTATTAAATTCAGTCAATAGTTGAAAATTCAATACATAGTTCTGCAAGGCTATTAAATTCTCGGCATGCCAAAGATAAACTTTCGTTTTTGTTTCAATTATTTATTATTATTTATGGAACTTCTCGAAATATTTATAACCATCAGATTGTATGGCTGTCAAGGACAACATTAATAGACAAGGTCATTTCTCACATTTTGTCACCTGGTTGCTCCAATGTCGACTGTCCAAACAATGATCCAACCAAAGCCGAACTTACGGAACACAGAGATCTACATCAAGGTAGACGATTCATTACCACAGGAGTGTGGCGCGTGGAACTCCGTGTACGTTATGTGCCCCACAAGATTCAAGATTTATTTGATGAGGATAAATACACTTGTTTTTACTATTTTGATCAGGTGAGATACGCACGTACATTTACATGAATCCCATTAAATATACTTATATAATTGTGTTATCTCAGCTAAGGGAAGATTATATCCAAGCTAATTTAGCTTCGGTTGATGCCGAATTGGCGGTTCAATTGTGTTGTTTGGGCATACGTCATCACTTTAAAAACATAACACTTAAAGCTCCGGATAAGAAGCAGCACATTGATTATGTTGAAAAGGAAATTGGATTCAAATATTTTATACCGCTATCTGTGATAATCACAACAAAGCCAAAGAATCTGAAGAAAATGATACAGGTCGGATACAAAAAGGTCTACAATTACAACGACATTGAGTACTTGACAAAGTAAGTTTTCTTTTATCTTTAAACAAACATGCGAGACTTAATAACTTTGCTTATTTTTAGGTTCTTTGATCTTCTGAAGAGCATATCTCTAACCGACCATGAACAATTCTCGGTTACCTTAAGCTCAGCTTGGAATATATCAGGAATCCTGCATGTTGGTCCCCTTATAGGTAATATTTATTTTTATTATTCGATTCTTTTAATTAATATTGATTTTATGTACATTACAGGAATCTCTTATCAGACACATCCACAAGCAAGCTTAAGGAATGTTGCACAGTTTAAGGATGTCGTCGCTATTAAAACCTGTGCTCTTCCAAAGGAAAAACTCTCGAAGGATAAATCAACTGAATTTGAGCAACAAAACTTGAACTGCAGTTGTCAAAAAATCAAAACGCAAATCAAAATTTCTGCATCAAATATCGAAGAACCTTTAATAATTACATGCAACGGAGTTAATGTAAAACTTAAAATATTTTTTTGTTTAAGGTTATGCTAATTATACATCATTTTCAGACCGCTGAGAGTATAGCCGATCTTATTGATGGATATTGCAGACTATTAACGAAAGATTTGGAATTTACAATTTGGGAACGAGAATCCAACGCACAGAATACGGATACTTTAACGAAGGCATCAAGTACTTTAAGAGACGGTCCAAACACTTCATCTCCAACTAAAAGTAAACCAACTTTAACAGATGATTATGCTGAAATTGGAATGTTAGAAGGCGAGGGTGATTACTCCACGCCCACAGGTAAGACAATCTCGTATCTATTTGAATTCTCTGAAAACTCCTTATTTTTTTGTTAGTACGCAATTATGAGCTGGATCGATCTCAAATAGTTCTTAGTGCCAAAATAGGCGTTGGACAGTTTGGAGATGTTTATGTTGGAAGCTATACGTTTCCGGTATCAGCTAAAGCAAAGAATAAAGCAAACGATAGTTCATTAAGTAATAGTGATGCCAAATATGATGTTATCCAAGTAGCTGTTAAGACATGTAAAGCAAACGAGGATCCAGAAAAGACAGAAAACTTTCTTGCCGAAGCTTGTAAGTTGAAAGTAAACTGTATATTACAATATATGGTGTATCTATATTACATACTTGCTACTCTTTTCAGATATAATGCAAAAGTTCGATCATCCACACATTATCCGGTTGATAGGCATATGCAGTATTATGCCCATTTGGATTGTTATGGAATTGGCCAAACTCGGTGAACTACGTGCTTACTTGAAGACGAACAGTGATAGGTAATTTAAAGATTCTAAACACATTTAACAATCGATATTTTATTTGCTTAGTTATTAATATTCTTAAGTAATTATAATACTAATTTCTTTATGCTGCTCTAATTGTCAGATTGAGCCAAGGAACCCTGCTTAAATATTGCTACCAATTGTCCACGGCACTCAGCTATTTGGAATCTAAGAAATTTGTACACAGAGACATTGCTGCACGCAACGTTCTTGTGAGCACTCCCACTTGTGTCAAGGTGTGTTATGATATTCCAATAAATTATTGAATATTAAATAAATTTTTTCATACATTTCAACAATATTAGCTGGCTGATTTTGGTTTATCTCGCTGGGTTTCTGACCAATCTTATTATCACTCAACGCCCACAGGTGAGCAAAACAAGCAATTAAATATTTATTGCCTTGTTGAAGCCAATTAAACAATTTTTAATTACAGTTGCGCTGCCTATTAAGTGGATGTCACCGGAATCTATAAATTTTCGTCGATTCACGACTGCTAGTGATGTCTGGATGTTTGGTCAGTGAAAGATATTACTATAAATATGACTTTCATTTTACAAATACTATTTATTTAATTTCTGCACATAGGTGTGTGCATTTGGGAGATACTTATGCTGGGCGTGAAACCTTTCCAAGGTGTGAAAAATAGCGACGTTATTACAAAGCTGGAGAATGGCGAGAGGTTGCCATTGCCACCAAATTGTCCACCCAGGCTATATTCACTCATGTCCCAGTGCTGGGCTTACGAACCTCTAAAAAGACCGAATTTCAAGCGTATCAAAGAAACATTATGGTATATCTTATATTACTTTAATGATGATAAGACTTTTATAAATATATATATATATATGCAATTTCAGTGAAATTCTATTGGAAGACAGCATAAACGCCTCGGAAACAATGAGACGAGAACAGCGACGTGTAGCAGGCATATCTTGGCTGGGCATTGAGGATAATGACATTCCCCCATCAAAACCCTCTAGAAGTGTAAATGATATAGGTAAATATTGCCAATAAATAGTGATTGATACGAATTTTGGCTTATAATACTGGAAATAAACAAATTAGGAAGCGAAACTTAACAAACTTTTAATTTTAAAATATCAATAATAATATGCTATGTTAATGAACTAGACTTTATTTAATTATTGTTTTTCTTATTTGAACTTTTCTGTTCTTGTTCTTAAAATTTGGTTCTTCATGTAATATTAATGTACATTAATGTAATATTTTTATTTTAGATAATCCAGGCATTATGAATGCCAGCGACGAAAATCGAGTTGTACCTCAGACATATATTATTGCACAAAATCCAGCGGTGCTTGCCAGGCTAATGATGGAGAACCAGAAGCGAGGCATTAATCCGGCAGCCTACACCACACCCGCCTCGGTATTTAATACTTTAGCCGTAGGACTAGATGCCAGTAAATCAAATCAATCGCTTAAGACCACTAAACTCCCAGCAGCGGAACTATTAAAACTCGATCCTGTTGCTGATTCAGAAAAGCATAAAGTCAAACTCCCAACTAACAGCATCTCATCTCAAAATCTTAATCCATCAACATCATCATCATCTGTAACTAGTACATTTGATTCATCCCTTATGCCAGCTAATTTACACCCCATGCATATTAAGCCTCAGGTATCAGGATTTTCTCACGATCATTTGCCATTCAAGAATAACTTTATACTATGTGCACCACCCACGGAAAGTGACTTCCATGTAAATCAACTTCAGATGGATCAGAAATCCGTCAACCAAACGCCGCGATCCTCAGGTTACAGCCTTTATGGCAGTCTGGAAAGGCACCAGCCACCGATGGAGAAGCCAATGCACTCAAAGGGTGGCAGCCTGGAGCGTCATCAATCGTTAATGTCTGCTCAAAACATCATCTTTCACAAGCAAGGATCGTCTGATCGTTCTAGGAGTATGGAACGCAAGACACACCTTCACACATATCGCCAGCAAATGAAAACATCCATTGAATGCGAATCTTTGCCCGAAGAAATTTACGATTTCGGCGGAGTTGGACTCAAGACCTGTGTGTCTGTGAGACAGAAAATCGATGCTTTCTCAATGCTAAATGCATCCCCAGTCAATTCCAATCAAATACCAATAGATTACAATAGTGCCAGACAGGATATGGGCTCATATTCCAAATCTCCACTGCAAGAAGTTGATGAAATTAGATGCGAATGGAACCAACAGTGGACAACGGTGCCTTTCCATCCACTTCAGGACGATATTTCGGAAGGAGCTGCTTGCAATCCACTAAATTCTGATGCTACAAATCAGGTTTGACTGGATGATGTATTATGCTGGCACATGACAGGATGCCTATTCCTCTTTTCCGTTTCCTTTTTTATTATTTTAACATATTTTTAGTTGTTTACCTTTTAAGTTAATTACTAGCTGTCATTTAACAAATTGCAACATATTAATAACGAGCAAATGCGACATTCAATTGCAGACTATTCTCAATCCAATTGGTGAAAAGCTACGACAACAGCGTAAAGACAGCAACAGCGATGGTGAATGGTTATTTCAAGAGGAAATGCTTGTAAGTGCCTAACAACAAGAGAAAATCTAATTATAAATATATAAATAATATGATATTACAGCGCAAGCGATCCAGTTCAATACCACCCGGAGCTGCAACAGACGTATTGGCCAAACATCAGACATTGACGTCAGTTGGACCAACCAGTTTACCTAGCTCAAATGTCTTTCCACATAAAATAACTAACTTCTCCGGGGATCACGTCGATTCGTTGACGACAGCGGATGATAGTAATGGCTCGAGGTCCAGAAATAGTGAAATTCCGGATTCGATACGGCCAGTTAATCGTGCAAATGACGAGGTCTATTGTGCTACAACTGCAGTAGTAAAATCGATAATGGTACTCTCGCAAGGTGTGGAAAAGTCACACATTGACGGATACTTGCATTTGGTTAAAAATGTTGGAGTAGAACTCAGAAACCTACTTAAATCCGTAGATAAAATATCTATACTCTTTCCGGCTCAAGCTTTAAAGTAATTTATATTGTAGTTAACATGTGAGAATATGATTTCAAAAGGTTTCTCTTTTTTGATTGCAGAGAAGTCGAAATGGCCCACAAAGTACTTTCCAAAGACATGCAGGAATTGGTTTCTGCAATGCGATTAGCACAGCAATATAACGACACTACTCTGGACAATGAATACCGAAAGTATGTTTCATTTATTATGCATAAATTAATTAAATAAAAATCTTTAAAATTCTGCAGGAGTATGTTATCGGCTGCTCACATCTTGGCAATGGATGCAAAGAATCTCTTTGATGTCGTTGATTCCATTAGGAACAGATATAAACAGATATCGGTACCAAAAGAATCAAGTAGCTCATTAAACTCTGAATTGACTTCTGAAGTTGGCGCCGTCTCATCATTTATGCCGATTTCAACGGAACATATTAACGAGCTCGGTGGCAATGTTAATGATATAAGCCTATATGACAATGAACATTTGCAGCATAGCTTCAACACGAGACAGCTACAAACGGCAAATAGCTCTGGTCACAGAGGAATCGATATTAGCCACGATACAACGGGCAATGAGCCCCTAAAGATAATCGAAGACACTTTAAATAGCTCTGGCGAGCACATGTACTGTAACACATCCGCCCTACATAGCCATGCTTAATTCAATATTTCAATATTTTCATGTTTTTGTTTACTTAATTAAAAGATGTCGAAATCTATAATCTAAAAAAAAAAAAAAATAGTATATGCTAACATTCTGTGTATATAACAAGCCAAAATACGTATGTACATAAGTGTGTGCTTTCTCACAAAATGCGCATTTCATCCCAAAAACTCATCTAAAAAATAAACGCATACATTATTATATTGCTTATGTTCATAAAATGTGACGAAAACTCAACGTCGGCCGGCCGCTGTTAATGCATTATTAAATCGTCAAGTAGTCAAAATACTTTAAGAGACATAAATATTTATGTAATTACAACAAACACACATAAAAATTGAAATTACTAGTAGAAACGTGTAATTTATTTGTTTTTATTTCTAAATAAGTTTATGCTACGCAAACTAAAATAAAATGAAATAACATATTTTACATGAAGTTATCCAACAGATGTGTCTATCAGATTTTGCTGCACAGTTAAAGTGGTTTTATTTAGTAGTGATTTTTCCTAGATTTACATAGATTGCTTCGTTATTCCCTGTAATCACATTAACCTGGCTCAGAATATAGTAAAGGCAAAACTTTGTAGATCCTTGAAGCTAGGCATGTGTATAATATTCCGTATTTGATCTATAATCTACAGTCAGAGGCATAAATAGTAAGTACAAAAAGTGGCTATTTTCAAAAAATTATAAAAAATACTATTTAAAAAATTGTTTTTGCAGTCACTATTAGAATTTTTTAAAGAAACTTTTTGCATCAAAATATTTGTTTTTTAAAAATCGAGCAAAAAAGTTGAAAAAGTAGGCGTTTACAAAAATTCGAAAATTTTAATGGTTTAAAAAAAGTTTTATATCATTTAAAAGGAATTAGAATGACCTTTCCAATGATGCCAAACTTTGCATGAAGTAAGTTCAAATTATGAGCAGAATTAGCTTTAAATGGTGCCAAAATACTCATGCCTATGACTGTAAGTCAAAGATTTTGAAGCTTCTCTTTTCATGCTAATGGGTATTTAAATACCCAAGAAAGTGTTGATACATGAAAATTTCCAGCAAGGGAAAGAGAGAAATCGTGGCAAGATTCATTTTATAGTAGAGAGGAAGGACGAAGCCATAAAAATAAAAATTGCAGTTTTTTTCAGATGAATCTAGGTTTTTTCTGCATGGAAAATATTGACGAAAAGTTTTGCTAAATGTATGGAAATGTGAAAAATAAAATGGAAAGATAAATTTTTTTAATTGATTTTAATTTAATTTTAAAAATTTAATTTAGAAAATGATTTTCTGATTTTATTTTGAATGGTAAATTTATTTATATGTTGACTAGTTAAAACTAAGTAAGTAAATTCTACATTTACCCCCAAGTCATAGAGAAACTAATTAGATCGCTGATTATTTTTAATAGATTTGTAACAAGAAAATTACACAATAATGGGCTAACATCTAAACCAGGAAGTAAAGAGTAGAAGTAAAGTATATATAATAAACTTTGTAATTTTATTTTTAGAAATTAAATTATGACAAATATAAGAATATGAAAACGAACAAACTCGAATTCAACACTGATAGAACTATTTATGAGAGGGTGTAGAATGAGTGTGCTTCTGTTTTATATAAATATGATTTATAAGGCTTGTTCCGCGATACATTCACCGATTAGCTAACTACAATAGAAAAGCATAAATAGTTTGATAATTAAGGCGTTTTCTGGTTTTCTGTTTTCTATTGAATGCAATTAGGAATATATTGTCCGTTCAATCCATTCCTCTAGAGTGAAGGTGGCAGTTTCGTTCTTCTCCGTATCTCTTTCCTTAAATATTTCTGTAATATATTAAATATGCGAATATATATTAAATTGAAGAACGAGTTTTAATGAAGCAATTTGTACACTACCAATATAGGTCTTAATTTTAACCGCACACATGAGGAAGTCATCAAAGGCAATCTTTCCGTCTCTTGATCCATATCGATGACCCAAGGCATTGAGAACACGATTGTTCAAATGGTATCCAGCTGATTGAAGAGCTTCGCGCAGCTGAAAGCCGGGAATACGACCGCAATTCTCTGCATCATAGCTTTTAAAGATAGCCTTCCATTTGGCGATATCCGATAATAATGCCTCAAATTCTTCAAAACCCAATTTGCCGGATTTATCAGCGTCCAACATGGCCACCATGGAACGACAAACATCCTTGGAAAATCCATGGGTCTCATCAACAATAGCTATAAAGATGTTATATAGAATATTGCATATATTTATAGCTGTAAGTGTATAGCTGGGTGTAATACCTCTATTCGCTGCTGGATTGTCATCTATTAGCCTCTTATTAGACTGATCATTCATTCCCAGCTGTTCTTCGAAGGGAGTACCTTTCAGGAATGGTCCACACAACAGGGAAAGCAAACCACAGGCATTTCCAGATTCCTCTCCCATGCCAGTTGCCTGTGTTTCAAATGCATTGTTGGCTGTAAAGCGACTGTACTCAACCGGTTTTGGCAAATCTAAAATTTAAAAAATATTTTTAAATAACTAAATTATAAGTATATGCCTTGGACTCACCATCCTTCATTGAGTGATCCAGAATTAGTTTCAGCTCCATCCAATCAACTTCCATATCTTTTCCAGCAATGCTGTCAAATAATCGCCGCAAACTGTCCTTTTGTGGATCTGTTGGTCTAGGCGATGGTATGACCGGCAATACCTAAGATTGTTTATTCAATGTTATATTATAATAATATAATAAAGTGTTTAAAGATTGACTCACCTTATCGGAATGATCGCCGTAACCAACATGATCATCATTCTCTCTATATGAAAGTGAGGGGAAATATGATTTGGAAAATGGTTTGAATACTTGCTTTAATTAAACTGTGTGAATCTGGCTTTAATAAAATATATTTATACATTCCGAAATTTAAAATATACGTACAATAGGTTAGGGGTATATGCATTAAGTTGATGTACAGCTCTCAAATTATAGTTTATCATTTACTCTAATCCATTAAATAATGATTTTTGTAATACATATAAATAGCCGAAACAGACTAGATTTTTGTTCACATAACGTTTTATAATTGAAGATAATACTTGTAACGATATGTTTATTTCAGATAATATTAAATGGAAACAATATTGGACTCTACACCAATGCTACTATATTTTTGCAATAAAATTAACTTTTAAAGTATTTATCCGTAAGGAGATTATAACTCAACAATATAAAACGAAAAAAAGTGGAATGTACTATAAAAATAACAAAGTTTCTAATATTACACCTGTGGGTAAAATAATTGCATTAAAAATATATTATACAGACCTGCTTTACAAGTTAATTGTTATTAGTAATCATTTTACTTGTTAAGGCAACGATTTAATAATTATACTAAGATGATTCATATGACAAACTCATGTGGAATGCCCCTAATGCAAAGTGAATGAATGACAGACAACGAACGAGTAGATCGACGTAGAGATGGCAAAATACATCGACAAATCGTCATTGTGATTTTTATTAAAGAATTGCAACTTGGGACTTACATCACTAGCTCACCGAATAACAAGTAAAGAGAGAGAGAGAGAGTAAGATAGAGGGACCGGAAGAGTGCTAAGAGTGAGCTTATAATACGACAGCTTTAGTTTATTCACATAGAATTGAGTTGCATTTATCTATAAATAATTTTTTTTAAGACAAAGTGGCATCTATAAAATCTTAAAAAAACGCGTGAGTTAAACATTATATGCATATAAAGTTCGAAAATTGTTAATCAGAGTAGTAGCTAGTAATAAGAATAATTTTGTCAATCAATTTAATTTTCAGTTAACTGATTATTTTAGAGTGCTAGGAAGAAAAACGAATAATTTCCAATACAATACAAAATTAATTTGGTTTTTAAATAAGGTTTAGCTGTCGTATAAACATGTGAAACTGTGAATGTATGTGAAACTATTATTACGGTTACTTTAGTATGTTAGTTTGTTTACGAAGAGAAACTGTTTTTTTTCTACAGATAAAGAGCGCACAGTTGACATTTAAGAGAGAGAATTTGTGAACCCAACCTAATGGAGAAAGTTTGCGACTTATTGATTTGTCATCAGAATGAGAAAGAGATGACCTTAAAATGAGTATGAAGGGTTGTTAGACTAAGAACAACTTATGTTAGATTATAGCGCTGCATTTAATACAAGTTCAACAATACGATAGTTTTATTTTCCCACAGGTATACTACACATACATAGGTACTAAATGTTAGATAATTAATACACATGCACATAGGTACAGGTACAAACAATTATGTATTCACATACCCACCCCTTGCATATTGAATATTGCATATTTTCGTATAAATTGTATTGAATTGATTAAAGAAATCAGCTGCCGAATTACATAGATCTAATATACAAACTCTGCTTCATTTGCATTGTATACGCACTCCATATTATTTTTAGTTTCGGAAAAGACTCGAATGAGGAATTCGCCTTCCTCATTTGGATCGAAAGTCGAGGGCACAATCAGATAATGTCCTGGCGGCAATTTGAAACGAGCGCAAACCTATTAAAATATTAAAATTTAATCAAAATAATATTGGTATAATATGTGTTTACCCTTGCAGAGGGAAATTTTTAAAGTATCTTGAAAAAGTATCTTAAATTACAGTATCTTGAAACTTGGAATAGATCCGTATTTATCACGAAATCAATCGGATCGGACAAGTACATCATTTAAGTAACATTGGAACGATAGCTTATAAACCTAACTTTAAAAAACAAAAAAAAAAATTTAAATAAAAAAAAAAACCAAATTTAAAAATCCCCCAATTAATTTTTCCCACAATTTTTTTTTAAATCAAGGAAAAAAGTATCAAAATAGTTCTTTTAAAAAATTCTAAACTTTCAATGGGTACTTAAAGGGTGGGTTAGGGAAAGTTTTGTATCGTTCAAACGGAATTGAAATGACCTTCCCATTAATGCCAAATAAATATGCCGACCAGAGTACAGGACTCTGCAAGAGTATCAAATCTTCGGTGTGCCGAAGAGAACTTTTCAATCTGTGTTAAAGTTTATGTACCTCTCGGGTGTTAATAAAGTGCGGCGACCTGCCAACTGAAGACTTGTACTTAAAGTAATTGATGCCTTGCGGACGGTTCTGCAGATCATGATCAGTTAGGCTATAAATAGCAAATCCAATTGTTAGGCATTCCATTCCTTGATTGCGCTTGGACCTGCGATTCTTCTGCATCAAGGCAACAATAACAGTACAGTGTCCTTCCTCGTCCTGTTCGTCCGGATCGACCAAGGTAATAATATACTGAGGATTGTGCCAGAACGTTTCCAAGAAGTTTCGGCAACCACCAGCTGTCACACCGGGAGTCCATTCACCCTCAAACATGGACATCTCCCATTTACGTTTGCCACTTTGGTTATAGTCCTCGGCGCTCTTTTGGGAAAAGGAGTCTGGTGACAAATTGCAAATCTCAACGCGATCAAAATGAGTTAAAAAGTCTTGGAATGACATCCAGAACTCTCCATCCCTGTCGAATGTCAGGCCAATTTCCTGCTTCTGTTCCTCGGGTATGTATCGCCATTCCGGCGAACTATCACTCCACGGTCCATTCCACTCGGCTTCATTTCCCCAAGGGTTTCGCATGCGTATCATTGGAATCTTTCCTTGCCGATTTGGCGTGACAATGTCAATAAAGCACACCTACATTTAAACAATAACAAATGTGTCAACATCTCTGATTATAGCATTAAATTACAACCTTTGTAATTGAGTAGGCATGTCCACGAATTAAACCCTGCGGTGTTTCAGCCTCTGTAACATTGGGATCCGCTTCAATTGAACAACCCATCATGGAGCTACGTTCCGCTGCTTTCTGCAGAATGGTAAACAGGTTTTCTGGCGATTCCTTAAGATCATACCATTCACTGACACCGCCAGTAAAATCTTCCATGGCTTCGCATGTGGTTCCGCCCTTAAGGGCCTCATAAGAGCCATACATTCTAAAAGGCAGTATATGCATTAGTAAACTATTCATTTCATTTATGATCAATGGAAATACTTGGCATATGCTTTCTCCAAAAGTGCACTCCAGAATTCATTCTTTTCCGCCGAATGCATGTACAGAAGTTCGCCACGATAAGTTGGCAGACGATCATCAATTATAACATCCACCCATTTACCTTTGAAATTTTTGAAAGATATTAATAAAGTCGAGAAATATGTTATATAAAATATTTCAATAAAACTCACCGTACTGCCAAAAGCGAAAATGAAAGATTCCAGCATAGTTCTCTTCAAAACTTTGTTCCGGCGGAATTACACGGAAAAAGAGATTCGATTCTTGAGTCAAATTTGCTGTGGCAGCCAAAAGCCAACAATCCCCAAGTTCGCCCTGTTGCACATCAAATCTTGAGTAACCTTCCACAAAGAACTGGGGATTGTCAACAATTTCCTATAAATTATAAAAGTAAATCAAAATTTTAAAATTTTAAAAAGAAATTAAATTGAAAAAATTTACTTACATGAGGACGCAGCCATTCAATGTGACGATCTGGACGACGAGAAAACATAAGAGATTCATTACTAGCCGGAAATAGTGGATCCTCGAATAGAGATCCATTCATTAGACAGTTGTTTAACAGTGCCTCATAATCCTGCACATCCGCCTGGTATCCAAGATTGGCATTGTTTTCGCCCAACTAAGAAAAACAATATTGTTATTCAAAGCTGTATAGAAAATATATGCAGATAAAATACAGCAAGAAATTGTTCTGACAAAAGAAACATTTTATTATAAATATTTTTTATTATTTTTATTTTATCAAAAACAATTTCTTGACTGTATTTCATTTATATTTAAAATGATTACCTAAATATTTGCACATAATTTACAAAAGATACAAGTTGTATTGTATATAGAAAATGTGATTGAATGTACGAGAGCAACCTAAACAGTGTAAACTGGAGTGCGAGTCACAGTAAAAACACACAAACACGGACACAGACACAAACACATAGGAAAATATGACGACAACGAGTTATCCTTGCAAAGGAATTACTTACAGTGCCTTTGAATGCAGCTACATCATTTTGCAAGGGTCGCTTAGTTTAAAGGAAACATTTGAAACATAACAAAATTAAAGTGTAAGCGAATGAACGACTTATAAGAGCTGTCACGACTGTAGTATACTTGCGAAAGGCACTGTCAACTGAAGTACTTACATTACCATTAAATGCAGCTACTTCACTTTGCAATGGTTTCTTTGTTTATGTTTTGTTTGTTTCGCATGAGTTAGAGTGTAAATGAATGTTTAAGAGCATGTAGTGTGTATAATACTTATTTTATGATATATTTCCCATTTGAGCTTGGCACTTACAACTCGCATATTCTTGATACTCGGCAGTATTCGCTTCGTGTCCGCCTCTTTCTTAATAAATATCTCATTTATCACGGATCCAACAACATCTTTTGCCGCTCCCATCGCCGCTTCGCCAGCCGCATTGAGAAACTCCTGACCGGCCGATCTTAAGAATCCTTTCAGTTCATCCATCTTGAATTCCTTTGTTCAGTTAGCAAATCTTTAAGAGCAAGAGAACCATTTAAATTAATTAAGTTATTAAAATATTGTCAACAAACACTATCCTATTTTGGCTCCATTGGGCATTAAAAATATAAGTTGACATCATACTCATATATGTATATAAAAATTTGTCCCGTAGGAAATTATGTTTTAATTATCTTGGGTGTATATAAATTCCTAAGTATCTGTAAGCGTGTGAACTACTTCAAGTCACGCAATGAGAGCTCTCAATTGAATTAAATGTATTTACGTATATCTTTTAAAGGTTTTATTAAAAATTTATTAAAAATTAGTCCGAAATGGATCTCTATAATAACATAAGTAAATTTAAAAACAAATAATACCATATTAAAATGTGCACAACAACCAGTGTTGCCAATTTGTCCTTTTTGCGGACAGATCTGTCCGTTTTGAAATTGATATTTCCGGAACAATTTTAAAATGTTCCCTATCCGAAAAAAATTTCTTTTTTTTATTTCATTTACTTTATCATTTATTCATCCTTTTTTATTGTTCGAAGTCGCTCATTGAATCTATCAAATACAACTATATGTCATCTAATATATTCATTTTGGAATCGCAGAATAACTTTGAAATTCAATAAAAAAAAAAATGATGCATTTCCGTTGGAAAATATTTTGCTGGCCAATAAAAAGCTAATACTTTCAAAATTGGGGTTATTTTTAAAGGTTTGATATTATAATATGAATTATTATTATATGTATTAATAAGAAAACATTGTCTAGATTATTTCGTTCTTTTAAAAAAATCTGTCCGTTTTCTGCGCTTTTTTTAGGTTCAACCAGCCTTTTTTTGTGTAGAGGCGTTGGCAACACTGGCTACAACTACACTTAAAAAAAATTAATAATTTTTAAAATTCAATATTTAAAGAATCGGGAAATTTTCACTCATTTTATACATTAAAGTCTCTCTAGGGACGGCGTTCCCACCTAAAAATTATTCATTATAATGTTACAGATGAACATATCTAGATATGTATGTATATTGAACTGGATGGTGACATCATTTCAAATAACATACAAACATATGAGAAGATGTACATATGTGTCATTTAAATACACATATTTGTATGCTTAGCGGCAATCAAAAATAAATATTTTGATATGTACATTTTATTTAGGCACCGATTTTGAATCTGTTTAATTAGCATAAACATTTACATTCTAACGATTTATATACTTGTTACCGCTATCTAGCTGAATAGGTTTCATTGTGTACTTTGACAAACGTAGAAAAGAATGTTGATTAATTTCATAAATTAATTTCATTTCGGAAACGAAATTTGAAATTCAATTGCGAAGTTTAAACTGGTTTATAATAGCAACAATTGTTAGCATGTTTTGTATGTTTGTATGCACGCACATATGTACGTATGTATGTCAATACTAATAGACAAAAAAAGTCTATTTATAATATATATATAGTTTAAATTTAATATAAACCTTGTTGATTGAATAAACGATATTCCACTTCGCACACACACACACTTCAAGACTCTCACTTCCAAACTAACAATATACTATGTATATCCGCAATCACATGCACATGCTTAATTTTGAAAAGAAGAAACAATACGTTCACCAACGCTATGTAGTTACTCACTGAAAGAATTTTCAAACTTTCGCCCGTGCTCAACAAAATTGTTAATGAATGTGCTGTATGAACAAACATACATACACTATGTATGTATGTATTTTCTCATCAGCTGACGCGGTCACTAACAAAATTGTCGATAGTTGGCAACACTTCTCGATAGTTCTAGTACCTGATTTTGGCGCTAAATTCAATTTTTTAAATGAATTACAGTCGAACTTCCCTAACTGAAATCACCATTATCAAAAGAAAAGGTTCGAGTTATGAAGATATTTGACTTATAGAGTTCTTTTTCTTAAGTTTATTAATTTTACTGCCACTCATTTAGCTCGAGTTAGAGAGAAATTCGAGTTCTAGAAGTTCAACTGTATTTATTTTATGTGTTCAATTTTATTTAAATCCATTCATGTAGCGACTGAATTACTTTGCATTAAATAATGGTTACAGAGGTATATTTAAAAATACTAAAGGAACTTACTAATTTTTATACTTTTCAAAAGCAACTATTTTGTCCTCTGCTATTTTTTTTTAACCCATCTTATGTGCGAAAATAAATACTTACATAATATTTGCTTTCGCTTTTTTTCAAGTAAAGTAAACTAAAAATTTGTTGATCAAAAAAAAGTATTGATTACAGTTGAACTAAAATAGTTCGTTCCGGAGTTTTTATTCGCTGGCGATCGCGAACTTAGTTCAAGCCAACTAATTCTAAGTCGTTGGATTAATTGTTAAATTGTTTAATTCAATTACAATTCAATAAAGTACAATTCCAATATACCAAAAAAATTATAATTGTTCTGAAATCATAAAGTTTATTTAATGGAATGTTTGGTGCACATATCGAGCTTCCCGTGCTGAAGTTGGTATATAAATTTTTAAAAAATGAGTTCAAATGAAAATGGAGTTTTTTCTGTGGCTTGATAGTTGCCACCGTGTTTTCTGAGCCAAGGTTGCCACCTTGATTTGCCAATAAAGGTGATCAAGAAAATGCATCCATGAGATAAAGATACATACAACAAAACCTAACGCAAGTGTGTAGAAATTTTCAATGTACACATAAATAACTGCACAATTCAAGATTCGCATTTAAATAACTCAAAGGCACATACCAAGTTGAAGACAAAACAGATGCTCTTCGCTTGAAGCATTTATTTATAAAAAGCAAACAAGATGACAAGATCAGCGGTATTTTTGCCATCAATTTGGCTAATTTCAATATCAATTTCAATAATTTTTATTGTGCCATATACGCACTCGACACAGTCGGGAATATACATAGACAATGGTAAGGATCAGACCGTCATGGAACGTGTTCTCAGCGACGACGACAAATTGGATGTTTCATATGAGATATTGGAATTCTTGGGCATTGCCGATCGTCCAATGCATCACAAGAATCATGGATTATCATTGCGCAAATCGGCGCCCAAATTTCTGCTCGACGTCTATCATCGCATAACGGCCGAGGAGGGACTCACTAACAACAACAACAACAATAATAATGATGATCACAAGCGGACCAAACGCGATGCAGATGAAACTGAAAATGGCAACGAACAGAATTTCATCACAGATCTGGACAAGCGGGCGATAGATGAGAGCGACATCATCATGACGTTCCTGAACAAACGCAATCACAATGTGGAAGAGATGCGACACGAGCATGGCCGGAGATTATGGTTCGATGTGTCCAACATTCCCAACGACAACTATCTAATGATGGCCGAACTCCGTATCTATCAGAACTCCAATGAGGGCAAATGGTTGACGACCAACAAACAATTTACCGTGACAGTCTATGCCATTAGCTCGTCGGGATCGGCCCATGATAGGAACATGATGGAGCCATTATCCTCTGTTAATACCACGGGTGACTATGTCGGCTGGCTGGAACTTAATGTCACAGAAGCCTTGCATGATTGGCTGATCAATGCCAAAGAAAATCATGGCATTTATATTGGTGCACATGCTCTGAACAAGCCGGATCGGGAAATCAAACTAGACGACATTGGACTGACACATCGTCGGGTCAAGGCTGATGATGAATACCAGCCCTTTATGATTGGATTCTTTAGAGGACCGGAGCTCATCAAGTCCACGTCGCACAGTTCGCACAAGAGGACAAAACGCAGTACATTGCATCAGCGAAAGAAGAAGAAGTCGGCACCATCGCATCCGTTCCTAGACAACTTTCCCACGGAGAATACCCGAAGCTGTCAAATGCAGACACTCTATATCGATTTCAAAGATTTGGGCTGGCACGATTGGATCATCGCACCCGAGGGCTATGGCGCCTTCTATTGCAGCGGCGAATGCAATTTTCCACTTAACGCCCATATGAATGCCACCAATCACGCCATTGTCCAAACACTAGTGCATCTTCTGGAACCCAAGAAGGTGCCCAAACCATGCTGTGCCCCAACGCGATTGGGCGCTCTGCCAGTTCTCTATCATCTCAACGACGAGAATGTCAACTTAAAGAAGTATCGCAATATGATTGTCAAGTCCTGCGGGTGCCATTAATTAACATATATTTATACATATATATATATATTTATATGTAATAACATAGTCTCTTAATTATTAATACATAATCTATGTGTGTGTGTACATGTCATTCTCTGTAATAATCTCGAATATTTTCTGTAGAAATCAACCAAAAGTATTGTATCTCAGCATTCAAATACAATTTTACAACGAAATATACACTAAATACATATTTGTGTTTATAAAATATATAAAAAACCAGCGGTGGGCACGAAATCTGAATTCGGGAGCAGCCGCTAGCTCCAGGAGCCCATGCATGCCCACCGCTGATATAAACAAAAAACAATTTTCTTAATTTTAATGCGTCTGGAATTTTTACCTAATTAGATGATTATATTAATAAAAAAGTATATAGCAAGTAATTCCTGGCAATTCTACGCATTCAATTACATTTTACAGCGAAGTATTCATAAAATATACGTTTATGTTCATATAATCTATGCATTTACATATAAAAATGTGTACTTAATTTAATTTCTCGAGTTTGAACTTAATTAGATGGTTTATTTATTGTGCACCCAGTGGTGTCGGAATGCAAATAAATCCATGATCACATTCCCAATCCGTTTGTCGATGAGCGCTGACAATAGGCGACCCTCAAAGCTGGGAGCATTCAACTTTAAAGATGCACATTCCTCCCTGAAATACAATAGAGACATATACATAGATACCAATTGATGAATACACATACATATGGGCATTTCCAGAAAAAGTTGATCAAAAGCTCACATCTTGTGAAATTTTCTTCCAAATGTATTCAAGTTATTTATGACCATATACATAGATACAACATTAGAATTAAATCACTTTTTCTATATTTTTACTTCCAAAATGGACAGTTTATACTTTTTTAACGTTTACACAAAGGAAGATAGTACGATTGTTATATTGAATGTTTAATTTAAAACAAGTTTTACAAGCAGTTTTCAATATGTCTTATAAAATTTTATGAACAAATTCCTGGCACAAACTAGATGGAAATCTTGTCACTTGTCTTTTATAATAAAAATAGTGTGTATAAAATGCATTAAACATGTTAGAAAACATTTTTGAAAATGTTAACTTTAGTCTGGAAATATCCATATATAGTTCTCAGTATATACTTACAAAATCTCGTAGACTGGCACAACGTTTCTAAAGTATTCCTTAAAGATGATATCGCCTTTCTGGATTTGAACACGACTGAGGCTCACCAATATATCTGGATCCTTGGAATACAAAATAACATATATATGCCTGTTTGGTGACTCGATCGGTCTGACAAACTTTCCAATCACGTTCTCAATATACGATGTATCGATGTTTTGATAAAAATTACTGCACTTCTCCTGCGTGTAAAGCAAAAAATATTGCTTTTCGACAAATTGTAAATTGACTTCGGATATATTCTGGCGCTGAGCTAAGGCGGATATATCATCGATCTGATGTGACCAATTAAAATGCGAATTAATACTTAGCAAATAATTATTTGGTAACTTTGCCACGGGCTTAAATCCGATTTGTGGACAGTTTTGAAAGCCGACAGCGTAGTCTTCACTGGCAAACATTGAAGCCAAGGTTTTGATTAGTAAAAGATATTGCTCTAGAGTCGTTGAATCTCCACGCCATTTACTTAAATCGCTGCTGTTGACCAGGAGATATTGGTAGAATCGGAAGAAATGTTGACGAACTTTCATCACCAGCTCGAAATTTGACTTTGATGCAATCATCCAAATCCACTCGTCTATAAAGAAATTTATGTTGTCATCATTTGTTGACGACTGAATCTCACTAATCTGTCCAAATCCCAAATTGGTGGAGCCAGCAAATAAAGCGACAGCCAGAGGATGAACAATTGTTGCATATTTGATGTTATCCCTTTGTTTGCTGCACACAATCCACTGCGAACCATTTAAGATACGTTGGCCCGATGTATTCAATGGATTCAAAAAGTCACGGATTACAGTGTTCGGATGCAGACTAATGTCCATGGAGTATGCGGATTTTAGGCATGGGATTCCGTTCCTTTGGTCGACAGCACAAATGTTTGGATACAGGCCGCCCGTCAAGGCCGCTTTAACCAATGGCCAATTATCCGACTTGGAGCTGACGCTTTGTGTACTCAATGGCCCTTGGCATTGCACTAAATTGACAGCGCGCAATGCACTGAGAATCTTGGAGCGAATACAATGTAACTGTTCCATAAGGCCATTGAGCAGAAATTCATGCTCATCGGTTAGATATAATGATGGAATATTGTTCTTCAATCGGTTCTGCCATTCGTGAAAGAGACTTAGGAATACAAAATGATCCGATAATTGATCTGCTGACAAACGCTTACGTTCGCATTTAATGCGATTTTGTATATAGGTTGTAAATCGATTCCATAAGCGATCCACGTCTTCGTTGAACGGAATGTTTAGTGGATCGGCGGTGCACAATGAACTCACAATGGTCAATATGGGATCCAGACATTGCAGTAGAATGCCAAAAATTAAAGTACGTCCGAGTTGGCAAGGTACAGGTATGTCTACCAGGCGACAGCCCAACCAAGTGACATCCTCCGAATCATCCAATACATCAATCTTCTTTAGGAACTGCACTGTCTGATGTATATTACTATATATGGGCGGTGCAATGCTATATGCCAGATATTCACTTATTATCGTATTCGGAGACAATAACTTGACAATCAAACAGATTTTATCCAAATGCATTGTCTGCAACGTCGGCAGTTCTTGTTCCGGTAGGTTTTCGTAAGTATCTTTTGGCATTAAACGAAAGCACTGACAGTCGGCCAACACTGAAAGAAAATACATATATGTTATCCAAAGTTTGTATTGATTATAATTTTTAAAATATAAAATCAAATCTTGTTTTTCTTTTTATGGAAAATGTTAAAAAAACAACTAATTTAATGATCTAAATAAAAAATTAATGCTATCATTTTTATAATTTAAATGAAATGTAAATACCAAAATATAACCAGAAAAAAATCTAGAAATTCAAATAATTCCACAGATAGTATCTTAAAGTTACATATTCAGGCCTGTTCCGAATTTCACTTTCTATAAGATTTGTCTTAATTAAATTTTTTTAAACTGCTCTGATAAAATTTTGGCGATATTCAGCGGATTGATATCACTTTGAGTTGATGAGTTTAAGTCCGATAAAGCGAAAAACGATCATTTTCAAACACTGAGTCTAAATACAAAGTGAATAAATGCATATCACTAAATTCTTAGAGTTAAAAGTGAAAACCGCAACAGGCCTGAATATTTGTTACTTTGTTTCTAAATTCCCCAACCATTGTTGCCAACTTTTGTTAGGAAAAAAAGCCTCTGCCCGCTGTTTGCAAATTTTTCTAGCAAATTGCCTTTGAAAACAGCCAGATTTGACGGGAAACAAGCGAATCTGGCAGCACTCTCTCCTGCCTAATTTATAAAATTAAAAGTATGTATAGAACAGAATGATGAAACGAACCTGCCGCATTCAGAATCAATAGTCTCCGCAAGAGGCAATCCTTAGCGACCCATTCAATAGCTTCCACGGTGCTGCAAATACGACCATCATACCAAATCTTCTTCGTGCATGCAGTGTCGATCAGGTATTTAAAGGATACTGAAAGATGCAGTGACTCAATAATGCCAGTGGCCAAAACTATCTTGATGGCATTTGGCTCTGCGTTAGTTAATGAGTTTAGATACTCCATCTCCATGTCGTCGTGCAACAGAAATGTGACAAAGTTTCGTAAATTGCCGATAATCAAATGAGTTAACAACATGTAGTTTAGTTTAACCATGTGATAGTATGTCGGTAAAATGATCAATATGTTTCCTGCAATAATAATAATTAAAATCATATGAATAAAATAATTTATGTTTGAACTGCAGCAGTGGTTTATTTCAATTAATGAATATCTTTTAATCTTAATTAGGGTGAAAACATACTATCAGAGCCCTCTTCTGATTTGCTAATGACAACAAAATACATACATTTACAAGAGTACACACGATTATTACAATTAAAAGTATTTTAGGGCTGACTTAAATTAAAACCATTACAACTATTTAACAGATAAGTGTATGATGAGATGAGACAATTGAGGCAATAGAAATGAGGATATTAATGTAACACAAGATATTCACACAAATATTATGTGAGCGGAGATTCTTCAATTTTCCGCAATTGCTTTAAAATTTCCGATTTCTTTTTCACCTTGTCCAGTTGATCTTTATCGAGCTTATTGACGTCGCCAGCTTGAATTTTACTTTCGATTTGCTCAATCTCCCGGATTTTCTTGCGCAATTTCTTAATTTGTTTGGCAGTGTCCACTTCGTCGACATCAGTAGTTAGCTTAAGTGCGCCATCCAATGTGTTGGTTAAGACGGATATCTCGCTCTCCCTGCCGTGACTATTCTTATTCTTTGCTATAGATGGCGCTGCTGCTGGTGACGCTTTTGTTGAAGTTACCGTTGCCGTTGTTTGCCTCTCCACTTTCTGTACCTTTGCCTTTTCCTTCTTCTCGTGCGCCTTCTTTAGTTCGGCCGCTACGAGCGGACACATGCCTGGCGGCACGCCAGTTTGTCTCTGGGCAACAAATTGTTTGCCCTTGCTCTCATATAATGGCACTTCTTCTTGTGGAACATAACCGTCTTTTACTCGACGTGCTTTGCGCCATGTGCCATCCGGTCGCTTAGTTGCCGGAATAAATTTGCCCTTATCACTCTCCAAATATGTGCTCATTTTTAATCAAATGCAAAAAAAAGCCAGTCTCGTTTTCATCCAAAATAGGATTCTAATGTGAATGCGATAATGTATCGATATACACAGTGATGGGCAAGTTTTATCGAATTTGCTCGTGTATGTTTACACGAACAAAATGAATAATTCGTGAAAAGATAATATACTAAAAAAAATATACAATATTTGAAAATATCTTACCTGGCGGAAAGTCGGTCTTGGCGCAAAGCAGATAGATTATATCAATTATAACATCGTAATCAACAAATTCAGGTTTTGCGTTTTTGTAAACAAAACCATGACAACTGTAATTGTTCAGGATATCAAGACATTCGGTGTATCCTCTTGCGGCAGCAATAGACATCGCATTCTCATGTTGATTGTCTTTGAGATATGGACTGGCACCCATAAATAGCAGCAAACGCAGATGGTTGACATTGTTGAGCTGTACGGCAATATTGATGGCCGTTTTTCCGGTAAATGAGTGTTGATAGTTGATTGGCGAGAATTCGTAATTGACCGAATATAGAAATAGACGAATAGCCGCATCAGTGCCAAGTTCTTCGTAGACCTGCAGGCATTTATCAAGCTCTTCATTTATCATACTTTTATTTCTAATGATTTTAGGTCTATTCTTATAAGTCTCCAGACCTTTGTATATTTTCGCTGCTTTAATGCGACTTTGAATGTCTTCAATATAAGAAATCCGAGTAGTTAAAAATGAGCCAGTAGATTGATTTGCAGAGAATTCCGCACCTTCGCCAAAGAAGGTGATAAATTGTTGGGAATCGCATCCTTGCGCAAGTAATATGATTCTTAGATTTTGGTTGATAGTCAGCGACTTTTTCAATTCGCACAATAAGATGTCAGTGTATGGATCGTGCAGATGAACATCGTTCACCACAAAGTGACTGATATTATTCAGATTCCTTGGGTTCTTGTTAATCAACGAGCGTAGAAAGTAGTTGGCAGTTGTGAACACAATGTGAGTGCCAGAGCTGAGAGAATTGTGTTGTGGCACTTCAATGCCAACAGTTTCACCCACGTTCTCATCTAACAAGTCGGCCAATCTCTTGCTGTTATAGCTGGCAATAATATTCTCCTTCTCGATGCATATTATCTTCAAGTTGGACCTTTTGAATTCCGAATCCTCTAAAATAATGATCGGAAATATCAACGATTTATCTGCGTGAAGATCAGCTTGAAACACAAACACGCGATGTGAATAAATAGATGTCAGTATGTCACTGACGCATGAAAAACTTGCAATTTTCTCCAGGAATTGGCGATGTTTCTCCGATTTGAGACGAAGTGCTGGCGGACGAACTGCCACCATGGGAACATGTAGCAACGGAATCTTCAGGCCGATGAATTCCGCCGAAAGTTTTAGCTCATCCCTTCCAAGGGAGACTGTGTGTGGCAACAATGATGACATTTCCACTACTGTTGACTGAGATAATGCCAGAGTTTTTGGCTTCTCCAAATAGTGCCGGCAGGATTGTTTGAACAGCTTCATGCATTCCTGGCCGTCACTTACAACGTATTGCGAACGCAAGCCCAGAGAATTCGCACATTCTATGAATTTATTGTAGTCTTGTCTGCGGAAACTGCACGCAATTTGTAGGCAGCATCGACGACCAGCAATAAAATACAGCAATTGCTGCGGTATAAATTTATTTTGAATTGTTTGATCCATTTGCTTCTCTTGGAGCTATTTCAAAACTGACGCCACTCAACAAAATGTTTGACATTCCGTTACAATCAAATTAACAAAACATAGTTGCTTAGGGAACGATGGAATGAAATGCAAAAAAGTTGCTACTACTTGAATATACTTTAATTTGAATACCAAATCACATTCCAATTTTCAGCAGTATTTAAATATGATATTTCTGGAATTACAAATGAACACGGAAATTAAAATCTTTGCACTAGTTTTCGTTTGAAGTAATCCAATCATCATAATTAAATACGGTAGTATTTGTGCGATACATATGAAAATATTCAAGTCAGAGTTGGTTTTGTTGCTTACGATAGAAAATAATTCATATCGATATCACAAAATGCAAATCGCAGGCTGGACAAAAATACTTTTCATATTTTAAAAGTTCCGTTTTAGTGGTGGACATTTTTTTAATGTTCCAAATATGTTCGTTAGGGTGGGTCAATTTTTTTCGACCCATTGCGGGTGTCAAAATCGTAATCTACGGTGAATTCTAAGATTTGATACAAATTGACCCACTCTAAGCTCGTGCTTTTACCGAGAATGTTCAAGATGTAGTCGCTTGAATTGTATCAAGATAACAAAATTAAGCAAATCACACAGATCAAATGACAAACAATTAATAACACGAACTGGGTATATTTGGACATATTTGTATTTATACATACACATAAGAAGGTAGGAATAGCTACAAATATTTCAGTTGAATCCAAAAAAAGATTCATTAGTACCAAATTGGTAAAGTAGTGTAGTATTTTCAATTGAAAAGCTTAAAGAAAATTAGATTTGTCCACAGAATTTTGGGAGCCACTGCTTTGATTTGACCAAGAGTTTCCAGGGCCGCCGTTCTGTAATGGTTCAAGTGATAAAAATACATGTTAGATTTTATTTAGAAAAGTATATTCGGATCTAACTAACTAACCTGTTGATCGTTAGAAGAGTTATCGCCTTTGTTCATGCCGCCAGAGTTGTTGGGATTTCCTTTATTTCTGCCAGAGTTGTTAATATTGGAATGCCCGCTGTTTTGAGCCATCCATGATAAAAAATTGCCTCCCTGAGAAGTAACTGAAAGAGTTTTTTGTTTGAAACAATGATAGTGTATAGAAGGCTTGCCTGCTGGTCCTGGTTTTGATTTTGCAGCTGATTGCCAAGAAGGCTCCACTGATTCAACGCAGCAGCAACCAAAGCAGGGTTCATCGGCAATGAGTTTAAATTAAGTCCGACGCCTAAAGGGTTGTTCATGTTTTGCCCTTGATTTGATGAGTTGGATCCTTGTGAATTAATGCCTAAAGCCTGTAGGTTCGGCATATCCAAATGTCCCCTGTTCATCCAACCGCCATTGCCTACGTTGCCATTGTGCGGCTGGTTCATGCCGTGAAAATTGTTTTGCCTATTATTATAGGGGATGCCACCACCGTCTTGACGGTTCATGTTCCCGCCACTATTGTGATTAGTGCTATTTGTATAACCCCCACCCATATTTCCACCGCCAAAATTATTTCCACCCATTCCGTAGCCACCACTGCCAATGTTGCTGTGACTATTGCCGATTGCAGTGTTATCACCTCCGTGTGCATTGTGTTGGTTATTACCTCTGTGGTGTCCACTTCGGCCCGAGCTATGTGTCATGTGGTTGCCACCTTGCGGATGATACGAATGCATCCCAAAATTATTTCCCGAGTTGTAGCTGTAATTTTGTCCTTGATGGCTTCGATTCTGTTCAGCTTTGGGTGCAGCATTCGAAACGTGAACAGACACACCTAATAAAAGATCATTTACATCAAGTAAGATCTATAAATATATAAATACATTGATTTAAATGCATACCTTTTATTATATGATCCTCGCCACAGAGAGATTGTGCCACGTCTGGATCAAGAAATGTAACAAAGCTAAACGCCCGAAATGGACGTGGAATGAAAACATCCGTCACCTCGCCAAATTTTGAAAAGTAATCGCGTAGATCATCCGAGTTGATGTCCTCGGTGCAACGACCAACAAATACCTTACAAGGCACTTGATGCCCCATACCCTTTAAAAAATAACAAACAAAAGAAAAGGATCTTTACATATCTGTTGTGTATTTGTAACTTTTGTTAACTACCCACCTTTGAATTTGGAACTTTCACTTCACACCAACGTCCATCGATGAGATGTCGATTGGAGAGTACACGCATTTGTGCTTCATATGAACCGAAGCGTACGAATCCAAATCCCTTTGACTGACCGGATTTAACATCTTTCTTAATTTGCGCCATTAGCACTTCGCCGTAGCTCTCAAAGTATTCCCGTAAACTGTCTTCTGTTGTTTTCCAAGCGAGTCCCAGAACAATTAAGTCCGTGCATCGTAATCGAGTTTCAATACGTTTCGTTTTGGCAGTCGAATTTTCCAAGTTATCATCGCTCTTACGTTTGTTCTCTATGGGAGGCAATGAGGGGCGATAAGGACTGTCGATCTGTGGCGGAGAACTACTGAGATTTGGTATACCTTTTGGAAACACACAAAAGTAGATATCTTCTCCCCAACCCGATTCGACGCTTGGTGGAAACAGTCTTCCTTCGTTTGAGCGAACACCACGCACTACTTGGGTATCCACATTCCTGTATTTAAGACCACACGAGCCTGGAAATTGGGCTTGTAGGGTTGACAATAGCAACGTTCCATCTTCTTCCGCAGGAAGTTCAATGGGTTCATCACCCTCCTCCTCGGATACTTGCACGAAATCCATTTGGGCTATTTATCCAAATTCTACAAAATTTCATAATATTTACATTATAAGTGGAAATGAAAGAAAGTTCAATTGCATTGTCAAAACCATTCAATCAATTAAAGAATCGCTCAGATCTACTCCTATTGTTGATAATTCTTGTCGAAACAATAAATGCACTCACTCAGGTCTAAATTGCTCACACATTGCTTTCAAAAATTAAATGCATAAATTAAATTTTAGTTATCTTTTAAGGAAAATAAAAGACTGCAAGAATGACTTTTGAATGCTGCATTAAAATTACTTCTGAAAAAAAATACCCTGTAAAAATATATTTTTGCATTCATTTTGTGGAACATAAAATATCTGAGAAAAATTTTTAGTTTCTTTAATGATGTTATAGATAACAATTTATACACAAGTTTATTTACACACACAATATTCAAATATGTATACACATACACACACATACGCAAATACATATACATATACTCATACAAATACTCATTCTCATATCAATATCTTCCAATAAACAAACAAAACACATTCCATTATCGTTTACCTGGTCGAGGGAGTTGTTACGTCTTTTATTAGTTAAACATTTCATCCAAAGCTAACCCAGTCATTATCACATTATCAAACTGATGGTAATTCAAGAAAATACATTCAAATGTTGACATCAACGATTAAACGGTGTGTAGATACAATAATAATAATAATAATAATAATAAATAATAATAATAATATTTATGTAGTTTGTTTGAAGTTACCCAAATTTGTGTCTATTGGTTAAAAATTTCTTTCGATTATGTACTAAATTTGATTTCGTCTGTTTACTTTTATCTTCCTACTGATTTATGTGTGCATATGTGTACCCATTGAAAATGGTTTAATAAAAAACTGTATAATTTCCATAATATTTAATCATTTTCTTCTTTAGTATCAATCAACACTCGAGTTGATTTAACCATTTTTTGACCAAATTATGTACATAAGTGTATGTAGATACCACAGGACATCGAAATAAGAAAAAGATTCTGGACTTGAAACTGAAATATAAATGTGTTCATACATGAACATAAATAGATAATAAATAATCTAAGCAAATAAAAAAAATTATCTAGTTAACGAGCCCCTTTTTATAGGATGACCATTTAAAGATGTCCTGTTATTAATATTACATTATTAAAACTAACACATGCGTGCATGGTATGTATATAAGTATGTAAGAAAATGCTTCAATTTGATAAGGCACGTTATTACATACAAATTCACAGTCTTATGTATGCAAGCACGAACACACGTATGTACATAGATACATTCATATGTACGTACAAATGTATGTAGAGTCCGCAAAATAGTATACCAAAAAAGAAAAATGGTTGATTGATTGGCGACTGGGGTCTCCTAAAAGGTTATACAACAATTCTTACACTATTAATAAGGGGTTAGGTGTAACACTACAGTTGTAATGCCTTCAATAAATGTATGTATTGTATTCTTTAACAGCTCACACACGTAATATTTTATGATGTATGTATATTTCCTTTTACGCTCGCTCTCTCACAAGATTCACACCACAGTCAGAACCAGAAATCGAAGTCACTTTTCTTTTCACGCTCGATTCTCGACACAACACACGCTAAGTCAATATGCACATCCACTTCCACTTTTTAATAAGTGCGTAATAAATATAAAAATATTTACAATTTCGCTTTAATAAAATTTGTTTTCGCAAAATACACCATTTTCTCCTTGTTAGATAAAATTTTCTGTATGCTTAATCAGGGATACAGTTATGTCGGTTCGTTCTAGTGTTAGGTTGCTCATGAGTGAGTGAACAAAAAACAGTTGCTCCCTGTGAGTGAGCAAGTGAACATGTTCCTTCAAAATTGTTCTGTTTTGCTCAGTTGTTCCTTTTGTGCACTTTGCTCGAATTTTCTCTGTGCTATTAGACCTCTTAGGGCATTTGAGTAGATTCTTTTTTTTTTTTTTAATTCACATTGTGAATACATCTCAGTGAATAACTTGAGCTAATGAGCAATATGAGTAAGTTGACTCACCTAAAAAGAATATGTTCTTAAATAGATCAAATGAACGGATCATTAAAATGAATGAATGAACTAAATCGTTCATTGTGCAGTTGGTCAGTTTTCTCCTTAAAATAACTTTTAGTTTTTTACAGAAATACAATTATAATCGTTTATTATTATACCAATATTACATATATTTTTACGATATAAAATTATCTAAACGATGTTTAAAATATGTCCTAAAAATGGATATGGTTCTTTTTATGGGAGCCAAGCCTGCCACACGTTAAAAAAAACGTGGCGCCCCCGATTGTCTGTTTGCATAACATTGATGCGCCACCTATGCTTTCAACTTAGAAGTAGATTCTGACGTCACCACAAAGTAATACAATTTTATTAATAAATTAAATGCGAAGCCCGCTGGGTCTACTGCACATTACAAGATTTATATTGGAATACTTTGCTCTGATTGCAGATTATGTTATCATTGTTAATTTTTAATCAGTTCTGTATTTCGCCGAGTCCCAATAGTCTTTGCAGTCACTTAGTTGGTACATTTTTAGCAGATGTACCATATTCGACAAGTGTACAAACTCTTTCTAAATTTTATAGCTCAATGGTAGTTCAATTTTATAGTACCAATTCGGGTATACTAATTGTACCAAATGCAGCAATAGTTTCTTATTAGAAGACAGTTGAATCCGTTTACGAATAATATTTTTTTTATTGTGGCAATATAGGAATAATATGTGATGAACATCACAGATATTGATTACAAAATTATAAAGCGAGCACGTCAATATCATCTGTATGAGAAATATGCAAATGCAGCTGCACAATTGCCGTTGGAAAGACTTAACTGAGCAGAAGGAGGTGCTGACGCAATTGCAGGTGAAATGTGACAAAAATACGGATGCCGATAAGAAAGTAATGCTGGAAAAGATGCTGCAACGCATGACCGATGCTATGGAGGCACTCACCAAGGCTGTCAGCGTCGGCGACAAGGAGAAAATTGCGAAAACGAGAGATCATTATTTGGCCGAAGCAAAAGATCCGATTGCCGAGTGGCTAGATGGAAACGATGGCGCCAATGTCAATGATAATTCCGTCTTTTAGGCACTGCCGCGTTATTGGGAAGATCAGTTTCACAATGATATGAAATCACTTAATGTGAGTCATTTGCGATAATGTCTTGACTCTCGACTTAATTATATTCTTTATTTCTTTAGATACTGCCACCTGATGTATTGACGAGAGTGTCGGAATACTTGCCGCAGATTGTCGCATTTATACAGCGTATCATTGACAATGGGTTAGCTTATGATGCAAACGGCTCTGTCTACTTTGATGTGAATGGCTTTGACAAACGTGAGAAGCATCATTACGCTAAGCTGGTGCCCGAGGCGTATGGCGACACAGCATCTCTTCAGGAGGGCGAAGGAGATTTGTCAGTGACTGAGGATCGGCTCTCCGAGAAGCGTTCACCCAATGATTTTGCTCTGTGGAAGGCAAGCAAGGCTGGAGAGCCTTGGTGGGACAGTCCCTGGGGACGTGGTCATCCTGGCTGGCATATCGAGTGCTCAGCAATGGCCTCTGATATATTTGGATCAACGTTTGACATACATACTGGCGGAGTTGATTTAAAATTCCCCCATCATGACAATGAGATGGCACAATCGGAGGCGGCTTATAATGAATCGGAATGGGTCAAGTATTTCCGGACAATGTGAGAGAGTGACAAATGCTTGGCTCTCTTTTCGTCAATTTGGCTCATTATTTGTTTGATTTTGTAAATATGAGATTTTATATATTTCAAAGATACATGTTCTACAATATTCACCCCAAACAGTCACAATGTAATATATTATTATGTACACAAACACATTTTAAAATTTAAAAGATACAGGTTATAAAAAGGCATATTTGATCTTCACTACAAAAATATTATTGTATTTTTTTTTGTTTTCGTAATAAAGGTAAAATCACAGTGAAATATTACTACACGCTGCTGAATTAAAAATATAGTTTTGGGCCTCCAGTATGTGCATTTCTGTTAAGCAAATGGCAACTAGTAATATTATATATCCACTGTAACGGATCGCTCGGAGGAAATCCCACAACTTGTCACAAAAGATACTAAGCAGTACGCAGTGGAGCAAAGCGTGTACGTTGACAATGCGCCACATCCACGCCACGCAAAAGAATAACGTTGACTTGAATACATAATTCTGGCACTGGTACTGACTGCTACTAACATCCTCCCGCTCCAGCATATTTTGATAAACTGCAATATAACGATTCCATGCCGTTGAGCTTAACAATAGTTGGCCAGTATAGCTGATAACGTTTTTCGCCACTTTCCGGGTAGTTGCCTTCATTTTGGGTATCATTGTTGGCTCCGATTTGGAATCGCTCATTGGAATTATTGAGTAACCACGTCGAGGTGGGTTATTTTTCAGGTAAAAGAACATGCCCAAGAGTAGCGCAATGCAGCCAAGTCCATCGCATAGACCGTCAACGTAATAGCCTGTTGTACCAATCTCTGACCGCTCCCCGCGAATATGCTTCTTGACGCGCGCCACATGGCCATCCAAGTCATCCAGAAAGGTACGGATCTGAAAGAGTAGCACGCCCAGTCGTCTATATCCCAGGCTATCGGATGCCACAAGTTTGCCGGAAACACAAGCGACGCCCACGTGAAAAAATGATATCATGTTTGGCGTTATAAATGTTGAACGTGAGATTCCAACTACATTGTCAAATATTGTGGCCAATGGTGCGAAAACATAATGATTGGTCTGATCCAGGAGTATTGCTTTAACTGTTATATGACAGAGTGGATTTATATCACACGATATCCAAGTATTTTCCTCATATGACGGTTCTTTCACTTTGTCAGCGGTGGGAAGCTTCAAAGATTGGATCGAATCCTGAATCGATGCTGAATTGGTATTTGTTGGCTCCGACGACAATGTAGTAAATATTGGTGTCGAAGTATTTGTGTGATAATTTCGATTGATTGCATAATTATGAATTCGCAAATAGAGCTCAACATCCATAAAAATATAAAATATTATTAGCAAAAACAATAGAGTTAATAATATTTTGCTTATTTGCGAACTCGGCCCAATCATTTTCACGCCGTGAGGTAGATATCATCTATAGGTTTTTCGAGAGTTTTGGGATTTCAGTGAATTGCTAAAATGAGAAGAAATTAACGAAAGTACATATTAAACACAGTGATTAATTCAGTTGTGACTGGCAAGTAATTGAATTTATAAATAAAGAAAACAAATTTAGCTCTTTTTATCATAATCATTTCAATATTTTTATACTGAGTTTGTTATAAATTTTTCATTCTAAAGCCTAATTGACTTGCTTATCAACATTCAGGCAGGTGTATCGTCATAGAGCGTATCTCGTAATATGGTTTTACCCAGGGCAAAGTATACACGGTAAGTTCTCGCAATTCTTATACATCAGCCGCTATTGTAAAGATAAGTATATTTTCTTTTGAACATTTTTGCAGATGATAAGGTCAGCTGTCTTGCAAGCGTTTTTTTAATTTATTTATATTTCTTAATTTCATTTAAGTACAGTTGACCAATATAAAATGTACGAATATTAATATAAAAAAAAAGTAAAATTTAGTAATGATTTTTTAATTTTAATTTTATCTGAGTTCAATTAAAAAAGTAGACTTTATTTCAAATATTTGAAAAGTAAATGAAGATCACCAAAATTATTTAATTTTTGAGCAATAAACGGCTCGACTCAATAAATATCACTAAATCACTTTACAACTGAACGCAATAAAAATTGAATTAACCTGCCGTATAAACTTAATAAATATTCACATCTCTACATTATGTATGTATGTATGTATGTATGTGTTTTGTCTGCTTATTACAGTCTCGAAGTCTCAAATCAAACGAACTTTCCTTGAGAATCAACCAACGCACTTGTGTGAGACTAATAAAAAGAATATATTCATTTCCACATGTTGCTTATTAATTCATATTCACATACAAGTGTACATTGTTACAATTTATACAAGTAATACTTATTTATGGCTTCCCATGGAAGATATTTACATTTGTATACATATGTTTATGTACATGTTTAGTTATAAGAACGTACTTGTACACCAAAAAGATTTGTCACTCTCCAATCAATAATAATCAATTAACGATCATAAATGTGGTCATCTACACACATATGTGTTATGTATTTCTATTGCATGTGTCCATTTTAATAAATACGAGTGCTTAGACACATACATACATACATAGAGTGAATGGTTCTATTTACATTACTTAGCAGTAGATAAATGATTGAAATATTAATAGAATGAAAACATTTGACATGAATTTTTATTACTTACTACCAAAGTGACACACTTAATATTATTTATAAATACACATATTCCGACTTGTTTCGTTTTAGCTATTTGTTTAAGTGATAATTTATCCTACATTTGTATGTATGTATGTATATACCATATGATCATACATATAAATATGTACATATGAACATGTACACATGTATGTATTTATCTGGTGCAACTGGTAATTCTCGTTAATGTTTTGCTTTCTTTATGTTTTGTTATGTGTGCAACAACATTCCCGTTCACTTGTTAGCCGGCAACTAACTTTTCGGCGCAATAGAATAACAACAATATTTTTTTAATTTTTTTACATATGTGAAATTAGAGGTGGAGAAACATCCGATGTTACAACAACAATAATTTATATACTAATAAAATCAACCGCGTGGCCATATTGTCCCAACTTTGGAAAAACAAGGTGGCAATCTTGGCTCCAAATTATACAATGATTTAATCGAATGTGTGAATAAGTGTTGAATAATCTTATGGTTTTTTATTAAAATACAAGAACAGTTCCAATTTGCCTTTGCATTATTAGTATTTACATAATGTTAGTATAACACAAAGAGAATATACTGAAGAAAGTCTGATCAACTTTAAAATAAAGATAATGAGCAGACGATATTTATTTCTATGATATGCTGTGGTGAACTTGCTCATTTAGGTGAACATGTTCACTTGTTCTTTTTTTTAGGTGAGTCAACTCACTCAGATTACTCACTTGATCAGTTGCTTACGTGTTCAGTTGCTCACTCACATTGCTCATTAGCTCAGTTATTCACTAAGCCCCTCACCCAACTAATCGAAAATATCATAGATTACATTTCAATTTAAATCTGATGGCATCTCAGGTTGATCTGTGACTTCTTGACTTCCGACATCTTCGAATTGGCTCCATATTTTGCTACACTTTTTGATAAGCGACATTTTGAATTCTTAACATGAGTATTTAGCTTTGACACTAATCCAACAATGTGTAAAGAAAGAATTTACACAAAATGCCCCAAGCATTCTAAGAGCACAGAGAGAATTCGAGCAAAGTGCGCAATAGGAACAACTAAGCAATACAAAACAAAGCAGAACAACTGGTCAAAAGAGAGCAAGTGAGCAATAAAGAGTAATTTGGGCGGAACATGTTCATTTGCTCACTTCAGGGAGCCACTCTTTTTTGTTCACTCACTCAACCCAGCACTAATATTTTGATATATTCAACAACCCTATTTTTACACAACAAATTGAGTTTTTTTTTCCAAAATTAACTACGATGATTATACAAACATTAAAATCTGTGGCGTTAAGAGCTTCTCGAGTGCCGTTTTTGTCTCAGTCGTTGGCTCGTCGGCAGCCACTCTCGACGACAGCAACTGGATGGAGCAAGGCATACGATTACGATGGCAAGACAAAAGTAACAATATTCAACACTGAAACCGAAAATGGTTTAATGGTTACCGGCTACAGTCAATATGGATTTCGACTCAACAACAATATGGTCTTGCTGGGACCCATTTCAGTATTTCCCAGGTATGTATGAGTATAAATTAAATGTCAATTTCCCATATAACTGAAACATTGTGTTCAAGAATGTCAAACATTTCAGATCAGTGCTGTCTTGGAATGTAAACTCCTTTGAAGATATAAATGAGGAAAGCCTAAGTCTGTTTCCAACTCTTGAGCCAAAGATTGACGTACTGATCATTGGAATTGGTGACCAGAGTCCCACAGCGGTTCTATCCAGACGCATTATTGAATTCATGAAGAAGTACAGAATAAACGTAGAAATTCTCCGAACAGAACAGGTAATGAATGTTTCTTATAATTACATTATTATTTTGTATGATTGCTAACGTTTCTTTGGTTTGCTTACAGGCGTGTGCAACGTTTAATTTCTTAAATGCAGAGGGCAGAATGGTGGCATGTGCTCTTATTCCACCTGTACACATTTCTTATAATGAAAACGATGTTCTGCAATCGAAATTGAAACGTCAAGAACTTTATGAAACCGATTAAATATATGTTAATTGTACTTAATTGTATATAGACAATAGAAAAACATATTGTTAATTATGTTGCTAAAAATATAAAACGAAAAAAATTTATTTAAATGTATTTATTTAGTTGTAATTGCTAATTATAAAAGTAGCACGAATTTTTGATATTCAGTCGGCATTTGCACCTGGATAACGTTCGATAAGCATGGCCACACCTTGTCCACCAGCAGCACAGGCGGCAACCACCCCATATTTGCCATCCTCACGAACGAGACGATTTGCGGTGTGCATGCAAAGGCGAACACCAGTGGCAGCAAATGGATGGCCAATGGATAGGGAGCCACCCCAGTTGTTCCACTTAGATAAGTCTGGAGTGCCGACCTTTTCGTTAAGGCCCAGATATGTTTTACAGAACCATTCCGAGTCTAAGGCTTTCAGATTGGCCACAATCTGACCGGCAAAAGCTTCATGAATTTCCCAAGTGTCGATATCTTTAAGACCAAGTCCAACTTTTTTCAACAATTTGGGTATACCATAAGCAGGACCCAAAAGCAATTGATTAACAGGATCCTGAGATACATAGAGAAAATCACGTAGAAATGCTTTGGGCTTTAGGCCCAGCTCCTTGGCTTTCTCCTCTGTCATAACTAGACAAGCGGATGCACCGTCAGACTGAAAGAGAACAGGGAAAAAAACAGCGTTATAAGGGTATAACTATAAAATTATAAATAATTACCAGGAATGAAGCATTGGCTGCTGTTATTGTTCCGTAGGGCTTGACGAACGCTGGTTTAAGTTTAGCCAGGCTTTCAGGAGTGGAAACGCGAATACCATTGTCCTTGTCGACCACTTTGTCAACACCTTGAACTAAAGTAATAATTTTGGATAATAAGTAAATGAATTTATTTAGGTATTTCCTTACAGACCTTTGAAGGGCACCAAATCCGTAAAGTAACCCTTGTCCTGTGCCTCCTTCGCCAAGGTGTGAGATCTTAATGCATAGTCATCCTGCTCACGGCGTGTGACATTGAAAGCTGATGCCAATCTGTCAGCTGAGTGTCCCATAGTCTCTCCAGATGAGAACTCAGCCACAGCCGGCAACTATAGTGATTAACAAATAAGTGCAAGTTAGCTTTAAAGTAGCAAATATATACGAGTATATGTCATACTTCGGGTGCCAAAAAGCCAGGTCTGAATGTTGACAGCAAAGAAAGACGTTGACCCAGTGTTTTAGCCTTGTTTGCCTTTAGCATGAGTGACCGCATTTTGCGGGAATGACGAATTGGCACATCGGACATAAACTCAACGCCTCCGGCGACAATAACATCATATGTGTTCGTGGCAATTAATCCCATGCCCGTGGTAATTGCCTGAAAATGCCATTAAATTTAACTGCATTTAAATATGTATATAGGTAGATCTGTTACCGCATTGGAGCTTATGCAGGCCATTGTCACGGTGTGAGCTGGAGTCTTATCACTGAATCCAGCTGAAAGTGCCGCCTCCCGTGCAATATTGGATGTCTTCACCTCCTGGATGACGCTGCCATAGACTATATAATCAATTAGCTCCTTGTCAAGGCGACTCTTTTGCAATAGCGAACTGCAATATAAACAATGTCAACAAATAAACATACATACACCTAGTCAAGTAATTGTTTGAACAGCATTTGCTGTTTTATTTTTAATCTGCCAAAACAATTACTAGTATTCAATGTTCGAACTTACAGCAATGAATGTCTGGCCAATTCGTGGGGCATTAAATTCGAGTAGGATGTGCCCGAAGTCAGGAAAGGTGTACGAACACCTTCAACAAGCACTATATTTTGGGCATTGTTGCTTCGTTTGGGCTGCGCTGCGACTGCGGTGGCCAATTGGCGATGCTCAACTGTTTGCAATAATAATAAATAATTGAATATAATATTGCGTATGTAAAGACATCAATCTGTGTGCATATATTATTCATATATGCATTTGTTCATAGGACCATAAGTTAACTTCAAGATGTTGGACTTTGGCCACTCAGTTTCCCCAATATGTCAAATGCTTGGCATGCATGCAATTTATGTTTGTACCTTAATTAAAGTACTTACGTCTTCGGAAAAGACTTGTTGCATTTAAGTAATTTGTTTTGCTTTGGATAATTCGGAAATTCATCTTTCTTGCACTTTATTCGTTTTTAAGAAACTAAAATAAATGAAATAAGATCGCGATCGATTAATAGGGCTGTTGATAAAACTATTTGTGTATCGATAAATCTCTTTAACTAAATTGTAATTTGTGTGCGATATTTCATGGTGATGTCAATATCAATAACGATAGTATCGTGATATTTGTAACAGTTTTTTAGTAATTGAATGCGATGTATCTTATTTGTTTCACAATTTTTAATTTGTAATTACAAGCTTTGTTAACTCCTTAAATATTCACATAACTTATGTAGTTTTTCTTAAGACATAGCAAAAGAAAATCACTGCGGATACAGGAAGGATGGAAAATTTTCTATGTTTAGCGGGAAATCGCTAAAACCCGGTAATATTGAAACTCCCACAATGTGCCGAGTGACAACAATTTTTTTTTAATAATTTAATGTAAAATGTAATATTATTCGTTACAAAATAGGATATCATAAATTTTGGGGCATGAAAATAATTTCGCAACTAGACTTTTACTTCGTAAAGAGGGTTTTTTTAAGATTTATTATGTTGCCTATATACACATAATCTATTCACTGACCTTGATCCTGATCCTTGATCCTTGATACTGCTATGTATTTCAGTCATTTACATATGTAAATGTTGCACACGACGCCCACGTGTACCCTTTCTTTTGCAAGGGGGTAATAAAATTTGTCCTTGAATTGACACACTGCAACACTGTTTCAATCGCTTTCTACATGCAATTACTTATTTATGCGTACGCAAATGGATCGCTGGCCATGACTGACCATAAGACTATTAGCTACAACTGGAGAAAATTGTCTATTTTAAAGAAAAGTGGGTTCAGCTAAAAAAATATCTCATTCGTAGTGTTAAGCCAAATGTACATTTTTGCATATATATTTGTCATAATTATTTTTACTAGTACTATGAATATTACCCTCCTTTAAACAATTTTTTAGAGATTTAGTTAAAAAATATTTTTAAAATGGCTCCTAAATAAATTAATTTGTCGTTTTAATAATATCGATAACAAATGGGAATTTGGTTGAAAAATACTAAAAACAAATAAGCATGAAAATAAAGTGACCACATTTTTTAATACATTTTTGCGGTCACTGACAAAATTTTAAACAAATCAAAGTGAATTTATTTTATTTTTAAAACACGTTCAAAATTTCTAAAAATTTGGAGTCAAATATAAAATAAATTTAGAATTATATTAAGCAAAAAATTTCTTTTTTAAACCATTCATTTTATAAAAGGTCAGTAAATTTTAAATGAAATTTATTTTTATTTGTCTTAAATTTCTACGTTCATATGTATGTTTAAGAGAAACTAATAAATGAGAACACCAATAATCACCCTTTCTTTTAAATAGGATGATAATTAAACTTGTCCTTGAACACGAAGCGTATGCAAATGGGAAAATGAGCATGAAAAACTCTTTGTTTGAATTCACAGAGTACGAAGGAGTAAAGACAATAAGTACATCTGCATGTCCTTGAATTCCAGCACAACTAATGAATCAATGATCTACATTATTTATCTATGAACATACATTTGGACTAACAATGTTTAAATGCAAGATACTATATGCAAAAAGTGTACATACATTCCTACAGATATTTTAAGCTGTCACATTTGGTATATTTGTACCTAAGTTGGTACACTGGTTGGTACATTAAATCAGATTGTTTCCGTTTTTGTTTGTAAGCTAAGAGAAATTTTATATTTTATACTTAAAGTTTTTATGTAAATAAAAAAAAACTTTGAATTCTTAGTATTGAAATGTTTGGTACATGTTTCAATATGGTGTGCTTCAAGTACCGTTACTTCATTACATACATCATATGAACGGAATGTGATATAAACAGGTAAGGATAGCAAAAACTTTAAGATTCTTATTAAGATAACAAATATGATCAAATATTATTACTATTTAAAGCTTGTATACCTTTGTACATTTTTCTAATAGTAAAAAACTATGGCTTTATTGATAAATAAAAATGTTATTAAACTTAATTAAAAGATACTTCTCAAAATGCAGGTTCATATGAATGTATTGAATTCAGTTTTGCTAAGGTATAAAATATTATTGATGAACATGTACAATATGTACATGCATTCAAATGTTTGTATGTACATGACTATGTACATTGATACATCGAGAGTTTAGTTTTTGTTACAGTGTTATAATAGCCACTCTTGGCAAGGGCATAACACATCATAAAACGAAGTGGCTGCGAGAATGAGAGCGAAGACCAACATTTCCAAACGACGACGCTTCGTTGGCCTGATCTCACTAGCTGCTGCCGTCGTCGTGGTCGCTGTCGCCGTTGCCCGTCGCGTCGGTTTCCACTGCTTTTAGTTTTAGTGCACAAATAGTGCTTTGGTAAGTCGGACGTATTGTCGGCGCGCGCATATCAATAAGAGAAACGCAGTGTTGCTCGTTATACGAGAGAGTCGAAAAGCCCGATCTCTCGCTCGCAAAGTTGGAAAAAAGTTTTACCAATCAAGTTTTTTATTTCGCAATAATGTATTACATATAACAAAACTTCAACCTAGTTAAAAGTTAATGTTGTTGTTGTTGTTGCTGTTGTTGTGAACTTTTTGTATGTGTGCGGAGCATACATACATATGCATTGGTATTACTACATACATACATCTGTATGTGTTGTTTGTTTGCTTCGTATTGAAACAGCAAAAGCTAATGGAACTGTGAACTGTACGTGCGTTTGCTTCAAAACAAGATCCAACTCAAAAGAGAAATTTAATCTACTCTCTACTCAACAATAATATTGTGTTTAATAAAAATTAAAATAAAAAAATCGCATATAAATATGAGAAACAAGAACATAAACAACTGTGTCTAAGTTATATGAAAGTGTGTTGATGTTGATGAAACTGAAAGTTATAACTGCATATATACATACAGGCAAATGTGTATATAATCTATAAACATACGTACATAGTATGAATGTATATTCAGTTTGTTGCTGCAAAAGGAATAGAACGTGTTTATTCACACACATACTTGGACATACAAACATATTCATTTATATGTATGTACACAAACTTTAACCAGAGACTGTGAAAGTGGAAAGCTCCGCTCAGACGCACACACACACACATACATGTACTTGTATGTATGTGTGTAAATACACAAATACTACTGCATTCATGATCGTATGTATGTATGTACATGTACATTTATTTCGAAAGTCTACAGAAGTTTTTCCACTTATTTGTGAAAGGGAGTAATTGCTATAAGATTTAATGAAAGAGGTAAGTTTACAAATATGTATAGTATATTTGTGAATGTAAATTATTATTATTGTTATTAATGTGTATTATTGATTGAATGTTTATATACATTTATACTTAAAAAATGCTGGTGAAAATAAATACATACATAAATATGTATGTAGTAGTATTGTGCAACTTTAAAAACTTTGAATAACATACACATAAAAGATAAGTATTACTATACACATACATATGTACATGTATTTACAAGGCCAAATTCAAAATTGGTTTAAAGAAAAGCAGACCAACGCGCACAAAGTTTCACACATAAAACACATAACACATATACATTGTCTATGTGTTATATGTATGCATGTGAATGTGCAGCAGAGCCAAGTTTTGTGTATACCGTCTGATCGTCACGATTAACAGCGACAGCAGCAGAAACAACAGCAATAAAAAAGATCGCAACGCAACGCGCGCACCCAAGCAAAAGACAAGAAAGGCTTAGTGACCTTCATAGTCCGCTTATATGCATGCATGTACGTATGTAGGTGTATATGTATGTATGTATATACATGCATATGTATATTGTTTAATAGTATATGTATGCTCGTGTAAGCAACTTCTGTATTGTGTGCACGTCGTATGTATGTATATGCTCAATGCTTTTTCTCTTTCATTAAGTGTTGCGCAGAAATGTTAATAAGCTTCAGCAACATATGAAATATGAATTTAGAATATGCCAACATACACATTTATGTAAGTAAATGTATAAACATACTGTTTTCTACTAAAGTCCATGGTGAAAGAAGAGTTGGTTCATTTTAAATATTATGTAATTGAAATTTGGGTCATTTTTACGAGTGTAGCATTTACATGCACACTAATGACGAATGGCGTTTGTGTGTGAGTCTGAGATTTTGTTTGCTGGTTTACCAAAAAGAGCTTTCGTGAAAGGGGAAAATGAACAGAAACTCTGCATTGCATTAGTATTGGTATCTGTCTTCTCGTGACGAATTTTAGCAAAAACAAAAAAGAAAACAAGTTTGATTATGTATTTATGTATAAGAAAACATAGGTTGAATCCGCTCACAATTTTATGCAAATATGCATCTCTTTTTAAAACATCTTATGTTTATTTTGAATTATTTAATTTTAATATTTTACTTTCTATTTTTTATTGATCTTTGGTATTTATGGGCATTTACTTGTACAATTAATATTGCTACATACTTTTACATACACATACATACATAACGTAATTACGACGACAAATTCAGAAAGCCAAGCGTAAATGAGTGATCGCATTTTTAATATGGTGTGTGTGTATGTGTATGTGTGCGTATTATCATACGTATTGCTTAGCTTTCGTGCACACATCTATTCGTACTCATTTAGAGTAATTCGAAAGCTTTTTTACATGCCTTCATCTAACACAGGCATGCAAACACTCACACTCACAGACACACATGCATATGTATGTGAATGCACGTGCATATGTGTGTATGTGTATGCCTTACATTGAGAGAGAACTGAAGCATCAAGAGAAAAGCTTTTTGTGAAAGGTGATTTTTTTTTTCTGTTTGCGATTGTAAATAAACGAGTTGAAATTTTTTTTGTTCTCAATTTTCCTGTTTTTGCCTTATGAACAACTGTTGTTCATGCTTTGTATGTATGTATTGTGTAGATATGCAAACAATCAGAAAGTTTATTCAATTTGTACATACATACATATGTACATACGAACATAGTTTCCTAGTGGGTATGGGAATTGTTGCAAAAAATGTTTTATTGTGCCTGCGACTTAAAGCAATGAATATGAAATTAAATGTCATAGTCCGCACACATACATACACATGCATATATATATCCAGTTATATTAATAGAACTAGAAAAGATCAGTCGATTAGAAATGAATTTTACTTATCGATATGGAGAAAGGGAATTTTCGGCGGCACGAAAATTAAAGGCAAGAAACATTTACTTTCTATTTTAGTAAGTACAGCTAAACTTCCTAACTCGAATTCCAGTGTTGCCAACTCTTCGGCTCATAAAAAAGCTAAACTAGCCTTTGAAAAAAGATAGAAATAGAGAGAACATTTCTTTGGTATCTAAAAAAAAACTAGAGTAGTAAAACGATATTTTTTTATTGATTTAATTTAGTATTTTTGAAATTATATCTTATTAATATTATAAAATATGAGTTGAACAGATAAAATACCTCATGTGTAAAATTGAGTTTAATTTTTGAACGGCCATTCTATTTCGAAGTTTAGTTTTGACATTGTTTATTTGACTCTTTCCAACTCTGCATTCGAAATTTAGCGCAAATGATGCCAGTGCTGAAAATCTTTTATATCCTGCTGCATCCACTTCCCAAAAGCTTGCGGTATCCTTTAAATTGGACCACTTAATGAGGTGGAAGTTCGGGTATTGAAACAGAATCTCTTCAATATTGGTTGAAAAATAGCTATAACTCCCGCTAGCAGCTATTTGATATTGTATCCCGCACTTGCTAAATGCAACCCGCTAGATATAGCGGGAAAATAGCTAAATTGGCATCACTGAATTATCTCTAACTCTAACTAAACTTATCCAAAAGACTTCTATAAGTCAAAGTCTCCAAACTCGAGCTTTTAGTTAGGGAATTTCGACTGTATTACTTTCTAACTGCTACAATTATTGAATGTAAAATAACAAATCTAACTTGAATTAGAGTGCTTGCTTTGGGCATTAGGGTATTACAATGACTATTACAATTCTGTTTGGTTGTTGTTGTTGTTGCTTTTTCTTTTATTTTGTTTTTTTTTTTTTGTTTCTGCTGTCGCTCTCCATTGCACAAAAAAATAAAAAAATATACACAATACGACGACGACGAAGCTTATTGCTTACTATCCATTCTCTTGCTGGGCAAAGCCAGTCATTCAAGTTTTATTGAAAGTGAACGTTTCGTTTCGTTTCTCCAACGCCATGCGCAGTATCGTCGCTCACTCGCTTGAAACCGCAACAAAAGCAAGACTATCTCTTTCTAAAGTTTTCAGAGATCTGTGAACTTTAGCTTCAATGTGTGGCCCTGCAGACTCGCACACACACACACACACAAACACATAGAGACAGACACAATTCGACAACCAGTCATCTGAAAGTATGTACCCACACATATGCATTCCTGTCTCTGTCTCAGTCTTTGTGTGTGTGTGTGTGTGAATGTGCGTTTACATGCAAGCAGTGTAAAAGCACCAGCTTACAAGCCATGCTCTTGCACAATACAATAATGACACATGGCCTTTTATTTGTGCATATGGCATATGTATGTATGTATTTATGTGAAGTTTACATACATACATATGCGCTTTTTGATGTAACAATTTCGTTCGCCTTCACATTATTCACGAATTTATACCGTTGACGCAATCTATAGCAGCAACAAGAAGATGATGATGATGATAATGAAGAGCAGTAAGCAGAAAGCTTTTCGATGTTGCAAATGTATGTATGTGTGTGTGTGTGTGTGTGTATGTAGGACATGCAATTAGAAGAAAATAACAGTGACAATCAATAGTATATTACCATACTGATGAATTACTTTCATATTTGCTTTTACATCGTTTCGTTTCAGTTTCAAAGAATGTTGATGTTGCAATACAGCAAACATGGCGAGTGTATACTCAAAGAAATCGGAGCAGCGTTCAGGGGGGAACATCCAGCGGATTTAACGATCGTGTGTGAGAATAAAGTGAAGTTGCATGCTCACAAATTGGTACTCGCCGCTGCCAGTCCGCTTATAAGGTATGTATATTATATGTACCCATTTTCAGCTTACTGAATATTAATAATCTTTTATTTTTAAGGAATTTATTGGAGGATACTCACTTGAGTGATTGTACAACAACAGTCTATTTTCCGGATGTTAATGCCACCTATTTTAAATTCCTACTGGATTTCTTATATTCCGGTCAGACATGTATCACGTCCAGGGACGTGAACTATCTGCACGATCTGTTGCTATTGCTGCAGATCAAGTCGGACAGTTGGAAGACGACAGATTCCGCATATCTGAGTAGTAAATGCTCCAGCTTACGAGACCGAGATCGGCCAAGGAAACAACAGTACACATCCTCACAGAATTTGGATCAATCGTTGAAATATGAGGTGGAGAGTGTCGACGATAGCAGAAATATGACAGATTTCTCCACATTTTCCGCTGAGAATTGTGAGAGTGCGATTGATTGCCCGCAAAAGGATGAAGATGATGATGATGATGCCGTCAATAAGGACAATAAAAGCGATAAAGACACTGATGAAATTGTAAATCTTTCAAACATTCCAGCTAACAACAGCAATAACAACAACAGCAACAACAACAACAATAATAATAATAATAATTCGACAGTTAACCCAGTTAATTTATCGCTTGATCTTCGAACAAAATGTGACAATAATAAAAATAATAATAATGAGAGCAAAAGTTATCTGCAAAAACACAATAACAGCGATCCAATCAGTGCGAATGAGAGTACGAAAAGGAAAGGACTCTTCTTTGAGTCGCACAAGGATGTGATGAAGCCGCTGTCCGATGGTTCCGATATAAATAGTTCACCCGAAAATTATGTTGTAACGCCGCATCGCAAGCGACGACCTGGATTTCACAATACACAGAGCGATAATCAACCGTTTACGACATATCAGCATAATCTATTGGAGGAACTGCGACTGGTCAAATCAACATCATCGCCAATATCGGGATTAGGATCGGAAAAGAATCTGCTAGCGCATCTGGAAGATGGTGCACTTAATGCGGAATCAATGACGCCGGAACGGAAACTACTTGAAACCCAACAGCAACAACAACAGCAACGGAACCACCGAGGACAAAGCCCCGAACTGCCGATGCATCTGGGACAGCAATTTGTCTATCAATGGCAGTCGAATCAAAGTGCTGCCATCTCGACAATGCCAAACTTGCAATCACGTCTCTCATCGCTCTCGCACATCAACTTGAATTTGGATCCGGATAGTCGCAATAGCAGCACATCCGTATCAAATATTGCAGCTAACAACAATACGCACACATCTTCGGTCCGGGAATATCGATGCGAATACTGTGGCAAACAGTTTGGCATGTCATGGAACCTTAAGACGCATCTTCGGGTCCACACCGGCGAAAAGCCGTTCGCCTGTCGCCTGTGTGTGGCCATGTTCAAGCAAAAGGCGCATCTTCTGAAGCATTTGTGTTCGGTTCATCGGAATGTTATAACCACAACGAATGGCACCGATACGGAGAATCGATATAGCTGCTGTTTCTGTTCCATGTGTTTTGAGTCGGTGCAGGAGCTGGTCCGTCATCTGTCCGGGCATCATAACAACCTTCTGCTCACTAAGAATCTTCGGGAATAATCTGAAAGATCTGTTTGATTTTGGCCAATTGTGTTTGCCAATCAAATAAGTAATTGCAAAGAGACCTGAATTTTAAATATATTATATTAACTTACGGTAACAGTAAACGTTAAAATAAAAGTAACAATAACACTTAACAGTAAAAATAACAGCAACAAAAAATGCAAATACTTAGCTATTGTATAAAATATATAATATGTACATTTAATGAGTAATTTTATACCTACATTCAAATTGATTTAACTCGATCATTTCATCGGCAATATTTTGCTTCTCATTCAAATTCAATAAATCTGTTATGAGTAATCGATACCGATACCTAATGTAACGGCTGGTCCATTGTTGAAATGGAACAACATTATATAGCATATATAAGCATATTTTTTATTCAAAACGGTATTGTAATTTGTATTGTATTTTCTACCTGTTTTATATATTTTTAGTAATTCACAGTTCTGTTTTACACTTGATGAACATACATTTTTATTCACGCCTGCATACATACATCCATATGTATTTACTTTCAAATTTTTAATGTCGTCAATATGAAAGTGTTTTAATTGTACAGCATAAATTTACAATTTTGTAATAAAAGAAAAAAGCATTTCATTTTTAAAGTTTATGGTCTTTTTTAATACAAGCATATTTGATTGAAATATTCCATTAATATTGCTTGTGATCTAAATACGCAAATTTTAGATGGATGAAAGCTAAATCAATTAGATTTTTGGTTTCCAATTTAAGCTTGTTTTGATTTTGGCTATGCCGCCAAATCATTTAAAAGCTTCACAATAAAATTAATCGATACCAGAAGAGTGTCCCACCGATAGTACGTTTTTGACTGTCGATTATAATTAGGGAAGTAAGAATATCGATCAGTAGGCTTGCAATCGATATTTTGATTACTCAAATTCGATGTTTCATTTTACGATAATCAATTCGAACACAGATAAGCGAACATAATAGATATATATACTTAATTTGCTTATGTATTAAACTTAATGAACTTTACACAAATTTAAAGAATAACATATTACTTTCATTCTGATTTTGAACGTAAAAAATTTCTGCACAAATGGTACCAAATCGATAACTCGATTGCCAGCACGTCATTTACATCCCTTTAACAATTATTTATTATTCATCGATATGTTTATTTACAGCTAAACTAGTTTTTATGTTTTAATTTAACCAACGTTGTACGCTATAATTATGAAAAAGCCAATTCCACATTTAGTAATATATAAATGAGGAAAATAATGATGGGATGCCTGAAACAGATATTGAATTTATATTTGCAATTTTGAAGCTGAAGCTAATTTGGCGCCATCTGTCGAATCTGTTATCGATCCATTGTCGGTTGATTGCAACCGAGGGCAACGGTTATAGATAATATTTCGACTGTTAGGCTGCAAATGCTTTTACAAAACAAGGAACAAAACGTCAGACGGTAAACTGCGTGTTTTTATCTGTGGGACGAATTTGGTTGCTTCATGTTAACTTTAACTGTTATTTTTAGTTTAAAATTTCTAGTGACAAGTTGTTCAATGATGTGCTGTGTACAATGTATGAGGGCAACTTAGGCAAAACATTCAATAATGAAAGTTGAAGTTTTCTGTGAAGGCTAAATACATATTTCTTAATCCACATTGCAACTTCTGCATTACAGTATGTCAAGTAATTGTTGTGACAATGAACACAAAAATTATAACATATTGGTTGGTTATTTTAATAAATATTTAAACAAAATATAACTATAGGCATCTATAATAAAATAAGATTAAAAGGACATTAAATGAGCATTTTTTCCTGGTCAAGACAATTACTTGACATACTGTATATACATATATGTAGCAGTGTGCATATGTATGTGTGCATAAACGGCCTAAATAAAATGTGACACAAAAAATACAATAAATTGGCGAAATTTAGTACATTTAGTACATGCACTACATTTAGTACACTAACACACACACAAGTTCAATCAGTGATTATTTGAATATTCATCAGGATCAAAGAACTTTAAAAAGTGTTTAGTGCAACCAAGAACATAAAAATAAAAGGAAAAAAATAACAAATCAAATCAAATAATTATAATAATAATGGCGCTGCCCAAAAAGATCAAATGTTTTAAGTATTTAGTTTACAGTTATGTGTTCCTCTTGGCGGTAAGTAAAACACACATACATACTTACATGCACTCACACTTATGCAATAATCCTGGCCAATTATTTGCAAATACATACATATGTATGTATGTGTGTATGAAATGATGTATAAATGATTACTTGCATACGTTTTCACTCAATCATTTATTTTATTTGTATACAAATGGAATTCATTGTAAATATGTAAACAAATGTATAACAACGTATATATATACATATGTATGTATGTTTGTATGCTTATGTAAGTGTGTGTATACAAACACTCACGCAAACATGTGAAGCAGCTTCCATTTACACTTTTACATACTTACGTTCGTTTGTATGCGTACAAATGTACATATGGAAGTGAACATACATATGGGCTATTCCGGAAATTTTTAAACCAAGGGCGAAAACTTAATTTTGTGAAAAAGCTGCATGATTTTTAATAATAGTTGTTTTTTGTTTTGATAGAATACATTTTTGGGCTTCAAATTACACAATCGAAAAGGTTTTACGGTGGTTTGGTTTTCCATGGCCGAGCCTTATCAATTAATTCCTCTTTTTGCCTCTTAATTTCAATATTTCTTGGAAAAAAAAGGGTATTTTCAAGGGCCAAAAAAGTTTGCAAAACGGTCGATTGAGTGTTTATCGCTTAGCTCATCTTAAACTTTGTTTCATTTTCTTTTATTTAAGATAAAAACTGTATCGAATAGATATTTAATATATATTAATAATTTGAACGAAAGTATGAGTGTAAAAAGTGTAACGTCCGTAACGTAACGTCCGCAACTGACAAAAACTAAGATTTTTAATTAACGAGACTACTTATCTGTATTTTTGATCCTGGATTGATATGGTCATATATTTTAGTTAATTTGTTGTATTTGGATATTTTTTGTTTGTAATGCAAAATTTGATAATATACGCTCAAATGCACTTTAACCTCAAATCGACTTCCATTTTTTGTAACGTCCGCAACCAAACTTTCAGCAAGCCTAATTTTTTTCCAAAAACAGTTAGGCTTTTATCTTAAAATAGGTTTGATAGCATTCTAAATGAAATGCATTTTCCAGAAAATTACATTAAAATTCACCGATCTGAACGCGAGCTGCAACAGTTTAAACATAAAAATTTGCGTACAAATGTAACGTCCGCAACCCAGGAATAGCCCATATGTAAATCCATACTTATGTATGCAGTTTTGTATATGTTGTATGTATGTAAGTATCTTAACATTTGACGTCATAAGAATTTCATATATATTTTACATACAAACAAATAAAAAGACATTTTAACTCATCCTGTGTACATATGTATATCCATATGAATGTATGTATGTATGCAAATGCATGTACATACGTATGTATGTATATGTTGACCTTGAGCTATTTACTAGCAGTGCGTACTATCAGCATACATACATACATCATACACTCACATTAACAGGCTGGAAACGCATCCACATTATTATGACGTCAAAAGATAGCATAGATACATAGATACATACATACATACGTGCCACAGTTCATCAAAAATGTTTCACAACAGTGTTGATTTTAACTGAAGTGTGTACACACTCATGTTAAAAAGAGATGTATACATAAATACATACATACATATACATATGTACATATGTATGCAATACAGTGGGTCACAGCTGCAATGTAACCAGGCATGACCTTGATTAATAAAGGAGTGTCAGCTTTTACACACCTGAATTATTCAAGTGTTTATTTATGAGACTATACCCATTTAATATTTAAATGATTTTCAGCTAACGGGAGCAGCTCAAATATTTTTGGGAACATCCCTGTTGTGGGGTCACTCGGTTTATTATGGCATTGTACAGAACAAGCTATGGGCACCTGCCGCAATACTTTTATGCCTGGGTCCTGTGACCTTCATACTATGCTGGATGGGCTGTCAGGCAACCAATCAGAGGAAACGCTGTCTGCTTGGAATGGTAATCGAACAAGTCAACAATTTCTAATTAGTGTAATATGTAAATATTATTTATTTACTTTATTTTTGTTTTTTTTTTTGTTGATTTTTTGTAGTTTGCAGCTCTTTTAGTGGCTTGTATATGTGTTCAATTCATTATCTGCGGTTGGTCCTTGGCAATGAGAGAGAATCTTCCAACGTCCGTTGAGATTTTCATCGACGATTCGTTTGTAGAGTTTTTAGACAAGTTTTCAAGAACTAAAGTGGACAACTTACATTTGTGGAATCGCATGCAATCTCAGGTAAGCTTAGTAGTCACAATTTATATAAAAATATTAATATTTCTTACCTAAATAAAGAAAAATGTAAAGTGGTTTTAGAAATTCAATTTGTATATTGGCGTTCTTATAAGAACAAGCGTGCTCAATTCTTATTAGCAGTGTCCTCTATAGTAAGCAGTGCAACGACTGCAGTGCACTGCTTAATATGCAAAGACTGTACTGCTTTGCTTGTATGAAGCTTTACCTACTATTAAAAGCTCTGGATTTATTTATCGATAAATGATCAGTCAAAATACTTGAAATATCGAGCAAGTCGATTTAAATGATATCGAGTTGAGTTGCAAGCATTTGAAATCATTTAAATTTAAAATGTATGCCAAATATAGAATTAGAACAAAATTTAAGTGACTATAAAAAAAGGCCATTAATTAAATGAATGAAAATTGAACAGATTTGAGCAAAACAAAAAATTAAAATTAATATAATAAAATAAAATAATGATAGAAACACAAGAAAATAGCATAAAAGTGGATTTAATAATAAAAAAAAAGTAGATTAGAAGATTATATGCATTATAATGCATGTGTAAATCCGTTGGCTAATCTTATCAATTGATCGATTGTAGCTACAATGCTGCGGAGTTGACGGACCCCTTGACTATCGACGCCTATCGCTACCTTGGTCCTGTTGCTCCCGTCCCGAGCACGCTTACGAATCGGCCTGTGACACTCACTATAAGCGCGGCTGTTTGGCCGTTGTATCGGAACAAATCAAGAGTCGCCTGCTGATAACCGCATTTGGAGCTGCTATTATTGCCATTCTTCAGGTAAATCATTTAATTTTTATTTGAAATTGAAATTAATTAATATTAATAAACTTTGTAATTGATCTATGTATATTTACAGAGCTTGGGCATTTTCTGTGCTGTGCACTTGACCATATTGTTTGGAAAGAACGACAATACCCATCCAATGAACAATATGAACAGGAAAAAGAAGCAACAACAATTCTTGCCATTGACCATACAGGATAAGAGGCATGATCTACCATCGCCCATCAATCTGTCGCCATCGGCACCCGGCCAGCGTGTTTTAAAAACTTCTCTGCCTCCGGCAATGCACAAATGACAGACGATTAGTTTTTAATGTAATCTAAAAATTTATGAAAATATGAAAACTCCAAAAGTTATAAAAAATGTTGTAACCTGAGATGGAATAAGAATATAACTGTGACCCTCAATGTTACGTTATGGTAATTTTCCAAAAATTTACCGTTCGACACAAAAACAAAATGAAACAACATTCAAATTTTGATCAACTTTCCAGTAGTTTAATTAAATCGTAAAAACTGGACAGCATGTTGTTTTTAAGCATATGTATATAACAATCATCAATTGCCGCCTCGGGAAATTTCAGGCGGTACATAGAATGCATCCACTGTCTTGGGCTTCTTCTTCTTGCCGAACCAACGCTTTGGATAGTAGACCTTCTTCTTGTAGATTTGTATGTCAATGTCTTCCTTGTTCTCAAAGTACCAAAGACTTTGACGCCTCGTCTCCAACGCGCTCAATGTACTCTCAATCTTCTCAACACGATCGTGTATATTCTGGATTCTATGTTGCTCTTCAAGAGCACGTTGATAGCCTGTCTCCCACTCCTGGTAGCTCTTCGAATAGTCCGACATAAGCTGTGGCTCCATACTTTCGACACTGACTTTCACATCGGCATTTAAATTCTCCGCAAAAGTTTCGGTTCGCTTACATTCATTGATTGCTTGATCCAACAGATTGATCAACTCTGTTGGTTTTTCTGCGTTTAATTTGTCAATCAATTGACGGCCTAATTCCAAAATGTCCTTATAAAGTTGTGCCTTGTGTTGGCCAAGATACTTTTCAGCTTCACCAATGCGTCCACTAAGCACATAGCCCAGCAATGCAATATTATGTCCAAAGTCCTTGAGAGCAGCTTTATTTGCAGTCGCCGATAACTTGATCATGGCTTCGCCCAGTAACTGATCTTCCGTTTTGGGATTGGCATCCTTGATGTAGTTGCGCAGAAATTTAACACGCACCTTTTCCTGAAAATGTGGAAATTTTTATATTTTTCGTTATTCAAAATAAGAATCGTTTGCTGAGATTTTGATACCCTTGCAGAAAATTGAACATAATTTGCCATCGGATCTATCGTTATCGTTTATATCGACAATCGATAATACCATCTGCAAGGGTATATGAAATCCAATATACATAATAAACTAACCACTTCCGTTGACTCCTCAATTTTTTCAGCTAACTTGGGCTGAAAGCTCTTCAGAAATGTGTAGAATGCTTGAATTGCGAGTGAAGTGACAAGTTCGTTGTTGTTACATAAGTTTCTGTCGACGAGAAGAGCTGCAACTTGTGCCGCTTCCCGATCGCTGCCATTGTGTATCAGCAAATCGATTAAATGGCAACCGGTAAACTGATCGATAAATATGCCATACTGCAGCGGGTTCTGCAGCACGGGAATTGCCTCGTGTGGTCCATTGAAGTCCAGTAGCTGCTTGACCACCAAATTTGGCAGAAGCGGCACTGTCGTGCTCTCTTTCTGTTTCCTACAAACAAACGTAAAAATGAACTAAGTACGTTGATAAGATGTCAATTTAACAATTTTTAGACATACCTTAGCTTAACCAGTTTGTCCAAGAAATCCATTTGTCTTTGATCCGGATTAACAAATGCATCCAAATTCAAAGGCTTGGCATCCGTTTTTTTGTCGTTCGGCAGCAGGCCTTGATTGGCCAAATTGTTGAAGGCATTTGAGAAATATGAAAGGCATCTTCTGTGTGGTTGAAAGCACAGAACTCTCGATTTTAGCATGTTTGCCTTAATTATAAACACTTCCTATGGATAACGGCGAATCACGTGCAAATGCTGCTGCCTTCAGAATAACAACTGTAATGTTGGAACGATCCATTGATGCGGAGTTCAAGTAAAATCAAAATAAATAGTTAGTTCATTAAAATTAAACATTTAACATAATAATCCAAAATACCTTTTTGTAAAAAAAACCGGACCTTACGTGAATACATTAGAGGTGGAACGTTTAGTGAAACATCGGTACCATCGGTAGGCCACTCTCGAATGATTTTACATGCAATAAAAATTAAACGATCCCGATAATTACGGCCCTCTAAAATATTGGAAAGAAAGAATTTCAAAATATTATGAAAATATGTGCAATACAATCCATTTTACAGATGAGATTTACAGATTTAAAAGCCATGGCCAAAAAATTATATGTGTTCAGCAATCATCGAAACCTCGGGGACAACCAACAAACACACCTCTAAAAAATGTATTAAGAGACAACTCTTGAAGCCATGTGGCAGCATTGGCCAAGTTTTAGCAACATAAAACACGGTGGCAGCACCATCAAGCCAAAGAAAAATTATTCATATAATTTATAATTTACTAGGGCTTATTAAATTGTACTTTATTGCTAAATTATTGCTGATTAGCAAATAATAATTTCGGATTTCAATTGCACGCCATATGTATAAGTATCGACTCTTCCATTTTCTTGTCATCGATGTGTTGGAGCTTCAACTAATATCGCCTCCTTGAAATATCGTTGGTTTTCCGATATACCGTGCACATGTAAGTATCGATGCTTTGCAACCCCCATTTTCCCGCGCTTAGCTGGTGCGAGCTTTTCTTGTCGTGGAGCTTTTTACAAAAAGCTTTAGGTTGATCGGATATAAATTAAGCATTTTCTTTTACAGCAAGGACGTAAATTTTGCCGAATGCGAAAGGCCATTTCTGCCTAGAATGGAAACTGCAGGAAACTGAATAAAAGTTAGGACTTAGGAATGATCTGAGAGGGCATTAGAAGTTCAACTTTAACAGCGCCGTCATGTACCTGCTTACTCTTGTTATGGGGCTCACAATAATTCTTCACGCATTCACAAATATGAGGAGTATGAGTGTGCGTTACTCGCGGGTGCAACAAGCGTGTCATGGATCGCATGAAGGGAAAACAACAACACATTGTATTACTTTCATTTCTTTTATTTCGAATGTGCCTCCAGGTGTGTGTGAGTGTGTTTGTATGTAAAATATAGCAGTAGTTCTTGCTGCAAGATAATATGGGGAGATTCGTAGCAACTGACTGTCAAAAGACCATCTAAAGTAGACAACCAAAATCAGCGGAGCAGAAAGGCTTTCCACCCCTCACTCATATGGCAGCTGCAAAACATACCCACAAACACATGTGTGTGTGTGTCTGCAAGTGGCACGAGCTGCACATTTAGACACACACATGTTATAATCAACATGCTCTCTCATGTATGCAAGGTACATACATGTGTGTGTGTGTATAAAATACGCGATCAAAAGAGAGTAAGAGAGCATAAAGGAATAGACACTTGTACAATTGGGTGGGTTGTTGTGTATATTCCTCTCTCTCTCTCGCTCTATGCGCTGCTCTCTGTTGACGGTTTTGCTCCTACATATGTATGAATATGTAAATATATATACAGACATAGGTATGTGGATATGCACATACATATGGCACGGTCTAAAACATTCAGTTGTGATATATCAGACATTTGTGCTTGACCATGCCCAGCGAACGGTTCGGCTGTAGCATTTCCATTTAAATTAGTGAACATTTTCTGTACTTTCTGTGTTAATTATTCCCTAAAATAGTCAAAAACAAGTTGAAATGCAATTTCTGCTAGTTTTCATCTTTGCAACATCGATCATTTATAACGGTAATAATTTCAAAGAAGCATTTTAACCAAATTTAAATTGAAAAAAAAAAAAACAAAGATTGTGATCATATTGAACATTTGAAAACTATTTATAAATCAAGAGATGAAATCATTTTGGTCAGTGAAAAATACGTACATCTGTGTACATATCGATATAAATATGTACACATGTACATACATTGTACATATGTATGTTTATGTGTATGCTCGCATAAATTGAAAATTGGTGCAAACAGTGTGAATATTATAAACGGCGCGTTCTTCTTATAAGATGTCCCAAATCATTTGTGTTCTATTTATCTTTCGAAAACAATTCTAATTTTTCGATTTCGAATTACGAAATAAAATGTTGTTGTTGTTGTTGTTACTTTAAGTAAAAGTTATAAATAATGACTAAAAATGACATATTACGCGTCCGACCTTCAACCCGATTGCCAGTCGTGGGTGTAGATACTTTTTATAAAATCGGCGAAAAACAGAACTATTAAATTATATTAAAGTCATATTACAAACCAGCGGAAGAGACTATAGTCGAGATCCCGACTATGGGATACCTGTTACTTTTTTAATTGTATATAAAATATTTTTTTTGCCCACTTTTGGGCATTTACTTTGTTCAATAACTTAAATCAGCCATTACAGCCTTTCTATTTTCTCAATCTTGCTGCGATTAATAGGTAACGTCAACTACAAAAAGGTGCTTCCTTCTCCCTGTTACACATACTTACATTGTAACGAATACAATATACAGGTGTTTTACAGAAATCTCTTTCAACTTAAATTTTATTTCTCCGTTATGAGTTGACTCATCTGAAAATTTTTGAGGCAAACGAATTCAATTTTTATTTAATTAAAATAAATTATATTAATTTTAGAATAAATAAAATAAAAACTTATTATTCTGCAATGATATACTTTAAAAAGTTTGCTAAACAAACCGTTGGAAAATTTCATATGAGAAGGGGCCAACCCTAGCAGTCTACTTCGAAAAGGTTGGTGAACATGCTAAAAAGTAATAAATCACTCGAAGTTCAGTGGCACTGAGAAATTTTTTCGAGCGGAATTTCTTATCTCTGAATTCGCTTTCGCTTGTGGTTTCTTTAACATATTTTTTTCAGTAACGGGTTTAAAAATATATTTTAAATAGTTTTGAAGTTAATGATAAATAATAAAAATAAATAAAATAAATCTTAAAATAGATAATTAAAAAGTAATATGTTACATTCCTTTTTAAGATGTTGGATGTCAGGCTGACAGAACGGATGGAGAAACAAAGTTTCTCGTACTCAAAGATGACAATATGGAGCCAACAATTCTGGATTGTGACTTTAACTTGAATGATACCGAATCATTTCTGACTGTTAAATGGTTTCGCAATGATAAAGCTATATATCAATGGATACGTGGCTCGCAGCCTGCGCCAATTGTATGTATAATTTAAATATGATCTTGCCATATGTAATAATGAATTACTGAATTTTCTTAGCCTGAATTTAAAAATGATGTGGACAGTTCTTACGAGAGTTCAAAGGACCCAAATAAACAATACAGTTCACTGGCTCTCATAAATCCCACAATAAGTTCGACGGGAGACTATAAATGTGTTGTACAGTCGAAAACGGATTCGGACACCATTCACAAGAATGTACAAGTGATTGATATTAGAAATAAAACATTGAAGCTGGATCGTTATAGAATTCAAAACGAGACTCAATTGGAATGCACTATTTCTAACGTATTTCCGAAGCCAACGTTAACTATTGTGTAAGTAACTAGTTTTTATTTTATTATATTCAATAAATTAAAATTTATGTACAGTCAAATTTATATTAAAATGTATATTATTCTTATATTCTCAGATCCGAAGACGATGACATTGTCAAAGTGGTGGCAAATGATCCTCTTGAGAATGAGGATGGATACTTCAATGCATCTACTTTAGCTGTTGTCCAGGATAACGATGATGAAATCGACTCCTACATATGTGTGGTCACATTCGATGGTTATTCACAAAATCTAACCGTTGAGATAACATCGGCATCTAGTAGAGGTTATGTCGATTTTCGAATAGTGTTACTAAATTCTTTTGTGTTGTATTTGCTTGCAAATTTGCATATTTTTATTTAAATAAAAGTTGTTGAGTTTTATTGTTGCAAAAATCAATGTTTATATTACTGTAGGTAATCTTTTCTGAGTTACTTTTCGGGTAAGCGCGCTTTAAGGAGTGATTGGTGTACAGTTGCATTTAAAGCGATGTAAGGTAACTTTACATTCTCCAATCTGATTGGCCGCAGCCATAACGGCCATAGTTCAAAAATACTAACTTACGAGCTTGTAGCTCGATTTTCAGTGAACGAACCAATCGATCTTCATGTCAATCAAAGTCGCGTTCATCTAAATTCAGTTCATTTGAATTCTTTTTGTTCCCACTCTTGCTTGTCCAGTTCCAGCATGTGACTCAATCGAACTTACAGAACGAAATTGTCAGTTCAGGTAAATAAATTGGTTTTAACGGATATTTTGTTTCTGCATTACTACCTTATTCTTTCAATAGACAGTTAACTTAAATATTTTTTTACAAATTCAACTACAATTATAAGTTTGACTTCACCAAAGTTTTGATTCAACATTTACAGATCTTAAATGACATGATAGTTTACAAAAAACTGAAGAATGAAACACCATATTTTTTCAAGAAAATTATTTTAAAAGCTCTTTTATATCCAATATTTAGTGTACATACATACAAATGAATTTCAACACACACACAAAAATTATGTTGGGGACTCTTACATTTTATCATAAAAACACTTTATTTGGCATGAACTTTGAGATCCGTTAAGTGCGACATCATAACATTGGCTTCCAGATTGTGTATTCTGACGATTTTCCATCTTAGCACTTTTATCTTTCATTATATATATGGCATGTCTTTCCTGCTTTCGAAATTTTGCTCTTCGATTTTGGAACCAAACCTAAAAGAATATAGATAATAGTTGGTGAGCTTACTTAAATAATTCTACGGACTTTAGCTACTTTTATTTCTATTCAGATTTAAGCTCAGAAATAATTCAAGAAATGGGTTTTTAACTATTAATTATTATTAATATTGATTATTTTACATTAATTATTAAACTAATAACATAGACTCGAAGTCAAGAAAACATTTCTATAGCTTTCAAAATTTTAAAAATGTAATATCAAAAAATTTCTTTATGGTTTTATTTATTTCATTTGTTGCGGTGCATTGTTTCTCAAATTAAAATAATTATTAAGCACAAAAATATTCAAAATATTTTAAGGATTATTGGTATTCTTACTATGGTATCGTATAAGTTAGATATATAATTTCAATTACCTGCACTCGTGCCTCTGTTAAATGTAGCTTAGATGCAATTTCTTCCCTTGTATATATGTCTGGATAGTGAGTTTCCAAAAATATCTTCTCTAGTTCATTTAATTGATTCGAAGTAAACGTTGTTCTAATTCGCCTCTGTTTCGATTTATCAGTCAAGCTCGAAGCCTCATCCGTATACGACTTAAGTTGAAAATCTATGTTAAGTAAAATTATAGTGATAAGCTTTAAATACATTTTTATTTATTCCACATGTGTATTTTACTAGCATCTACATTTGCTTTAAGTCCTACCTATTGCAAATATAAATAAAATGTACTCATTTTTATAAGCTATAGCTTAGATTTTAGCTAAGATTTTAATATATATTAATTAATTGAAAAATTAATTGATCAAAAGCCAAATTAAGATAATAGTACATTTTATGTTATTCAAAATGCTGCAAAGTTTCTGGATCTAAACAACACTTTCATAATGATTCTATGACCCTAATTTTTGTTGAAAACTCATGTCAAAATGTACAAAAATATTGAATTGCTTAGAACGACTTATCAAACTTTAAACTATCGTAACTTTATGTAACCCTAACTTTTTAATCCTTAATTCAATAAACTTCAAAAATGCCGGCCATGATGATTCCTTTTTTTTTTCAAAACTTTACTGCGTGTGTTTTGGGAGTCTGCTTTCGTCACTAGCATGGGCCACCATCCATAGTAAACATTCTACTTTACAAGGTGGTTCCACTCATTTGCAGAGAGTTATAAGATTCTTTCCTGTCCGTTTTCATTTTAATTCGGAGATTTTGGGAATAGAAGAAACATAACTGATAGTATTAGTTGTATGGTAGGCATTTATGGGAGAAGCAAAATTTTGAGGAACCTAAAAAAATAGGGAACTATAATCAATCTCACCATTAATCAATTTAAGAAAATGCCAACATCAAAGGTTTTTTTCGCGATTGAATTAAGACGGAAGTAAGTTGACAGATGTTACGATAAACAAGACGAAATCAAGTAACGCTTGCAAGGGATTATATATTTCGTAAAAGACTTTCAGATATTTTAAACTTAAAAGTATAGAAATTAATAACAAATTAATAAAAAATATCTCAGTTAAAAAAACATTGCGAAAAACGGGTCCCAAATCATTAATAAAGAAATTCATATTTTTGCAGAAATATAGGAGCATGCCAAAAATGCAAAAATAAAAGTGTATGAGAATTGAAAACCATCGAGATATAGCAAAATTATATTGAATGATTAACCAAATCGATCCAAATTTTTTACTGAATGTAAAAATGATTAAAATCGATATTAGGTAGGGAAATAGAAGCAATAAATGTTCAGTTGCTCAAAGTTAACTGCAATGCTTAAATTTCAAATGGATTGAAGATTCGTTAACTGAACAATTGAAGAGTTAAATTAAAGTGATTATTGCACTTAAATTTGTATTGAATTGATGAGACTTACCCGCATTATAGGGAGTTATATTATGTGCACCCGGGTAAAAGTCGGCGACATTTGTGATTTTTGAAAACAGTATATTCGATTCCTGGGTAAACGAGTTTCGGATTACGGTTTCATTGGCACGTAATTTATAGCCGGAATCGATTATCAAATTATAATGGCTCATGTGGTTGGCCACTGAGAATCCGGAATTTGCATTCGTATTCGTATGTAATTGGGAATTGGAATTGTATAGACAATCTTTATCATAGCTCGTTTTATTTAAAAATGAAAATTCCATTGCATATAAAATAGCTGAATAAGCATTTAGATTTGACACTAAATTTAAATTTAATTTGATATCCCGCTAAAAATCACATCGCAACAATAAATATAATAAATAATCGTGAAACCACAGAGGAAATGCAATTTGTTAACTGGGCTTAAATAAATAAGTTTCAGTTACGATTGCCTCAGCATCAACCTGAGGATAAAAAAGGATATTTCACTTGCATCCAACGGCAGAAAGAGAGAAAAAATCACAAGTTTCGCATTTGGGGGCGGTGCCAAAATTCGTACTTTTATTTAGGGGTGGAAATATTTCAAAGTACTTTATACACTTGACCAAAAAGCAGTGTATAGAAGTTATTGCAAGCAAATCCACAAGTTTTTTTGTTAATTAAATGCAAAGCAAACATTTAAAAAACACACGAATTACATTTTACCAAAAATTATATCTATTAAAGCCGTCAACCATCGAGAAATAGTTTTTAAATTAATAAATTATCGAATATCATGAGGGGACAATTAACTCGATTCCGCTCTCTGGGTTTTTTTTTTAGTGTAATCTAAAATTAGCTCCATAAATAGTCATGTGAAGAGGTGAGGATTTATCATTGTTTCAAGGGTATACTTATTTGGTTCACAAGCATATAATATTTTAATTTTATTTTGATTATCTTCGGTTTATTATGTTTCTTAAGATCGTAAAGGCTTTTAATCCTTAAGAAATACAAGCTATAACTATGGCAATTTCACAAGAGTATCAAGTTTTCTTAAAATTTCGTATATTTATTAACATACTATAATTATTATTAGTTCTTGCAAGAAGGATTATTGAAATTATACCGCAATTATGATTTGAGTTTTGATTTATAAAAAATAATTGCCAATATTGGTACACTTGGTATATTGCATCACCATTGGTACACTTTTTGGTACAAGTGTACACTGTATCAATAAGTATTATTCGAATTGTACTCTTCTTTATGTAAATACCCAGGAAACTTGCAAACTGCTAAATTAGAAAATCCAACTCCATTTGCGCGGAAACCATTTTCAAGTACCTCAAATCGGTAACTTTTTGACTATCAATTAAGTTAATTAAATTGATTTTAATAAAAATCGACAATCGTAGTATATTTACAAAATTAAGTTTAGTTAATTAAGACAGGAGATTATGAAGATTTAAAAATTAGCATAAAGTTAAGCACAGGAAAAATAAGTTGCATAAAAATCCTTATCTTGAGGAAAATAACTATTTCAAGGAATTTATGATATTTTAATATTGCTTGAGATTAAAAATTTTAAATTTTTGAAGAGCACAAAAGCCGCATTTTGGCAAAAAAAAAAAATAATATTGTAACGAAAATAACAATCTTTTAATTCAAAACGAACTTAGAGGCCAATCAAAAGACATTCCACTTGAAAACTTACTTCTGAAAACCTGTTTAGTTTTTGCAAAGTTAAGAAAGTTTGAAGTTGGTCACACTTTTTGACACAAAAATGATTTATTACACAAGATTAACTGTCTCAGGATAAAGTTTAAAATGTTTTATACTTATTTTGAGATTTAATATTTTGAAAAACACAAGGGGGAACCTCATGCATCAAAATCGCATCTTGGCGATTAAAAGTTATTTTAAGGAAATGAATAATATTTGAATGCATAATGTATTAAGAGGTCAACACATGAGCAAAATGACGTTCCGGTTGGAAATTGCAGGTACTCAGTTAAGATAAGAAACCAAACCATAAGGTGGTAAGTCCCTCTGTAATGTTGCCATGCGAATTTAAAATTTGGGTGCAAATCGATAATTGAAACAAAAGTCTAATTTACGTAAATGATCTGCATTTAAGCTTCAGCTGAAAATCATTTTTGAAAGGTATCAGCTCCATACAAAAAAAAAATTGCTAACTGGTTAAAAATTATTTTGTAAGGCTATTTCTAAACCCATGTACGCTGTACCTAAATATGGGCAGGTCAGAAAATTTTCGGGCGTCTTACAGAACTGTTTGGTAAACAGCTGGCAGATTTCTTTTGACCTTTCAGAGTGGTACGCTCTAGCTGAAAACATTTTGGGCGCTCGAAATGTTCGATGTTTTGAAGTCCGGCCTTACAAACTTCAGTGTGACAGCATAATACCAAAAATCACTAAGAAGTTGAGAGATTGTTGGTGTTATGCTGCTGTGGTCACTCTGTTGCGTCAGCTGGGCACAACAAACGAATACATAACATCGATAACAACAAAAAAGAGAAAATGGACCAAATGGATAACATAAGGGCAGTAGCAGCTACTAATACCCTAATTATTTAATTAAAAATTATTAATTAAAAAATTCCCATCAAAATGTTTTCTTTCGGTCAAATCCCACAATATTGGCCTCTGTTGCATATCTTTAATCTGTTTACCATCTGTTTACCATACAGTGTTGTGAAACCCCCAAGAATTTTCTGAGCCCATATTTAGGTACAGCGTACATAGGTTTAGAAATGGCCTCACAAAATAATTTCTAGCATGTTTGCAACCTTTTTTTTTATATGGAGTTTTGGCCTTCCAAACATTTTTTCGTCTAGAGCAGGGGGTGCTCAAAGCCAGCATACGGATGAGTTCGCACCAATACTTATAAGCATACGCATCAATACTAGAAGAAAACAAGAGAAGACAACAACAAAATCACATTGAAGTTGCTGTTGCTCACTTCTCTCGCGATCGCAAACACCAATCAGAGAAGAGAGCAAAATCGGTTTTTGTACTGCGCATTGCATACACACGAAGATGTTTGCATGTGTTGGCATTTTGTATACTCAGCGCCGTGCATGTATACGGTTTTCGTTTAATATGCTTTGAGGAATTACAAAAACAAATGAGGCCGAAAATGCATTGAATGAGGAACAGCTGAGCACCCCTGGTCTAGAGCGTACCATGCTTTCAAAACATCGATTAATCAATAATACCGAATCAGTGTTTTGACTAGCAGAAAAATAAGACTCAAATTGAGCTCTTCGAAAATGAAGAAGTATAAGGCCAATTGAAGAGGTGAGAGAGAGGTCAATATTGCGGGGTTTTACCAACAAAAAGCATTTGGATGAAATTTGTATGAAAAGAGTGGCTGTCCATTTGGCCCTTTCTTTTATTCTCAATGTTATTTATTTGTTTGTTGTGCACAGCTGACGCATCAGTGTGACCACAACAGCATAACATCAACAATAACCACACTGCTTAAATTGATTATTATTATTAGTTTGAGAATTATACGTGCTCCACTTGTCACCGTTTCATTTCGTGTATTTCAGTTCGATGCTACCTTGACGCAGATTCCATTTGAATTTTAAAATTTGTAATCGAATGTAAATCGAGTTATCGTTCAAATTTAGTACGTGACACTTGTGAGAGTCGTGAGATTTTGTTGATAAAATATAGAATCGGTGTAATATGGAGAAACCACGGGCTAATAAACGCAAGGAGAAGAAGGATAAATCTAACCATGCTATTAAAGTATGTACATAAATGGATATTCACAGATTGTATATAGTAAATAATGCATTGACTTTAGATAGTAGTTCGTCACTTGCCACCGACAATGACCGAACAGGAGTTTTTGGAACAAGTGGATCCATTGCCGGAAAACGATTCCTACTATTATTGCCCAGCCGATTGGTCCCTTGGCCAGGAGGCAACATGCCGGGCGTATATTGATATGTCACTCAAGGACATTTCGGAAGTATTGCAGTTTCGCGACCGCTTCGATGGATATGTATTTGTTGATTCGAAGGGCGCCGAATATGTTGCAATTGTGGAGTATGCGCCATTTCAATGCTTTATGAAGAACAAAGCGCGTAATCACGATAACAAGGTGAATACCATTGAAAAGGAATCCCACTATCAGGATTTCCTTCAAAAACTTGCCGAGGAACGTGAAGAAGCAATTCGGCTAGGGGATTTAAAGATAGATATTCCGCTTGAAAGCAGATCGGATGAAAAGGTTAAATCTACGCCATTGCTTCAATACTTGGCCAACAAAAAAGAAAAGCGTCGCGAGGAAGCCCGTAAGCGAAATGAGGAAAAGCGAAAGCAGCGCGAGGAACAGAAGCTGCTAAAATCAATGGACGCCCCTGACAGTAGCAAGCCGAAGGATGCCGCTGGCGAGAGCAAAAAACCACTCAATAATAATAATCAAAAAAACAACAAGGAGGGACAAGGTGCAGATAAATCTGCCAAAAATTCGCGTTCCAAACGTCGAACAGAACGCGACCAGCGCCGGCGCGAAGAGCACGAGCAAAGAAAACTGGCGCGAGATCGCGAGCAGCGCGACAAGAAAAATGATCGCAATGAGAACCCGGAAAAGGATAATTCGGCTAAGAAATCATCAAAGCAAACCAATCAGTCCAAGGAACCCCAGAGTATTAGCAAAGAAGTTACAATACTAAAAAAAGAAGCTAAAGCTGATTCCAACTTAGCCGTGTCCAATACGGATACGGATAAATCAGCAGAAGCGTGCAGTGAAAGACTCTCCTCAAGTCAGGATAACAAAGGAGTCACCAAGACGGCTCCCAAGTCGACAGAACACGGCTCCCAGTCAACAAATCAGTCGGAAGCACGTAAATCAACCAACCGCCGCTCAGCTGCCGAGCGTCGCATAAGAAATAAGGTGTGTGTATTAACCAAAGCTTCTTTATATTTAATAAATTATTTATTATTCATGTATGTCAGGATCGTCCATCAATTGCCATATACCAACCCAAGGCTAGAAATCGTTTGGGATCAGAAGAGAATTCCCCGAACGACTCCAAGGACTCCAGCCGGCCAACAGAAATGCCCGTCTTTCCAACCGAAGCTGACAGCAGCAATGCTTTGCCGGATGAAACATCAAAGAATAAACGCTTTGGAAGACGAAACAAGCAGAAGCCCCAGGGCAGCAAAGAGAGCACTGAGCATGCACGTTGTGTATCAAAGTCATCCGAAAGTAGCACAAGCGCACATTCGACTTTAAAATAATTTAATAATAATGTTAAAAAAAATACAAAATTTATACTGCTTGTAGATGCTGATGATTTGTGGATTTATTAGTAAAAATCATTCTCGATGTCCATGGGATTCGCTGTTTTTTGGTTATTCTTCACTTGATCTTGCGACTGATACATATGGGCAACTTGGTTTGCATCTGTTGCATTTTCTGGATTCTTATCATCACGGATGCGTATGAAACGAGGAAAGCGAAGTGATATTCCACGCTCCCCATCGACAATTCCAATGGCCGCCCTGTGAATCGGACTGAGCGATAAGTCGGCACATTTGACTTCCCACACTTGAACGGGCTCAAACCAAGCGTCGGGCTCCAAGCTGGAATCGTATCTAAAATATGATTTGGGACTGTCGATCACGTGCTTACCGAAGAACTCTGAGTGTACACGTAAATCCTCATCCGTAAATCCTTTAAATAGAAATACTATTGAAATAACCAACAGTAAAATGTTCGATCAACTTTATACCTGTTCCAATTTTACAAATGCTCTGATATTCTTCATTTTCCGTATCATAACAGGCAATCAAAAAGCCACCGTAGATGCCAGTGCGTCGTCCTTTGCCTTTGTAGCCACCAATGACAACAAGGTCCAAGGAATCGCCAACACCCGACAAATAATCCTTCTTCAGTTTTAACCAATTCCTTGACCTTTTCGCAATTTCATATGTCGCCTCCTCATCAAGAGTTTTTACCATTAAGCCCTCACAATTGCCTGAAAGAGAATCAAATTAACGTCAGAAGAAAGCCAGAGAAAGTCCATCCATTTACCTTTTATTGATTCTTCCAAGAATTGCTGAACTTCATCCATATCATTTGTGTTGAGGGCAGTGGCGAATTTCCATTCACCTTCGACTTCTTGAAAATGTTCAAACAAAAGTTTTCGACGCTCGGATAATGGCTTTGTGACGAGGGAAGTTCCATTGATATACAGTAGATCAAATATGTAGACGCACACTTGCACTTTAATAGTGGCAATATCAACGTTTTTTCTCTTTCTCGTGGTCAGTACTTGGAATGGCAATATCTGCATACGCTCCACATCCCATGCAACAATTTCACTGTCGATTATATAAGATTTAACATGATCCGTTTTGAGAATCGACTTGCTTCTGGCAATGAGATCAGGATATTTCTCGGTATTATTCTCCGAATTGCGAGAGAAAATGCTCATCTCGCCCACATCATTTAAATGTATCTGAGCCCGTTCGCCATCGTATTTCCATTCACAGGTTATATGCATGCCACTGAAGCGTTCCAGGACCTCGTGAACGCCCTTTGTGGGCTGCGCCAGCATTGGCTTGAGGGGCATACCAGGATGCATGGGGCAACGTGTCTGCAGCTCCTTAATATCATATTTTAAAATTGCTGGAATAATGATGTCATAGTTTGGACACTGACTGCAAGAAAATAATATTTTACTAAATCATTGTGCGAAATAGAAGGTGAATAAAGGGTATACTAAAACTGATTAAGCTAGAAATAATACAAGTGTGCCCAGAAAAAGTAAGGGAATTAGAGGAACATACATGGAAAAGCAAACACTGCTTAAAATAAAATAATAAAAATCGCTACAAATATGAAAATAGTTATGAACTAAATGTACTTTTCGCGCAACAATGGGGCTACAGTCGAGTCTGCCGATTAAAGCCAATTCGATAAAAATGTAAAAGACATTGAATATACCCAATAAATTAGTTCGGTTGAGATCCAACAAAAAATTGCATACTAAATCTATATTTTCGATCATTCGATCCTATGGCAGCTATACGATATAGTGGTCCGATATCAACCAAATTTGATCAGTATTTATGTGACCATCCGGACGGACATGGCTGTTGATGCTGATCAAGAATATATATATACTTTGTGGGGTCTGCCACGCCTCTTTCTGCCAGTTATGCGTTTTTTTGTGACAAAGATAATAGATAATACTCTTTTTAAGTACGGGGTCCACAAATGGAAAACTATTTAACAAAATGTTGATTGATAGTTTGTGTTGTTTCGATTACGTTGTTAGCTGTTCACGATATCTGAATAAAATCCGAGTATAAACGTAACTCCAACAGTTGCAGCAACACCTTTAACATTGAAATACTTACCAAAATGTCGTCTTCAGCATTAGACTTGTTTCTGCAATTTCATCCTTGTAAACATCGCATATTTTGCTGTTCTTGCAATCTTTAATATGATTCTTTTTAACAAGAGCTACAGCTAAAGCTGTCAGCAAACTCTGCTCCGCAATGCCAATGCGCAATTTGCCAATTAGCGAGCGTATGAAGAAACGAGCCTCCGAGAATCGACAGGCAACAAACACATCATACACAAGTGTCATTTTCGTCTGTCCTGCAGTTTTGGCAATTTCCTTTAGTTTGCTGAAAACTCCGCGTATATTTAAGGGTTTGGGGCGAAACATCATGCGCTGCGAGACGCGAGATTGCTCTGCCACAATGCCCAGATCACCGATCAAATGCGTTTGAGACTTAATATGCGCCAGATTTCGGCCAGTTGCCTTGGCAATTGCCTTCATCAGCGTCGTATCGGCGACTCCCAGTTCGAGGCCCTCATAGGCAGGCGCCAGCTGATTGATGCTAAGATATACGCTGGGCAACAAATCCTCCGGACTGACCAGCATTACCGAGCAGAAAAAGTTGCTGAGAATATCAATCATTTTCAAACGGCCCTTTGTCTCCTCAATGACTTGAAACGTACGCGCCAAGGCCAAATATGGTGTCCTAAAATAAAATGATTCAATAAATATGCATTTACAATTAGTTCGTTTTCTAAAAAGCAATATTTACAAGCCTTGAGCTTTCCAATAAGCATGTTTCAGTGGATGATAGGCGTCCATAGATGGATCGTAGACATCTGAGCCTTCGTCCTCATCCACTTCGGCATTCAACTTAATCATTTTTGGCTTATTGGGAGCTGGATCCGTATCTTCGTCCATTGCTTCAGTCTTTAACGGTGACACTTCTTCCTTTACTTGCTCTTTTCTGATCTTGGAGAGCTCTATCTCCGCATTCGTTTCCTGAATCTTTGACAGTTCTTCTTTCTCTTCATCTTTAGTTATCTCAGTCTCCTGATTATTGTTGTCAACTTTTCTTTTTTTTCTTTTTCTAAAATTATTTAAGCAGTTAATTAACAATAATACTGCATTATCATAAATAAACCAAACTTACTCAGCTTCATCCGGGGATGAACTTTGGGGCTCAGCTTTCGGTTTAAAAAAGGAACTGCAAGAAATATGGGATCATAAGGTTATATTTAAAAGTAGCTGTATACCAATAATTACGTTATCGACTTTTGCATTGCCTGATTTATTTTTCAACAATATAAATGATACTATTTATGCACACAATCCCGCCTTTTTGTTATAAATTATCGTTCAGCGTCAATACCAAATTGATCGATATCGACATTATATTTAATATGGGTAGTCCAATGAAAGTGTATAAAAGTCATAAGATAATCAAAAAATTATCAATTTTTAATCCTATCAAGCCATCAAAATTATTCATTATAATTTTTTATGATAATGCGAAAAGATTTTTAGGCTTTAACTAAATATATATATTAACATATATTTTAAAAAATGGAAAACAGCGTCTTTTGCATTTGCAATATGCATTTATATTAATATCAACGTGTTCCACTATTTGCAATCGTTCCAATTTCGATAAGCGTTAGTGTTGTGGTACTTTTCTTGTGAGGATATTCTACGAAAAATACTTACTATAAAATACTTGTCACAAATCGAATATTGCGCATCTCTAAGATTTGTAAGAGGCTTGTTGAATTCTTTAAAATAATTACAATAAAAGTTTGGAAAACAATAAATAACATGGCGGACGAAAGCATAACTCGAATGAATTTGTCAGCAATAAAGAAAATAGATCCATACGCTAAAGAAATTGTTGATTCGTCATCTCATGTTGCATTTTACACCTTTAATTCGGACCAAAATGAATGGGAAAAAACTGATGTGGAAGGAGCGTTTTTTATTTATCATCGAAATGCAGAGCCATTTCACAGTATATTCATTAATAATCGTCTAAATACAACATCATTCGTGGAGCCAATAACTGGCAGTCTGGAATTGCAGTCGCAGCCACCGTTCCTGCTATACCGCAACGAACGGTCACGTATTCGCGGATTCTGGTTTTACAACAGTGAGGAATGTGATCGCATAAGCAGCCTGGTAAATGGCTTGCTGTTGAATAAGGAAAGTAATGGCCATCAGCCTTCGTCATTGCTTGGTTATTCGAAACCGGGCAATTCGAGCATATTCAACATGCTGACCCAGGCGCAAAAGGAATACAATGCACAGTTGAACAATCAGCCTCAGTCTGCGGTCACAACGAATCAGTCTGAAAACGTGACTTCCGGCAATGTGTTGAAGTTCTTTGAATCCGCTAAGCAGGCCACGGTGGAGGCACAGTTGAATCGTGCTCAGCCGCTATCTGTTGACCAGTTGGAAAAACAACATCGGGCCGTTTCTCCCGTTGAGGCGGCGGCACCAAGCCATTCCTTTGCTAGAGACGGTGAATTTGTTGGATCTTCGGAAGGTCCACTATCACCATTTCTGCAGGCATCGTCATCGTTATCGACAGTACCTCGGAACAGTGGAAATCCAATCTCGCTTCTAAATAAGATTAAGTTTGAGAAAAATGTAAGTGATTCGCCAGCGTCGGCTTTAATTGCCACTGACGATGCCGAGCAATGTCTTAGAAGGTTGCTGGTTGGTGATAAGCCCGCGGATGTGAAGCCCGCGCTTATGCCGCCCACAATGTTCGATGTGCCTAACGTTAAAGCTGAAACCGAACAGAATCACTACATACAACCATTAAATTCTGCACAATTTGTGCAGGCCTTTACTTACCTTATTCAAAACGACAAGGAATTTGTCACCAAGTTGCATAATGCCTACATTAACGGCTGTTCTAATTCGTTGATTGATTCCAATACAACATATCAATAAATAATTCAATATTATTTCCCCACAAATAAGCAACTTTGTTTTCCTAATTTTGCATTCGAATGGGCTTAGGAGCTAATGTGGTTTGTATTTTTCTTATTTCTGATTCAATTTGATGATTTATTGTACAGTGTTAATGTCATTTCTTTACCAAAAGAATTTGTCTACGTATCACAATGTGAATTCCAATTATGATTATTTTTATTAAAAATTTCTATCAAACAAAATCTGATTAAGCAAAGCAGTTTGAATTCGAATAATTTAAAAACAAAACCAACTGACCTGCAATATTTCAAAAGTAAAAGCCGAAAGTTGTTATTATTCTCTATATTTGATTTTGATTAAAACTGGCAAAATCTTATAACAGATTGTTGTGCAGATATTAAAAAGTAGAAAAGGCAATTTTGCATTCGCGAGAATCAACAACAGTTGCTTGCAAGCTGAACATGAGTTTAATTGAATCATCCCCAGCAAGTTACATCAATCAAGATTGTATAGAAACATTGGCAAGGGTTAAATGTACTGGTAAAGCATAAATGCAGACACGTATATTATAAATACACAAGTAGAATTAAGTAGGCTTTTTGGAAAGTACAACAATTAAATCAATTAGCCAATAGAATGATTGTCGAAGGTCTCCTTCGCATAAATACGGCGCTTTTGTCCAGGACTCCACGCGAAAACCCGAGTTTTCGAGTAATTCTAAAAAGAGTGTTGCCTCTTCCTCGAATGTTGGCCCGCGGCCGTTTCCCTTGTTGGGATTATCCAATAGAGGCCTCAAAGGTAAATGCGATGTGTTCGTTTCAACGTAATGCATGTATGGAAGTACTAAGGCAACGACAGCTCGTCCACCAGGCGCCAATGCAGTGTGTATATCTTCCAAGAGTGCAAAGGGATCAAAGCATCGATCCAGCACATTGAGACATAAAATTAATTCAACATTTTTGAGCTCACGTATCTCGGTAATAACATTAAAGTTTAGCTTCTTCAGTCTATCTCGCATTGTCCAGCTGGCTTCAGTTGCGAATACTTGCAGCACAGCATTTCCGCTTAATTCGGACACACTGTTTGCCACACGCAAAGAGACTTCACCGTCCCCGGCACCAATGTCTAGCAAAGTAATCTAAGCAAATGACATCATAAATAATCATACAGAATATGATAAGCCGCTTATATTGCTTACCGTCTCAGTTGGAAATCTCGTTGGAAAACCGCCAGCCTCCAAGAGTTTGTAGAACTGTTCTTCTGACAAAATAAACATGGATCCACGCTTCAGAAGCCCATTAATATCTGTTTGCGTCATAAAGAACTGCAGCACAGATCTGGCCAAGGCATGCCAAAGGTGCATCCATATGTTGGAAGATAACATTTTGGTCCGTTCCAGCCATCTTATTGTTGTTGGGTCGGGCTGCTTGAGAGCAACAAACTTTGACTGGAACTTTTGAGGTAACTCGCCGTTTAATGTGTACCACTGCAATATGTTTTGCATTTGAAAAATTAGTATTAAATATGTGCGCATCAATTGAATAGTGTGAGTATGTGCGTTACCTGTTGTGTGTCTATATTCTCCAGAAAATTGTCATTATGGAATTTAGCGTGAATAACACGTGCCAAAGTGCCTCTGGGTCGATAAAGATCCATTGTAAACAATGAATGCTTTGGCAAATGTGCATCTAAACTGTACACACAGAAAACTACATGTGTTTTGCAATTGTCCAAGAACTAGACTAAAGCTTAAAAACGCCAATAATCTGTTGTAGTAAACAAGACTAACACATATGAATTTACATGTATCGGACGATTATGAAATATCGATATGTTTAAGTATGTTAAGGTAGCGGCGTTAAATTACTGGGGCCCGTTTTTTCAAAGTCTAAATAAGATTCATCATAATTATTGCAAAGGGAATTTGACGAAATGTATGGAAGTGGATGTCAAATTTGTTACTATATGTTAAATTGAATTTATAAGTATATTGAAAAAACAGCCCTGAGTAGTTTTATTCCATTTTTATATATCTAAAATATATGTATATATAACGAACACGTGGCCGAAAGCCTCTGCAGCTAGCGCTATATTTTTCAATACCCCTTGTTAGTTTTAGTTTTTAAGCTTAACTATAAATGTTAATAAATAAATAAATTAACGAACACAATTGAAAGAGTATAATTAAATTGAAATAAACGAATATCGATAATTTTGATTAAAAAAGCGATAAATCGATGATTCCATTGAATTGTAAATTATACAATGTGCATCACTAAATTGTGTGTAAAATTTTTTATGAAAAAATAATAAACATGAGTTCTCACATCTTGGCAAATGTGGAGGAAAAAGCTGCCACAGCAGGCTTTGATGAACTGCCCTACTTGCCCGAAAAGTATCCGGGCAAAGTTTGTTGCCTATGTAATCTTGGGGAGAGAAGTGCGCTGGGCCAAGGAATCATGTTTCAACTAAAAGTGCCTTTGGATTTCAAAGATAGAAATTCAGTGTATCAATCTAATGAGACGGATAAAGATCGCAAATTAAAGGCATTTAAAAACAAACCAATTGCCAGTGCTGAATGTTCATATGAATTGGATAAAATCGGATACGCAGACATTTTAAATGCTTCGGTATTCCTCGATGACGACTTTGTTTACGTGCATCGCATGTGCATTATGTGGTCGCTGCGCAAAATGCAAGTGACGGATCCCGATATTTTCCAATTTTTGAGCCAACTATCTGAGTTTCTGGAGCAAAAGTGTAGTTTTTGTGGTCTGTTTGGAGCATCAATAACGTGCAAAATGAATTGCCGCCAAATACATCATTGGCCGTGTGCCACAGCAGCCGGTTGTTTACTCATCCTGGAGAGCTTCACTGTGTTTTGTACCGAGCATTTGAGTCAAGTTCCATTGATTTGTAAGTATTCAGATAATGCATATTTTATAATATTTATATTTATAATATTTCTACCTCTGCAGGCAATGATAATAATGTTGAATGCTTGACGTGTTCTTCATTGGGTGATCTCTCAAAAATGGTAATGTGCTGTTCATGTGGAGATCATTATCATTCCACGTGCATTGGATTGGCAAATCTGCCCGGTATGTGTTAAATGAACTACATAATATATAAATTAAGCTAATTTAATGTGATTTTAATTAGATACTCGAGCTGGTTGGAGCTGTGCACGCTGTACAAAATGCCAAATTTGCAGGCAACAGGATTCCAATGACATTAAATATGTCAAGTGTGAGCAATGCCAGAAGATGTATCACGCGACATGCTTGCGCCCGATAATATCATCAATTCCCAAATACGGTTGGAAATGCAATGTGAGTAATTTCAACTGTTTATCAAATTTTGTATTTGTATTTGGATTAATATTGCCAACATGTTTTAGCGATGTCGTGTTTGCACTGATTGTGGATCCAGAACACCCGGCGGAGGCAGTTCGTCACGCTGGCATAGTCACTACACGATCTGTGACTCCTGTTATCAACAGAGGAACAAAGGATTTTCTTGCCCAATCTGCCAAAAAGCGTATCGAGCGGCAGCATATAAAGAAATGGTCAAATGTAGTTATTGTCATAAGTAAGTATAGAATTTATAGATTATTGTTTTGATCTACGGTTGCCAACATTTATGTATATCTTTTTAGATTTGTTCATAGCACTTGTGATGAGGATGCTGATTTGACTGCATATCACAAGAAGAAAGAATTGAATCCTGACTATGATTATGTCTGTCCCACTTGTAAAACAAACTCAAGCACAGGTCAAATCAAATCCGAACCACTAGAGCGATCAATTGAATCGCAGTCATCTGAGCATTTTAATATTAAGGACGGCGACACGGATCCATTGGAGGGCAAACCATGTATCGATATCAACAGTGAAGATCCCCTCAAGTTGCCAATCACAAAGAAGAAAGTTTGTATAAGCAACATTCGTGGCAAGGGTGGCAAGTTTGTGCTGCAGCGCATGGGTTCCATGTCGCAAATAGGCAAAAAGCGCAGCAATCGTGGAAAAGGACGACCGCTTGTTTTGCAAAGCGGATCGAGCGATCGTTATATCAGCCGCAATTTGGATACGGACTTTTCCAGCGATAAGAAAATGCTCCTATGCTCGGCTCGAGATAAATTCGTGCTGACACAAGACATTTGCGTAATGTGCGGCTCGGTGGGCAGTGAAAGCGATGCCGTCATGATTACATGTGCCCAATGCGGACAGTGCTATCATCCGTATTGTGCCAGCGTTAAGCCCTCAAGGGGCATTCTCCAGAAGGGATGGCGCTGTCTGGACTGCACGGTATGCGAGGGATGCGGCAAAAAGAATGATGAGGCGCGTTTGCTTCTGTGCGATGAATGCGATATCTCATATCATATTTACTGTGTGAATCCGCCGCTTGAAGCGGTACCGCATGGCAATTGGAAGTGCTCTTTTTGCACCATTTGCCAAAAGTGTGGTCGCAATCCGACGGAAAAGGGCGACTACACTGATCCCAATCTGCCAGAGTGTCCGCCTTGTGCTAGTCAAAATAACTGCACAGTATGCACTAAAGTCTATAGTGATGGCGAGATGATAATCCAGTGTGAGCAGTGTTCCCATTGGTCTCATTTCCACTGCGACTCGATAAACACTCAGTACACAATCGAATATTACGAAAATAATATGTACAAATGCTTCAAGTGTCGATCCAGCGTTAAAATGCAATCGCAACCGAATACAACAATTTTGAATGAAAACTCGGTGAACAACGCGAAACTGTTGCCAGAGATTTCTCAAGAGGGGAAGAATTTGAATGTATCTGATCGAAGTCTTATGTTGACAAATGATTTATTGGAGAGCACGGAGGCAATTCACTGGATAGACGGTGTGTGCTTGAGCGAGAATGGCTTGAACATGATCAAATCGCTTTCCACAGAAATAAAACGTAAAAGGAAAATGCGTCAGCCGATGGCAAATTCAAATAAAGATGGACAACTCGATACAGGGGTGTCAGATGATCTTCCCTGTGATAAATACAAGGACGGCATGATATGGGACAGGGGGGAAAGTGCTCTCCCCGAAGGCTTTACCATTTCCACCAACGACGATGGTGTTCATGTGTTGCGCAAAAAACGCCAACGCAATTTGCAAAAGTTGGGAATCGGTGGATTCGCTGTTCGCAATCGAGGATTAAAAAAGGATAACGATGATGCTGTTGATCAGCTCAATGCAGTCTTAGTTGTCGACAAGAAAAAGAAAATCATACGGAAGAAGCAGAAGAACAAGCTTATTGAAGCTTATCCGGCGTATTTACAGGAAGCCTTCTTCGGAAAACCACTCTTGGAATCCGGAGATGTTGTGGCATATGATTCGGAATCTTCTGATGAAATCGATACGACAATGAAAATGTTTTTCACATACTCAAATACTAAAAAACCTGACGAGGAGACCAATTTGGCCACCAAAAGTCCTGTAAAATCGCTGAAGAAAACGAAAGCTGAAAAACCTTTGTCTTTACCTGAGAACAAGAACATTTTTGGGGAACAGTTTTCAATAGCAGCACAACAACATCCAAAGGAAGAGTTAGTACCGGATGCAAGTCTTTTTGGTAAGTATTAATGCTATCAATGATAGATGTAATTAAGACTTGACATCAATTTCTACAGATGCGCCGATGACAGAGATGTCGAGGAATGTGATTACGAATAACATACATACGATGGATCCCTTGGTATTTTAACTGATTATTTGTGTAAATTTATTCTTATTTATCTTTATTAAATTCTTTTTGCAGACATCCCAGGGAATTGCCGTCTTAGATAGCTCCAATTCCAACGTCAATTTCATAGCATCATCTGATAACATGAAGAATGCTTTAAGGTAATATCTACTTTTGAATACTTAAACATGTTCATTAAATGTCACAATTAATTTCAGTGAGCCGACAGTCTTTGTGGAGAATTATCCTATGCCTCCACAGTTAACGCAGGATCAAAAGTTCCACAGCAAACTGTATTTGCCGGCGAATGTAACTGCCAAATCCTCGCCAATGCATTATCAGGCAAAGGTGCAAAATAATAAGTATATAGAAGAGAAGAGAATTGTTGAAGAGCCAAAACCAAGTGAGCCCCAAATGGAAGGCATTAATGTTGGCACCCAAAAAACAGCCGAAAAGATGCGCAAAGATGAGGGTACACGTCATTTGTATAATATCAAGCGAGTGCAATTTAAAAAGCAATACATGTTTTCTTACAGATCTTGGTTTAATGGCAACAATTTCGGCTGTCTTGTATGCAAATACAGAGCATGCAAATCTTAAGGAGCAATATCCCAACTGGAACGATCGCTGTAAACAGATCCTAAAGAGATGGCGATCATTATGCAATGAGAAAAAGGCACCATTCTTGCAAAAGGCCAAGGATAATCGATCAGCATTGCGTCAAAGGCGGGAACAATGCAAAATCAGTCAACCGACGAAGACAGAGAAGCCAGAGAATCCCGACAAGGGATTCGTTGTGAAGCCAAAGGAAGTCTTCTCATTTAACAATTATAGTGAGTACAACTTACTGGAATTCGTATTGAAATTCTCATTGTTATAATTATATATTGCAGATGGAATCTCATATGATTCAACGTGTTATATTGGACCATCTGTTCATACTCCAAATTCACATCCAACGACGCCCATTCTCAATGAGAATTTAGTTGTGAAATCTACAATCCAAAGGACACCTATGCACGTCACAGCACCGTCCTCATTGAAAATTTCTTCGGTTGAGCAGCGGATGATGGAGCACAATCCATCATATGGACCTGAACCCGTGCCAGTGGGCGATAAAAAGCTGAGGAATCTCTTGCAAAAGTCGAATTCTGAAGCCATGATAATGTCATCTAATTCCGAATACTTTATGCAAAACGATGTTCTAAGAATGGGACTCATTCAAAATGCTCCCATAACACAAAACAATCCAATGTTGAGCATGAGTGGAAAGCCCCAGCATACGGAAATCAGAAGTCTTGATCAGGATGGCAAGAATCCACTTGATATTAAAATGTCCGATCCCCAGGAAGGTATTTCATCATCTGCTGTTGAGTTGGAAAATGTCGGCTTTGGTGATATATTAGGTGGTTTCGGAGAAGGAGATGATGATGATCTATTAAAATCATTAACATCTGAAATTGGCGATGATTTTAACATACTGGAATATGCGGATCCAGAACTAGACGTCAATGTGCTCAACACATTGGATTTCGAAGATACGGAAAAGAATTCTGCTTAAAGATAATCAATATACATATGCTTAGACCCTGTACTTAAAAAGTACAAAGGAACCATAAGGACAATTTTAAAGCTATAGAGTCTTGGCATAAATGAAACAAGTCAAGAAATAAGTTTATGCAGCGGAGAAAGAAGTGAATTAACAAATATTGCGGGAGAATTATGTATGTATGTTTTTTTATTACAGAATAAGTACAGGGTCTTTCACAGTCGGGTTCTCTTGACTATAGCCTTTTCTAATAGTGTTCTGTTAATGTTTTACTACATACAGAATGTAAGCATTTCAATGAATTAATACAGTTTTACGCTGTTTGTTTATGACGGATTGAAGAAAAAATCATTTGACATAATAAAATCGCTTAAAAAATCATTTGACATAATAAAATCGCTTAAATTTTAATTTCTAGCTTTTTGCCAGGTTGATATAAGGAAAATACGCCTAAAAGCCGACTGAAATTATTACAACAAATATCAATTTTATTACGTTTCATTCCATATTTTTTAAATTCTGTTTTGATAACAGTTTAAGCTCTTTTCTTGATAAATTGTATGGATAATGTAAACTCGTGGGAACATAGACTTTTCCAATAACTTGCCTGGAAGTAAAGATTAGAAATAAGTAGTAATTATAATAATTATATTATTAGGTATTTGCATACGTGTTAAAATTTTCTTCATATCCAACAGTATAATCATTTGGAATTTTAGCTGCTGTTGTGAAGGATATGCATTCGCTTGGAGGTGATTTCAATGCATAAAAAGGATAGTCGAAGGTATTAATGTAGATGTCAACACACAGACCATGACTTCCCAGATGCAATTGACTTGCCACCGAAGGCTGCGAGAGACCACAGCTGCCGAACATAATATTTCTGTGACAGGAGTGAATCAAAGTTCCTTTATCGCGACTCGAATGGAAGCATTGCACATATTTGCCCGCTTTCGAATGATCCACAGCAATCGGATCAAATCCTGGTCCGGCCATATCACAAGCTAAAAAAATGATCATCATTTTCATAATGCACAAATATTTCTAACAATTCCTTTTAATTACTGTCTATATTTTGGAGTGTGAAATGTGGTTGTAAAGATCGACCGACGGCAGATGCCAATTGGCCACCGAAACTGAAGCCAAACAAATATCCTCGGCTTGGATCAAATCCGTATTGAATGAGGCCAATTATTATTGAGGCAACTGCTTCAGTTATCTGTTGAAAATTGGAATACAACCTACGTAAAAATATGAGTATATTTTTGTTCCGTTCTCAGAGTGTATTTTAATATTTACCGCATGTAAGAGGAACTCGCGACAGTGCTATAATCAATGCAAATTACACAGCCTTTTCGATAGAAACTCAGTCCTAAAAGAAGATACCATACTTCTCACAGTCTGAAAAATATTTCTAAAAAATTTAACTTACGATCAATTAATGCAAGCGCCCATTCATCAGAACAACTTTGGATCCATCCATGCAGTATAATCGAAAATTTATCTGATGGCGAGCATCCAGAGTTTTTCAACATATTCCCGTTAAGAGCAACAGATGTCTCCAAGGTTTTTGTATTATTTCTAGAAGAAAGAACGCATATCTTCAGGGTATCAACATTGGGAGAGCTGAGGCTAACTGAGTAATCGTCTTAAAAAAGATTTCAGATTTTTCAGCTGAGCAGAAAATTTGAAAACTTACTTGTAGAATTGTACAGTCATAGTTTTGCGAACATCAGTTTTAAATGCTCTCGCCTGGAAATCTTTAAAAGACCCTTTAGTTATGAAGAATGTATGTATGATATTTGAAAACATACCTAATGTTTCATTACGAGCCCCAAGTAATTGTCCATGTCTTAAAATGAATTGTTTTGGATTCCACTTTGAGTCAGCCTTATTGAAAATGAGTGACCATATTGTTATGAGCGTTATATTATTAATAAGTGACTCCTTGTTGAGGTATTTCATCTTATGCTACTTATTTAGTTAATATTAAAAGCTAAGCATAATTGAATGTACATAATATACAGTACAAATCAAGCATAAAATATTATGAGAACTAACCAAATTATGTGAGAAGGCGAATCTGCGTGAAATTCTGATTAAGTGAGATAAATCTCAACAATCAACAATCTTTAAAAAGAACCGCCAAACTAATCCTGAATTATCAATATAGTGAAAAAGGAACAGAATATCTTCGATCATTGATTGGGCGCACTTTTGATTCAATTTATCGATGGTCTTCGGAATTGATCGAAATTTGAACGCAAAGCTTACCACAGAGAAATGCAGAAAAGATTAATCGATCTCCACATTTATCGATCGTTAGAGAAATGAAATGCACGCTTTAAGAAAAGGCGCCAAAAATGTGTAGTCTATTGTTTTCCCACCTTTTCTGAAATAGCTTAAAAACTTCTATTCACTTGCTGAATAAACATATGGGCATCAAGCGTATTCATTCTTTGAAATTTTAATTCACCAAAATATATTTTAAATATATGTATGTGTGTGTGTATACTTATATGCAAAGTTTTGCAGCTGAAACATCAAGATATTTTATACCCTACTGATTAGGGCAGTCGTTTGGCGACTGTTTTTTGTTTCCTCCAGAGGTCTTGTTACGACCACCTGCTGGTGGACCACCTTCCTCACTTTCATCTTCCTCGAATTCCTCCTCTTCATTTTCGAATTCCTCTTCATCCTCATCGTCTTCATCATCAACGATGTCACCAGTATAATAAAGCACAGCTTTCGGAATAATTCGAGCACGCAAAAAGTGACCGATTTCAAAATCTGTAGCCAATATCTGTAAAAATATGAGCAATTTGTAAGAATTGCATTTATAAAATATATAAAAAATAATGGCTTACTTGCTGAGACTCATCGTCGATTTCTTCCTTATCGCTTGGAACCTCTGGTGGATTAAAGAAATTGAAGAAGGAATCTGTAGGAACTTGTTTGACAATAGTGCGCACGGCGCCGCGTTCCTTGTGCTTCTGTTTCTTCCTAATAGTTTTAACTGTCAAGTTCATTTTCTTCTCCCAGTTAATAACACAACCCTTGCATTTATAAATCTCAGGGCCTTCGAAAGCGAAAGGATAGTCTGAATCTACATTGGATTTCAGGAAGTATTGCTTAGTCAGCACAGTGTTCGAGAAGTATTCATTTTTATCAAAATGAAACTCCAAAAAGTATGAATGCTGCAAGGCAAATGTTTAAATTTATGTTTAGTATAAAGAAACAACATCCATGCGATTGGAGACTTACCTCGTTATCGTATTTAATAACAATGTCCGTGAGCTTGCGCATAGCCGGTTCATCATGACTCTGAACCATTTCCGACAACGTGGGTGTATTTCTAAATACAGTAAGCCAGAAGTTTGGGATGCCTTTGGCATCCTCAGGCATACTCTTAGTATTCTTTAATGACTCGCGGATGTGATCATCGACTTCTCCGTCAATTGACGGACTCTCCGGTTCCTTCCACTTGGGACTCTCCTCTTTTGGATCAAAGGTGCCGACAATAATTTCTTTGCGCTTCTCAAACATTGGTTGGTACTTCAATTGGTACGCCCTTTCCAACTTGTAGACCTCTTCGTAGAATTCAGCTTCCAGGGACAGTTGATCCACCTGCAAATTCTTCAAAACGGTGATCCTGTTTTGAACGCCAGCTGGCAACGATTTCACCATCTGTTGCAAAAATTGTCGCCGTAGCACCGAGTTCATATATGCCGGCCTGTTAAATTTATTTCAAGTTGTAGCATTATTAAAAATCCACGTTCAAGAAAGTTTTTATTTACATGGATTGGTAGTCGGAATTCGATTTATCATCATCGATTTCATTGCACGACTCGGCATCGATATTTCCCTCTGGTGGTGCGTCCATTGCCTCTAATGTAAATGCAGAATTCTGTAAAATCTACATACGCATTAATTTCACATGTACGTATTATATTCATAAAATTACATAGAATTTGTGGTCTACAGTTCGTTGTCAGACACTCCCATAGTGTTTAATTAAACACACTTACAAAGTTTGTCGACATACATATGTACATGTGCATAAGTACATACGTATGTATGCATGTGCATATACACATACATATACATACATACACTTTACAAATGCGCAGAAATGTAAATTCATTACTTCAGCTTTATTTAGACATGTATGAATTAGACAGATGGATTTAGTATTTTCTCAAGCATAAAAACATTTAAGTACACATTTATCAGCTTTAACAATTAAGAAAACTACAGAAAACAAAAAAACGCAAAGGGGCACATTCCTGTACACCACATTTTCGCAAAACACGTGTTAGTTTGTGCTTCGTATAGTGTGCTTGGCCCTACGCATTTGCTTAAAGGCAAAAATTTACATAAATTTACATTGTATACAAAATGTGCAAGAGAAATTGCATTTTTTATCAATTATGCGAAATTAATAGGCATGCAAATAAGATTTATTAGCAATACATACCTCCAACCGAAAGACTGAATGAAAAGCACGCCGCAGAGTTGTCGGAACCAAAAGGTTTGCTCTTACAGGGTAACGCGGGAATGCGAAATTCAAAATGTCTTCGCATTGGCTTTCACAGGGTGAGTTAAGTACAACATTTTTAGAAATCTGTCCTCTTGTGTCTGTCAAGATAGCGTCGTAAAGGTATCGTCGGATTGCAGACAATAAATATAATCAGAGGTATTCGAATAGAATGTAAACATTACATCAGGGGTGCTCAGCTGTTGCTCATTCAATGCATTTTCGGCCTCATTTGTTTTTGTAATTCCTCACAGCGTAGGAAACAAAATATCGTGTACATGCACGGCTCCGAGTGTACAAAATGCCAACACATGCAAACATTTTCTCTGGTTGGAAGTGAGCAACAACAATTTCAATGTGATTTTGTTGTTGTCTTCTCTTGTTTTTTTCTAGTATTGATGCGTTTGCTTATAAGTATTGGTGCGAACTCTTTCGTATGCTGGCTTTGAGCACCCCTGCATTAAATATTATTAAATTAAAATTTAGTCTAGACTCTAGAGTAAACAAAATGTTATTGACAAAATGTTTTTCTCTCTAAATCGGCTATCGGTTATCGGTTCAAACTTAACGCGCCTTTAATAAGTCAGTTCTGTTCAAAACTAAATTACTGTTACTTTATTTAGCAACTCATCACTTAAGCATTTTCGTATAAATTTAGCTCAATATGCCAATGCCAAAACTGATTTGGATAAAAAGAGGAGAGAATAGGCAATGATTAACGTAAATTAAAGTTAATATAGGAGAAATATGCGACGGCATATCTTTCTTGCTTATAATACACCAATATTGTGTCGTTTTTGGTCAAATTCAAATACCTTTCATCGTTCTCAGTTGTGTGCCAGACATTTCCCTAATAAATACCTAGCGAAATTTGAAACAGTTCGATGTTCTTCGAAGCCTCTCAGCTTTTTGCAGTGGAAAATGTCCGTTCCTCATCTGGCAACTTCGTTTTTATTTATTTTCCGGATCAACACGTTATCGAAAACTTGCAGCATGTTCGCGAGATTTCAACTTCATATGATACATATGTTTCGTTCCCATCGTTTCTGAGCAACAAATAAGATATTTTTATAGCACAGAACATTTGCAGTCTTATTTCATTATTTCTATGCGTTAATATTTTAAGAGTAGTCAATAGATACATAACATACATATGTACTTTAAATAACCTGCTCATAACTATGCAAGTTTGCTTGTTATCATGAAGTATAGATTAGATTATATTCAATGATGGCCTTTAAATAATCTGCAGATTCTTTCTCACTTTCATCTTCCTCGAATTCCTCCTCTTCAATTTCGAATTCCTCTTCATCCTCATCGTCTTCATCATCAACGATGTCACCAGTATAATAAAGCACAGCTTTCGGAATAATTCGATCACGCAAAAAGTGACCGATTTCAAAATCTGTAGCTAATATCTGTAAAAATATAAGCAATTTGTAAGAATTGCATTTATAAAATGTATAAAAAATAATGGCTTACTTTCTGAGACTCATCGTCGATTTCTTCATTATCGCTTGGAACCTCTGGTGGATTAAAGAAATTGAAGAAGGAATCTGTAGGAACATGTTTGACAATAGTGCGCACGGCGCCGCGTTCCTTGTGCTTCTGTTTCTTCCTAATAGTTTTAACTGTCAAGTTCATTTTCTTCTCCCAGTTAATAACACAACCCTTGCATTTATAAATCTCAGGGCCTTCGAATGCGGAAGGATCGTCTGAATCTAAAGTGGATTTCAGGAAGTATTGCTTAGTCAGCACAGTGTTCGAGAAGTATTCATTTTTATCAAAATGAAACTCCAAAAAGTATGAATGCTGCAAGGCAAATGTTTAAATTTATGTTTAGTATAAAGAAACAACATCCATGCGATTGGAGACTTACCTCGTTATCGTATTTAATAACAATGTCCGTGAGCTTCCGCATAGCCGGTTCATCGTGACTCTGAACCATTTCCGACAACGTGGCTGTATTTCTAAATACAGTAAGCCAGAAGTTTGGGATGCCTTTGGCATCCTCAGGCATACTCTTAGTATTCTTTAATGACTCGCGGATGTGATCATCGACTTCTCCGTCAATTGATGGACTCTCCGGTTGCTTCCACTTGGGACTCTCCTCTTTTGGATCAAAGGTGCCGACAATAATTTCTTTGCGCTTCTCAAACATTGGTTGGTACTTCAATTGGTACGCCCTTTCCAACTTGTAAACCTCTTCGTAAAATCCACATACGCATTAATTTCACATGTACGTATTATATTCATAAAATTACATAGAATTTGTGGTCTACAGTTCGTTGCCAGACACTCCCATAGTGTTTAATTAAACACATACACTTACAAAGTTTGTCGACATACATATGTACATGTGCATAAGTACATACGTATGTATGCATGTGCATATACACATACATATACATACATACACTTTACAAATGCGCAGAAATGTAAATTCATTACTTCAGCTTTATTTAGACATGTATGAATGAGACCAGCGGTGGGCACACATGGGCTCTCGGAGCTATGAGGCAGCTCACATCATTTGTAGGCGCCGTCAAGTCGTACACAGGCAGCTCGAGTCGAGGCATTTTATGGCCGTCATAAAAAGCATTAAAAATGCACACAAGCAGCTCGACTCGAGACGACGCAACAACAATGCACACACAGTTCGACAGAAAGCTAGCAACAACAACGCACACAAGCAGCTCGAGTCGAGGCATTTTTGACACTTCAAATTTATGACCGTCAATAAAACAACAACTACAACATTGCAAAGGCGCAGTGTGCGCGCTGAAGACCTTTTTCTTGCTCGCGGCTGATCGACAAAATAGGTAGACGCGAAAAGGGTTGTTGTTGTAATTTTTGTTGTAGAGCTCCCAAGTTCAAAATTTGTGCCCACCGCTGAATTAGACAGATGGATTTAGTATTTTCTCAAGCATAAAAACATTTAAGTACACATTTATCAGCTTTAACAATTAAGAAAACTACAGAAAACAAAAAAACGCAAAGGGGCACATTCCTGTACACCACATTTTCGCAAAACACGTGTTAGTTTGTGCTTCGTATAGTGTGCTTGGCCCTACGCATTTGCTTAAAGACAAAAATTTACATAAATTTACATTGTATACAAAATGTGCAAGAGAAATTGCATTTTTTATCAATTATCCCAGCAAGCAATATGTGCGTTTTCTGACACTTTTCTGACACTTTTTTATGAGCATTCACCGTCATAATGTGTCCAAAAAAGACTCCGGAATGAGCGTTTTTTTCTATGAAAGTGGTCGCACTTAATGTGGAAGATTTCTGAGTCTAATCTGACTCTTTTTGACACAGATATAAGTGCTTTCACCCTCCCAATTAAGCATATAAAAACCTCAGAAAAGACACATAAAAGTTACATTTCTAGGCCCTTGAATCGGCTCCTGCATATTTTTGTTCAAATTTAATTACAATAAGTGCTCTAAATAAGAGACTAAAACGAAATAAATTTTTGTTATCTAATAATATAATTTGTCTTCAAAATTAACAAAATGAGTAGAAAGTTGGAACTTAAACATAAATATCTTCATTGAAATTTATTAAATTAAAACTGATATATACATATTTAAAATCACAAATAATTTTTAGCAAACACTTCTTTTTCTTCTAAGTTTAATTGCACAAATGGAATGCAGAATCATGTGATTTGCCAGACTACAAACAATTCACACATACATTCTGTTTGTAGCCTGGCATATCGCAAGATTCTGCATTCCATTATGTTCAGCACCGTTATTTTCGATTATCCGCCCATTTCAACTCCGAAAATTCTCGGACAGAAGTGCTTTTTATGAGCCCATGCTTAGAAAGCACTGAATGTGCTCCGAAAACCCTCAAATTTATGTGTTTACTCTAAAAACGCTCTTAAGGTCGGCTCTTTTCAGACACATAATTTGGAGCCCTCAGAACTTGGCTTGCTGGGATGCGAAATTAATAGGCATTCAAATAAGATTTATTAGCAATACATACCTCCAACCGAAAGACTGAATGAAAAGCACGCCGCAGTAGTGCTGGGATTATATCGAGGAAATATCGATATTATCGATAAGGCCATTGGAATGGAGAATATCGATAAGATTTTGAGCTTATCGATATTTTTGGCGTCAGTTCTGCTCTGCAACCACTGCTGCCAACTGTGACTGTTAAAAACAGCCAGATTTGAATAAGCAAATTTTGAAGAAATGTTATAAAATTTTGATTGTGTTTTGTAGCGTTCTGTTATTTTACTTCTACCTTCTTGGCATTTTAATTTAGAAATAAAATAAAACTTTGGTAAAAAACACTACCATACTTTTTTATTTTTTCTTTAAAATTTGCCTACTCAAATCTGGCTGTTTTTAATGGTCCCAGTTGGCAGCAGTGTCTGCAACTTTGGGTGCGAGTTCTTTCTTAATGTTCTATAGTCTGTGATAATGAGGCGTCTATATTCAAAATGTGTAGAGACCTGCAAAAGAGTCATCATCCTCGCTTTGCACATACTCTAAACCTCATAGTACAGGAATGCCTCAAAAGAAAAGCTGTGAAGCCGATTATTGAGAAATGCAAGGGCATTGTACATTTCATAAAATTCAGTAATGTTGTCTATGTAAAACTTACAAAAGAACAGGGAACTGATGTTACTTGCCGACAGTTTATCGCATCCGAATATCGATTGCCAGCTAGCTCACGGCATTTCCAGGGATGGATAAGACCCTCGATAGATAGATAGTCGGGTAACATCAATTTATTTATTTACTGAATTCCATCGGTCATCTGTTCTGGCGTTCCTGTTTGAAAAGAAGAGAAATTATGGCACTGACAAACTGCCAGCACCTGCGTCGCCCACCCTACCATTAGTTGATCATAGTGAAATGAGATCAACTCCCTACTCCGGCCACTCCAGCCGTGCGTCAGCTCATTTCACCCCATATTAAGGTATTTACTCAAGTTTTTCCATTTAGAACTTATTACAAAACATTTATTTAATTAATCCTAACATTTCGTTTTCTATTCTATAATTTCAGTTCATTTGTAATTTAATTCAACCTGGCTGAGACACCCTAAACACCACCTAACGCTCGAGCAGTCAGAGAAGCTATAAAGGGACCCAGGAGCTGATAACAATAATTTAATAAGTTAACGAATAAGAAAATTAACAAAAATAAATGATAAGTTAAACAATTAAACAAATAAATAAATTAACAATTAAACAAATAAATAAATAATAAATAAATATATAAATTGATAAATAATAAGTTATAGCAATAATAATAATAGACAATTAGAAATTCAGGTATTGTTGTATTTTTGTTATTTGATTATTTAGTGTTTTTGTTGGTTTAATGTTATATTCTTGTGAAGTGCAGTCGGATTATCACTACTTGGTATGCCAAACGTAACGCAGGGGTATTTCAAGCAAAGCTTCTTCTTCTTAACTCTTGGTTATAAGAGTTTTCAAACAAAAAGAAAAAATTTGTATAAAAACCTTGTGGCCACCCAGAGGCGGTGGCCAGTCGCTCCTCCGGTGGCGCCCTCCTGCGTCTTTTCCTAGCAAAAATCGTTCTCTGCCGGCTGTTGGTGCAAAATTGCCCTGGGCGCTGCTTGCCACCAATAGCCGCGAATCGCACAGAAAAATCCCTCGTTTGAATCTTCTCAAAAATCCTTGCCGTCTCCGTTTTAATTTATTTCAATATATGTAATTGGCTGGAAACTGGCTGTTCATCCACGTTTTTCTCATTAATCCTCTTCTTCCTCACCTAAAGGTTCGGTTCCACCGTAAAGGAATCAGAACAGAAAAATACTAGCAAGGGAAATTTTTCCGGGTGGCAACCCGCCCTCAGCCCTTGAAATCAAAATGCAGCTCTGCTCCTCCGTATTTTGCTCCTCATGTAACAGCTGTTGTTGTTAACAAACGCAAATAAATATTGCACATTTTTCTTTTTGTTTTTTTGTGTGCATAAATGTACGAAATAATCGCATTTCATAACACTGAAACATTTCTGAGTTTAAAGCAAGAATGTCCAACACGGTGGAACAGCGCCTTTTATATGCTTGAGCGTATATAACAAACCAAAGAATGAATCAACAAAACATTGCTGTCCACATCCAAAGCACCAATAATTGAATTTGTTTTAAAGCTATATGAAGAACTGAAATAAATACTTCGTTATGAAATGTATTTAAACTTGAATATGACAACACTTGATTTAATTTAAATTTTTAATAGCATTCGGGGAATTTAAAGCTTAATTCCTGAAAAATTTCTAATGTTTTTATGAATTTAGGTGGCCCTTTCAAAGGAAAAAACGACGATATATTATCGATAATATCGATAGTTTAAATCAAAATATCGCTAATATCAATAAGGGTGAATATCGATATAATCCCACTACTTACAGGGTAACGAGGGAATGCGAAATTCAAAATGTCTTCGCATTGGCTTTCACAGGGTGAGTTAAGTATAACATTTTTAGAAATCTGTCCTCTTGTGTCTGTCAAGATAGCGTCGTAAAGGTATCGTCGGATTGCAGACAATAAATATAATCAGAGGTATTCGAATAGAATGTAAACATTACATCAGGGGTGCTCAGCTGTTGCTCATTCAATGCATTTTCGGCCTCATTTGTTTTTGTAATTCCTCACAGCGTAGGAAACAAAATATCGTGTACATGCACGGCTCCGAGTGTACAAAATGCCAACACATGCAAACATTTTCTCTGGTTGGAAGTGAGCAACAACAATTTCAATGTGATTTTGTTGTTGTCCTCTCTTGTTTTTTTCTAGTATTGATGCGTTTGCTTATAAGTATTGGTGCGAACTCTTTCGTATGCTGGCTTTGAGCACCCTGCATTAAATATTATTAAATTAAAATTTAGTCTAGACTCTAGAGTAAACAAAATGTTATTGTCAAAATGTTTTTCTCTCTAAATCGGCTATCGGTTATCGGTTCAAACTTAACGCGCCTTTAATAAGTCAGTTCTGTTCAAAACTAAATTACTGCTACTTTATTTAGCAACTCATCACTTAAGCATTTTCGTATATATTTAGCTCAATATGCCAATGCCAAAACTGATTTGGATAAAAAGAGGAGAGAATAGGCAATGATTAATGTAAATTAAAGTTAATATAGGAGAAATATGCGACGGCACGAAAGCACGGTGCTCCTTGAGAGAACTTTTTACATGGATTCTCCATTTATGTATATTAATGAAAAAATACAAAATTATCTAATTTATGTTTATAAAAACAATTTTAGTTTTCTTTCTTGCTTATAATACACCAATATTGTGTCGTTTTTGGTCAAATTTAAATACCTTTCATCGTTCTCAGTTGTGTGCCAGACATTTCCCTAATAAATACCTAGCGAAATTTGAAACAAATTCGATGTTCTTCGAAGCCTCTCAGCTTTTTGCAGTGGAAAATGCCCGTTCCTCATCTGGCAACTTCGTTTTTATTTATTTTCCGGATCAACACGTTATCGAAAACTTGCAGCATGTTCGCGAGATTTCAACTTCATATGATACATATGTTTCGTTCCCATAGTTTCTGAGCAACAAATAAGATATTTTTATAGCACAGAACATTTGCAGTCTTATTTCATTATTTCTTTGCGTTAATATTTTAAGAGTAGTCAATAGATACATAACATACATATGTACTTTAAATAACCTGCTCATAACTATGCAAATTTGCTTGTTAACATGAAGTATAGATTAGATTATATTTAATGATGGCCTTTAAATAATCTGCAGATTCTTTTAATGCCTATTCCCTTGGAAGGACTTACCTTTCGGAAATTCTCGTTAGCAACAAAAAAAACACATTTGATTTATTGTTACAATTTTTGATATTTTATTTACGTAAAAATAAAATATTTGGACATATGATTTAATATAACAAATTAATAATAACCTTCATTCAAAAATTTGATTGATTCTTAAACTTGTCTAATGTTGCGAACTCTTAAAAACCGAGCGATTAATGCTCTTAAGAGTAAATTGTTATTACTTCACGACCTCCTCCACGAACCATTAATACTTTTTCAAGACCCTCTGTTAAAACTTCCAGGAATTCCATATCTAGTTATTAAAAAAGAGAACAATTTATTTGTAAAAACTAAAAGTATTTCTTTGTACTTTATAATGGACTTACAATTGCTTTCACGTTCCGCTCTCACTTCCCTCGGGGGACCTGGTAAATTCATTATGACCAATTGGGCATCTTGTGATTTCTCTACTATAACTTCATTTAGTTTTATTGCCGTGTGCATGCGACGAACATTGAATTCATCTCTGTAAGCAATAATGACAAAAAAAAAACCATTAAAGATTTGAAATAAAACTTGTAAATATAATAATACTAACGGTTTCACACTCGATTTTAAATTTCCGTCAACTTTCTCTGTTGACTCGTCCTTGTTAGATGTAATATCAGGTGTATCCGAACTCTCCGGACCATCTGAATCAATTGAATTGCGTTTTTCCTCATTGTGAGAATCCTTAACAATAGAAAATGGAAAGCATCGTATTAAATATGAAGAATGATTGATGAAATTGTACTTTTAAGTTATCCTGTGCATTTAACAACAAAAAACTATAAAAATGTTAAAAAATTATTAAAATAATAAAACAAAAAAAAGTTTGATAAATAATTCTTGGGATTAAAAAGGGAAATTAAAGTGATCTGACAAATTTTAATGAAATATTTATATTAACATCAATTTGCATTAACTATTTTCCTGAGGTTAACTGAACTACTACACATTGTATATTAAGTTAATTCTAATTATTAGTATTTAGTATTATGATGAAGACGTATACATACGTGATTTTGTATTTCTTCTATGGTAGGATCGGCAAACCGAACTTTCGACGCTGTTTTAATGGCGTCATAATGGTGGTCTACAATTGTTTGAACCTGAAATTGTTAGCGTAAAGTATTTACATACATATACATACACATGTGACCCATTAACCTGGCCAATATATGAATTTAAAAGCTTACTTGTGTTAAAGTCTTAGTTTCAGTTCAAACGAATTAAATTATTTATTATTGTTATTTAAATTGAAATCATTTAAATTTTATTAGGCACTTCTACTAGGCTTAAACACAAGTAATCTATCAACAAAATTGGCGAAAATCAAATACATATCGTCTATTTTTCTATATCATTCGAGATCCTAAACATTTAGCTATAAGATTATTATCTATTACTTATGCTATCAACTCCATAGAGTTAAAGTATCTTCCAGATACATATAATATATTAAATATATTTCATTCGAGCTTTGTACATACATACATGCAACACGTATACATACTGACTTTTAGAACGTGCAAAAAGAAGAGGAACATTAAAAATCAAGTAAAAACGCTGCTTAGATACCCTGTACCCAGCTATAGTAATTTACATCCACATACACTTTCATTCACGCACGCTAGATGGCGCCGCATCAATATATCTTCTTTTTTTGCGCTATGAAACATAGTTTCATGAATATCTTATGTGTTTATCATTCATATCAGACAGACGAATGTGAATAGTCCAGAAAATATTTACTTTTTAGGGAATGTCTTCGTTTATCATTTACATACATTTCAAAACGGGTACAGGGTATAGAAATGCGTCTATAATTCGATTTGCTTGCGATTGGCGAAAAAAACAGTGGGTCAAGTATGTATGTGCTCAAGGGACATGTAGTTGGTATTCATGCAGCGTAATACATATTTATATTCATATGTATTTATCTATATAAAATTGTCCATTTACAGTCGCGCACATCAGTAATGAATCTTGAGATATGATGTAAAATTTTGTGAATCAAGCATAAAATAGTTGGATACTTTAGTATGTATGTATATGTATGTATATATAATATAGTACTTATGATAACATCTATAGATACGCCTAGAAAATAGTTTAATATATCCACATACATATATAGTAGATATAAAAATAGATATAGATTCGAAATTCTGTATGTTTGTTTGCTTTACCAAAGATAACTTATTATCACTGGGTGTTTCCTTAAAATCCATTATAGTTTGAACCTTTTATCAAATATACAAAGTGTGAAATTTTTTTAATTGTTCTCAATAGTAATTAGATTTGATTTGATTTTGATTCAGATAAAACGTACTTTTAAAATAACAATCGAAATGAAAGGGAAACCAATCAAGTAAATGAAATAAAGGTGTGCGATAAATGATAAATCATCCTAAATATATAAGTTATTATTGATGATAGCACATGGATATGTATGTATGTATGTATGCAAATATGTACAATATGTATATCGAAATACTGAGGATATGGAATCGAGAATGCGGATTAGATTTAACATTTTATACTCACTACTTTGGAGTTCTCTTTTTTGTTTAAACCTAATGCTCGTAGCATTTGATTGCGCTGTTCCATCATGAGAGTTCTCTCATAGGTATAAGCCGAAATATCGCTATTATTCTGTGATTAAATAGAATATTGATATTAATAAATAAATAGATTAATTTAATTTAATTTGAATTACCATTTCAACCACTTCAACATCTGCTTCAATTCGCAGATGATAAAGGAATGTCTTTAAATCTTTCTTCATTTGAATCGAATTGTCTTCGATTTGAGCAACCGTGAAAATGCGAAGTTTGCAATTGCGCCATGTTCTGTGCTGTTTCAGCAGGAAAGGCAGCAGCATTAGCAGACCTCCGTCATGGACAATCCACCAGATATCAATATTTCCACCAATCTTCAGCAGAAATTGAAAAAAAAGAAATCAGAATTTAAATTAAACAGTTTTTGAAACACACATTGTATTTTGTTTCTTTCTACTAACTTTGTGATTTGATTCGGGATAGAAATTGATTCCCTTGGGCACAATCAGTGCCATATGACAGGCGGCCACAGTTCGCACTGTTTGAATAAAAGTCTTCCAGCTATAACGACCTTCCTGTCGCCAGCTGTATGGCCAGCCAATGATCACGGTGTTTGGCTTCATGCCTCCAAGGCCAATTGTCTGAATGCTGAAATAGTAAAGAAATAGAAAATCGTCAATAAATATCAGTCTTCCTCTGGATTTCGAAAAATTAAAGATTTATACGATTTTTGGCGCAGTTTGTCTAAAAAAGGTGCAAAAGTCGCAACAAACGCTAAGTTTTTTCCATTATTGTCGATCAGAAAGTCTAGATAACTTGGAAAATAAAAGAACGCAAAAAAATCGCATGACATTTTAGAAAAATAAATAAGTTAGCTATTTAGCTATTTTTGTCGCTCAGCATCGACGCGAATATGAAACTTATCCATCACAAACGCAAATTAAGAGTCACGAAATGAATGAGAAAAGTAAAAGTAGCAAAAGATTGCCATTAAAAAAGTATGGCTGTACAAATGACACTTACACTGAACTGAGGCCCTCGCCAATTTCCTGGGCAACGAGAACATCACAGAATCCCTTAACCTTCTCATCCGTCATGTATTTGCGTAGTGTAGTCTTTGCATCCACTGCCTTATTTGAAATTTTTGTGTGATCACCTTTTATCACAGACACACAAATTGTCAGACCCTTGCCAGCCTTTAATTGCGTGGCAAAGGAGAAGATTTTCCTATACTTCGGTATGAGGTTGTCATTTAGTTTCGATAGCACCAAAATCTGTGGACGCCAATTTTTCGTATGTGGTGGGCCTTCTTCCAGGCGCTGTAGTGAGTATCTTGCCGCAGTTAGCGCCATGCCCCGAATGCCATCGCCCCATTCCTTCTCGGCACTGCAATAGATCAATCACAAATCAATTTTGCTCTTGAATTGTATTTCAACTCAATTTTAATTAAAAAATATTTACATTTTAAATGATATAATGATAAAAGTTCTTGAAATACCTTTATTTTTAATGATTGATTGATTTAAATAAGAACTTACCCTCGATATTCGATGTATTTGTATATAACAATTGCCATGCTTATGGCAATGAGTGCAAAGTACCACGATGTCATGATCATAACTGATATGCACAGTGTAAGTCCCAACAAGGATAAGCTCCAGTGATAGAATTTGAAGCGTGGTCTCCAATTCGGCGTTCGCAGCAAAGTTTGCACCGCGCAGGCCAAGTTAACAAAGCCATAGCACATCAGGAAAAACATTGACAGCAAAGGCGCCAAAAGATCAACGTTTCCTAAAGTATAACAATAGATATATGAGTATAAATAAATGCGTATTAAATATTATTTGCGAGTTAAGTTTCGCAAATTAGATTCAAGCATTTTGCTAATAGATAATTAATTTTACCTAGTAAAATGCCACATTGACAGATGACAATGGTTAAAAGCAGAGCTCTCACTGGCTCCCCGCGCTTCGAAGATTTTGCGAATGGGGCCAAAAATGGTATTATCTCATCCTTGGCAATTGCCTGCAGTAAACGTGGTGCGCCCGTCAAGCTCTGTAGTCCAGCTCCCAGCGTGGATAAGAATGAACCGATCAATATCACCCACTGATTTGGCCACGCAATGTTGGCCACAACCAATTTGCCACCAATCGATTGACCAAATCTATTGGGAAAATGAAATTTGTCATATGAAGGATATAGAATTGATGGAATAAGTTTCTTACTTGTCTCGCAGTAAAAGATTATCAACAGTGCCAGCGAAAAATAGAACACTTGATAGGTAAACAGTACTTGTTGTTAAAATAGCACAAATTGTGCCAATGGGAATACTCTTTTGGGCATCAGCCAGATCTCCCGATCGATTGGAGCCAGCCATAATGCCTAATTGGAAGAGGAACAGAGATAAAAATCAATTGATAACGAATAAAGAATATATTATGACTTATGTACCTGTGACTGAGGGAAAGAAGATGCCAATGAGCAGCGTGAAAGATGTCGTTATATCGGCCATAATTTGATTGTACGACTGTCCGCCAAGATTTTCAATATCGACGGAATCCTGACCATATGATATAAATTGTCCTTTCTCCAAAAACGATGGCCATATATTGTCGTAGAAGACTCCACTGGCCAGACCCTTGATGCCTTTTACCCTGGTCACATTGTGGTCTGGAATATAAATAATTTCGATTAACAAAGCATTAACAACTTAGTCGAAATGTTTAAATTACTTTGGAAATAATCGTCGCATTTATGATCGGGACAATACAAATCGAATAGCAGTGGATCCTCCTTGGTACAGTTCTCGATTGGAATGTCCTTCAGGACACGTTTGCCCAGCACGCATAGACTGTAATATGAATGGGGAGTAATAATAATAAGTGAAAATATATTTTGATACACTTGAATCCAGCCACAACTTACTATAACTTTTCATTGCCGTGAATATTGTCGAAAATTCCAACATAGACAGCAATTATGGAGAATATTACACACGCCAGGGCAACCGTTGCGAACTTGTTGACAAATTTGACACCCAGAAATACAATCATACCTAAGCAATAAAAGATAACATAAATTTTTGTTCGATTTTCTGTCATGAGTTGACTTACCCATAAATAGCAGCAATATTGTGCCGTAGACTCGGAAGTTGTTGTACATGGCCTCGGCATCTTTGGTAAAGTCCCCGAATATAGATGCCCAAGGTGCCATATATGTCTGCAATTAAGGATCTATATAATAACTGAATCATTGAATACACATAAACATCTCATACCAATACGATTTCAACGGCACCAACAATATACATTGCCGCTGCCAACGTTGTCCCCGTATAAAACAACATCCCCACAGCTCCGCCAAATTCAGGTCCAAGGGATCTACACAGAACCAGATATATGTATGAGAAGTGTGCATATAAGATATTATCTAGATAACTGTACCGTGATATCATAAAGTAACTTCCGCCCGCCGGCACAACTCCATTCGTTGCAATCGCTGACATGGATATAGCCGTTAGCATCGTCTAGAAGTCGATCGATAATTGAAACTGAGGATTCAAGACAATTCGAAAGAGTATTCTTACCACACAGCAGCAGGTCAGAACAATCAAGAATCCACAAATAGCGCCTGCAGTGCCAACAACCCATGTTAATCGAATGAACAAGATTACACCAAAAATATTCTGAATGCATGGCAAGAAGACTCCAATTAAGGTGCCTAGAAAACACAGATATATCATTCATAAAAGAAGAAATGCTTAAAAGGTAAAATTGTATGAAATTTAAAATTGTTAAATGTTTTATTAAATAAGAGTTTCCTGATGACCGTTTAAAAATAAGTCTATCAGGTGTGCTACAGAAATCTCATACAAATTTATGTCAAATTCAAGCGAAAACGATGTCTGTGGCACTCCTGTATATTTCAATTTATTCAAAGCTATAGATACTTTTAAACTGTATCTGAAACTCACCCATTCGAGCTGAGGGCGGCGATGGCTTGGCATCGGGATCGGTGGCAGCTGGTATCGTATTTTCATAATTGGCAATTGATGAAATGAATGTTGAAATGTGTGGCCTAGTCTCAAGATCATCGTCATATAAGTACAAATTGGGATCGATTGTGGATTTCTGATTCTCCTCTGCACTGTGGACATCGCGTGAATCTGCACAAGCCAAATTTAATAAATATTTATTTCTTTTGTTTATAAATCACAAATGTAAATTCATATCATTTTCAAAAAAAAAAAAAATAGAATTCCAATAAATAGTTAAGTCTTATATCTATTCGTTATATGATCGTATACGTATAAGCTAATTTATAAGTATAATTTCGAAAGCGTGCAAGTGGACTGCTTGCTCTAAGACCAAGCAGTGAGCGTACTGCAGCATCCAAACTGCTAGAAATATGTCTTAAATTTATAACGAATATGAACGGTTGCGTTTTAGTATACGTTTTAATTCAAAAGTGTTGAAAAATAAATTAACATAATTATATATATGATCGTATACATGTGTATAAGTAATTGTATAAGTAAATGTATAAGAAAATGTTCGTAAGCATATGCATCCAAAGCTTGAGAAAGCAGTTCGCTTACTGTCGCAGCCAAACATTCCCTTCCCCTTCATAATAGTTAGTATAAATTAAACAAATATCTTATATTAATGTAAAAATCTAAATTCACACTTATTACGAATAAATAAGTTAATTTAATTATATCTTATTTTTATAAGTTGAATGATCTTTTAAGTATAAGTAAAAGTATAAGTTCGTATGTGCGCACTGCTTGCGCTGAGAATCATTTGGACAACAAGCAGTGCGCTGTAGCAGCGGACACTGCTTCCTCCCTGACCATTACAACTTTTTATACATTCCCCAAGCATTGAATACTTTAACCTGTTTCGTAGTTCTAGCATTCTGAATATCATTGTAAATAACTGGAAAACCATAGTTAGTACTCGTAGAAAAATAAGTTTTCATATTCATACCTGCATGTTTAGTCTCGGATGTGGTTCCATTATGTTCTGATGGCATTATATTCACTTCGTTGGAATCATCCTTTTCACTATTACATTGCATGTTACCGCTTAGTGTAAATTTTACACTTTTCCCAGATCACGGAAATCACTTAAAATTAGCTAACACTTTGGGGCGTTATAAGGATAACATTTTCATAAATATTTGAGCATTATAAATGTTTTATTATGTAATACAAAGCCCATACAATATTCGGCCAATAATAAAATACTTTTTTAGATAAAGAGTATAAAGAGTGGTTTTGTTTTTTTTTTTTTTTATTAAAAAAAGGTTTATAATTTCTTAAAGACTGAAAAGAAAAAACGGGCAAAGTTAATTATGGGGCTTGGTTAAAGATACTTTTTCCGTATTCAGCAAATCCCTGGCTCTCTTTAATAATCGAAAAGAGAATTGGGCCAGCTACCTCGGATATGTGTAGCTGGGAAATCTAGGTCAAGAATTTTAAGCCCGTCAAGATTATGAGGCATATGAGCAAAAAGCCATCGAGATGAAAATAACTAAACACTTGATAACTAAAAAGCTATTCTCATTTTTCACTGGCACTATTTTGTATTTATTTAACAACTATTGTATCTTTTGCAATTGTTAAACGGATTTTTATTGTTTGGTGCTTTTTTTTCTATTGTATGAACCTGAATTTTATGTAACTTTGCACATTGTTGTTGTCATTGAATTTCAATATATTTAGTATGATTTTTGGAATCCAGCGAAGACGATTAAATTTGTTATATTTTATTTGGAACGAATAAATAGAAAAACTTAAGAAAACTGTTTGTATGCTACCGAATAAAAATTATGTTGCCCAGGACTCTGAGCATTGAAATTGAGATGAAAACGAAAGCTTCTGTCTACACACAATTTCACCCCGTGTCCTGTGAGATAGAGATACAGAGAGAGAGAGAGAGACGCCAACTGCAGATACATACATACATACTTAAATCTGTTTAAGTATTTGTATGGGAAAATCCTCTCCTTGCCTGCACACAGCATCAGTTCGGTGAGAAGAAAAAGCAATCACACGCACACACACAGACACACACGCATAGCTGAGCTGCTCTCAAAGCTTTTCATAGTGAGCTTTAATCTGCTGGTTGCGGTAAATGTGTCAGCGGGACATCTGGACATTTACACATACACATGTACTGCGTATGTAAGACAGCAATATTTGCAGATATAAGTCTTAACCTATTAACATACTTAGGCCTTAATGCTACTAGTATTTATTAAAGTCCTTATTGACACACATACACATTGTACATATGTATGTATTACAAATGCGTATAAGATGCACTGCTTCCATTCGCATACTGCAGCACAGCAAGCAGTGCGCTTTTTTTTATTAATACTTACCTGATGTGAATAACTAAATAACTGTACCTTGTAAATCATCATGAGTATCGCCTAGAAGCTTGCCACTGGCTGATTCATCCTGAAGATAATCCAATACAGTGTCCTCGTCTGTTTTTGTGACTTGAAATCTATCCGGCATAGTAATGGCTATGGAGCACTCTGCAATATTTTAAATAATATATTGCAGACTATCATTAAACTCATTTGCATTAATCAGTAATTAGTTTATATAACGATGTATTATGTATATGGACATTTCCATTGCTTTGCCGATCAGCCGTTACGGGCTGAGAGAGAGAGAGAGGGAGAGAGAGAGAGAGACCCTTCACATAAGTTGAGACTATGCGTAGCATCGCTTTATTTTTGATGTATTCACAGTTGCCACAATTGGCGTTATTGCGCCAAAACTGGCTCTTTCTATCCTTTTGGCGCAATGACACTTGTTTTTTCGGTTTTTTTTTTCATCAGTTCAAAATCAGTTATTTTGTATTTATTTATTTTTATTTAATAACATATTCACTAGATTAAGATGAAAATTCAAATATAACATGAGCTGTAATAAAAAAGTTTTGGCTCTTTTTAGTCAGTTTGGTTCATTTTTTGTTTGATTTTGACTCAATCAGATATTTTTAAGTGGTAATCGTGGATGCATTTATACAGTAGAAACATATTTACATTGATTTGCGACGCGATCATTATTTGTCACGTTACCAAGTTTATACGACAGCTTAAGCTTGTATGAGTTTACCAAGTTTACCTTTTAGCGCTGTACTAAAAACACTTAGCGCCTTTAAATTTATTAAACAAATCAGCTGAGTCTCATAAATTATATATTGAATGACGTGAAAAACACGTACATATGTATGTACATACATAAATTATAAAAGTCATCACGATTTTTGTGAAATCTGCAACGCAACAGCGATCATCATTCTCCATGAAATTCTCCTTTATGCTTTGGACAGCACTCTTCATGATTTACAGTGTAAATTTTACACTGATGTATGTACGCACATACATACATATACGCATCTTATGTATGCATGTATGTATGTATGCATGTACATATGTATATGATAAGTAAATTTGACATCAGCTGATCACATGCTCTTAATCTAAAGCTTATGTTCTTATTACTTAATCTTATTAAGTACATATTGATGTATGTATGTGTAAATATGTATTTACATGCTTACGTATGTTCATTCATTCATTATGTATGAACACCGTTTTATATAAGTTTGTACATACATACATACAATATATACATACATACTTACAAGAAATAGTTTTTTGGCTAATTGTTTGATTAATGAAAATATGTACATTCATATAAATACATACAATTTAACAAAAAAATGCATAAATTAATCAAAATTAACATTCTGTTAAATTGAATGTTACTTCATATACATGCACTTATCCACACACTCACATACATACACACGTGCGTATTGCAGACTTAAATTTAAGTGTAGAATTATTTATGTGTGCGATTGTCTGTAAGTTTGTATGTAGATATCAGCTGTATCAACTGTAAACTAAATTAACCAAAAGTACACAATGAATGCAAAGGTGCATAGTAAGTATTTATATGTACATATCTAGTTATTTAAATGTTTGTTTTTATATGGATGTATGTATGTAAATGCAGCCATCTACTTACATACATACATTCATACAATAACATTTACACATTGTGTATGCATTAAAATGATATTTACTTGAGTAAGCGCCTTTATTTTTAAGGTGAACAACAGCCGGAAAAGGTTCGGAGCTTCCTTATTTGCTATTGTAAATTTGCAGCTTAGTTAAATTTATTTTCCTAATATTATGCGAACTTTTCAATTGTACGAATAAAATTAAACTATCATATTGAAGGCGCATGAGTAACAGAAAACAATTTTCTACTGTATATAATTTGGAGTCGTGAGTTGGGGGAAATACTGTTGTATTAATGAAAAAAGTAACTGAAAACAAATGAAGAGCATTTAGGACACATGGATGGATACCGTTTGTACTTTAGAAAAAAACAATAATCATTGAGCTCCATTTATGTATGTACATGCATACATACATATGTGCAAATATGTACATATGTTGTTAGGCATACTGACAGATGTACATAAATTTATTGTTTGTTTTTTGCTATGTATTTGTATGTATGTACATTTGTACATATTATCTACAAGTAAAAACATAGACATATAGGCATATTTATGGTAAGTATGCATGTACGTATGCATACGCTCTGCTAATAAAATATGTAAAGTGAAATTAAAAAAAACACATTTATGCAGCAGCTAGAGATGGACTTTCTCTTCACTATTGATATTGTGTGCATGAGAGATAGATTGTATGTGTATGCATAGGTACATAAGTATGTGTGATCTTAGAGACAATCAGTGAAAAACTGAGCACTTAATAAGGTGAGTAATTAAGTTCTGGTATTTAATGCATTCTAATCTCAGCTTCCTTAAAATGTGATTGATTAATGATAAATACTTATTGTATCTTATGCCTACGCTTTCTAAAAAATATGAGTAAATATAGGATTAAATCATAATATATTTTCAAATAATTAACAATTTGAAAATTCCACTGGATTAGCCGACATTTTTTATTATTAATAATGTACCTATTTTAAACAAGTTCCAAATTCGTGTTATTCAATTTTCTTGAACTGAAAAATCAAGTTCCGTTCATTTTGAAATAATTATTGATATTTTGTGTAGGAGCCAGTTTGGTTCACATATTGTAATTAGGAATCACAATTCAAATACACTGAGTTATTTGAGTTAAGCGCTCGACTAAAGACATACCCTATCCTAAATTGTGTTCAATATAATTTTTAGTAGATAGTAGTAGAAATTTATAATCAAAATCTATAAATTCCTTCTTGATTGCCTTCCGATAGTTTTTATTTTCAGTCTGATAAATCAAAAAAATCCTAACCTTACTTTTTATTTCGCACTTTTTTCGAATCTGTCGATGCTAACTTATCCATAACTCAAAATTTGCACCATTTTTATACCAATTTCCAAACACAAAAGCTAAGATTTCTTTTGTTTTTGCTTTATTGTCCATTTTTATACAAAATACGCATAAAATGCAAGTTACGAGTGTAAAACATGTAGGTCTTTGCTCTCATTACCAAAATTAAACCACTAGAATAAATATTAATAACTATTAGATATGTATGTCTTTTATACCAAATGTAAATGTTTCCCAGCATTCCATTTTCCCATCCGAATAGCATCCTACAAATATACTGAAATTTGGACGAAAAAAATACGGATTTTACAGAAATTAAGATGGTGGTAAAGCCCATAATGTGGCCGTCTTGTCTGCAGACGTTGAGATAAAGGAAAATTCGGTTGGATGCCATCTGATGGTAATAGCCTTGTCTTTATGCCTTGCCACGACCACCGAGGCGAGATCGTTGGCCAGATCGCCCTGAAGATCGGTGAGCTTGATGGTGTTATCATAGCTACACGTGAGCATATAGTAAGCAGATGGAGAGAATCGTACGCATCTTAAGTGAAATAATAGAGAATGTGCGATAATTGAATATACTTTAGGTGTGATCAGTTGAGGATGTACCTGATTTCGGCGTCGTGCGGATAGAATCGTTGTATAATACGATTTCCACGAATGTCATAGAGTACACAGGCGCTATCTGCGTGTCCTGAGACCAGAAGTCGTCCCGTCGGATCCACACATACTGCAGTTACTGGCGAGTTCTGTAGAGCTCCTCCCTTGTACTCATTATCAAAGGAGTTGACAGCAACATTCACCCGGAGATCCCAAAATCGTATCGTTTGATCCTGCGAATTACGCCATGAGTGAAATTAAATCGCGATTAAAATGATTGCTAAGTAACTACCTGAGATCCGGACACGAACATTGCATTGTTCCAGCTGTACAGAGATGAAATGTGCCCGGTATGACCACTAAACACCTGAAAGGGCATTCCCGTCACACAGTCGGTAACGTAGATCTTACAATCGCCGGCTCCACCGCTCACAAGTAATCGCGATTTCGTCGATGAGTTGTCCAGGAAACACATATCCCGGACAGTGCCATCATGCATGTTTAGTTCGACCTCATGGCCCACCAGCTGGTTAGTGTCTTTGTTGAATCTCATATACTTGATGGTCTTGTCATTTGATCCAGTTGCAACGATTTCGCCATCTGCAGACCAGCATGTGCAATATATTGAGCCTCTATGATGTTTTGTCCGTTTACATAAAACGGATGGCGGATAAATGTGTTCCTGATCTTGTCTAGCAATTTATAAATAATTAAGGAGTTATTGGAAATAAGTAAATTTAAATATTACCTCAGCTTGGACAGTTGCGGATATTGGCAAATTCGAAATGTTTTGGAATTCGATCCCACCGCGTAAAGCTTTCCATCGGGATGGAAATCAACACTCCGAATCGCCTGCGAATCCGAAATTGTTGTAACAGCTACAAAATGTGAACGATCATCACTCTAAAATATGTTCAAGTTGATACAAATTAGTCAACGATCGTAACAAAATCTCAGAAACTATCACACACAGTCACTGAGTATCTAAATTTGGTAAGACCACATCACAAAAACGGGTAGAGAAATTGATCTTAAGCTGGCAACAAGAAATTCGATGATTTCTTATAAACAAAGCTTAAAACATTTTTACTCACCTCTCTTAAATTTGTTTCTCTCTCGTCAGTATTCATTAAAATAATATAAAAAGAATTTGTCTAAAAAATTCGAAACTTTTCTATGTAAAATAACGCAAATTGTGGACCAGACACGCGAATGTAATATCCAGCACAATTTCGTTTTATATTAAAACTAATTAGGGAAATTAATAAAAAGAAAGTTGGGTTCTGTTGTGATATTTTTCACGAAAATATCGAAAACAAACTCCATAACATTGAGGGAAGAAGAAAAATAATAAATTAGGTCGTAGTATGCCCTAATTTTATAATAAATATTAATTTATTTATTTAGAAACACCTAATTGGGGAATCAAAGAATTCCGAAGTGGAAAAAGGAAACTTATCGAAACGCAACTCACCACAGGGTGATTCAAGAAGACCTCTGTTGTGTTTATTTTTAAATGTGATTTAAATATATTTATTAAAACAGTCTTTTATCAATATTATTAAAAAAGTAATAGTTATTTGATTTGTTAAGGAAAACGTTTAAGTAGTGTGAACTTTCTTTAGTTGATAAATTCTTGCTGATGTGGTCAGCTGCATCTGCTGTTATATTTTTATGTGTTTATTTAACTGTATTTGCTAATATTAATTAATGGGCAATAAAACAAGGCAATAATCTTTAAATCGCCTATTTAATTTAATAATACATTTTCTTTTTTGTCATGTACCGAAATAAAATTGCTTATCATCAACAGTAATCGCTAAGTCAACTCTGCTATCGACAGTTGCTAGGTCCCATTTTCTTTTCTCTAATTTTAATTCACGCTGCACGAAATTTAAATGTAAATGCTTTTATTTGTTTATTCAATAAAGTACAACTTCAATAAACTAAAAAAAAATATAAATTATCTAAATCTAAAATAATGAAGTTAATTATTTTAAAGAATGTATGTTAAGTGGTTTTTAATTCTTGGCTGCAAACAACTTGTTTTACCAAATTTGGATCAAAGCTGCCACACTGTTGCACTTATGTGTTTTTTTTTTTAATTTTGTTGAGATTTTCAGGCCTGTTCCGGTTTTCACTTTCGGCAAGATTTTGCGAATTGAATTTACTTGACATTGAGCTAGTGAGTTTGAATTCGGAAGGAATAAATCGATGATTTTGGCATGCTTAGCATAAAATTAAAGTGAAAACAAAATATGTATAAAATTCTCCAATGTTTTAGGAATAATGCTACATCATCAGATAAACAAAAAATAATTTATTTGATTTTTAAATCATTTTTATTTCATCACGCCTCAAAATCGCTAAGACTCTAACCTAACATTTTTGTCGGATTTGCTCGACCTGTTCTAATTTCCGCAAGTATTTGTGGAAATGAATGATAAGTTTATTAGAGCGCCTTTGTAGGTAAGGAAAGTTGTAAATATTATGGTATATATTTAAAACAACAATTAAAGTGCTTTTAAGCATTGCGTAAAATAAAGAGTTCAATTGCTTGTTTTTTAAATGCTAGTTGTAACAAAACTGTTGTTGTTTAATGCAAAACAAAGGAGATTATTTTTGTAAACAAACACTGTGCAACAGCTGACAACTCTGCAAAAAGACATTGCTCAGCACTGAAACCAACCCGCGCTTTCAAAAATGCAAAATTTATATTAAAAGTAGGTTTTATCTTTGAAAAATGTTTCCACTTATGATTAAATAAATTTTTGATGAATTAATTACACATTTTGCACTCAGAACATTTTCCAGCACTGTTCTGCTAGAAATTATCCAACACAATGTGGGAGGGAAATTCGGAGGGTAATTCGAGGGAAATGTAAAGGAATTTTAAGGGAAATTCGGTCGAATCTTGCGAATTGAAATTCGAAAAAAACAAGTGAAAACCGGAACAGGCCTGTTTATAATAAATTTAAATAATTAAATAATAATAATACATCAAGTGCAATTCAAAAAACCAAGAAAATTATAAAATTGATTCAAAGTTCTACCTTCAGTATTTATTTAAAAAAAAAAACCAAACAATGTTTAATTTAACATCTTTTCTGAAAAGAGTTAAATATTGTCAAATATGATACCGTTGCCAAGATTGCCACCGTATTTCTTTTTGCATGGGCAATCAGCTGATTAATGCATTTATTTATTAGAGGTGTGTGTTGCTCCGATGCTTCGATGTTTGCTGAACTCATAAATATTTCTTGGACACGGCTTTATCTGTAAATCTCATCTGTAAAAGGGAACATATTTTGAAATTATTTCTTTCCGATAATTATCAGTCCGTAATTATCAGGATTGCTTATTTTTGTTGTAATAAAAATATTCGATAGTGACCTGCACATCGAATGTTTCACTCGATGTTTCTCCGCCTCTAATTCAAACATCATTCTAATTTTTTAGTGTTGGGTAAAATTGCTCATTTAGGTGAACATGTTCACTTGTTCTTTTTTTTAGGTGAGTCAACTCACTTAGATTACTCACTTGCTCAGATTGCTCACTTGCTCATTTGAATCTGATGGCTACTCAGGTTATCTTTGATCCACAGCTCAAAAAATATTTACAATACTTGCATTGAGCTTGCTGACTTCCGACATCTTCGAAATGGCTCCATATTTTGCTACACTTTTTGATAAGCGACACTTTGAGTATTTAGCTTTGACTCTAATCCAACAATGTGTATTTTCAAAGAAAGAATCTACACAAAATGCCCTAAGAGCACAGAGAAAATTCGAGCAAAGTGAGCAATATGAACAACTGAGCCAAAAGCACAAGTGAATAATAAAGAGCAATTCGGAAGGAACATGTTCACTTGCTCACATCAGGGAGCAACTCTTTTTTGTTCACTCACTCATGAGCAACCCAACACTAATTCAAACATCATTCTAATTGGGAAATGGAAGGTGATCGCGTGGTCAAGAAGCAGAAAATGTCGGCTCTGGAACAGCTTAAAACAATTACTACAATAGTTGCCGATACCGGTGATTTTGAAGGTAAAGTTTGTACTTTATTTTCATTTCTATTACTACTGCAATCAAACAACTTGCAACTCAATGTGCATTTGCTATTCAATGTGCATTTACTTTTTCATATGACAGATGTATGTACATGTGTAATAACATGTGTGAGTGTGAGACTTTAAAATCTAAGCTTATTGGATAAACTGAGTTCCAATCGAGAATATGAATTTATCTTCATTATTCTGATCGCATTATCTGGATATACATGTATGCTTACGTATATTTTCATATCTATGAAGTTCAAATCAAAGTTAAAGTCGAAGGTGAGTCCGACTTTTGTTTGACCTTAAAGTGTGTTCATACATACATACATGTATAAATGAAAGTAATATGATAAGGTTCTTTTTCAAGGGTAAATGTTATGCATGAATGAATGAATGCAAAAGTATACACAAAATTTGCAGTTTCAGCTCATTTTTAATGGCTGTTGGCCCAAAAATGCAAGCGCAGCTCGTTGTTGGCCATAATTGCCTGATCGAGAAATTAATCACAAATGTTTATTACGCTAACGACTAACCCTGCGCTTATTTTGTTCTAGCTATCAATGTCTATAAGCCTACGGATGCAACGACTAATCCATCGCTTATTTTATCTGCTTCAACTATGGAACGCTATCAATACCTAGTACTCAGTGCAGTTGATTATGGAAAATCTAAAGCAGGGTAATGTATTTAATCTTTAGTTTAACCAACTGACTCGTAGTATTTTTTTTATTTTTGTTTACCCTTGAAATGCATTCTTAGAGATGTGCTCAGATAAAAATTTGTTCCGTTCCCAACTGTTTCACGGACTCGATAAATATTTTCACAGCTTCCGAATTCATGACATTCCGGGACTCTGAATATTTCGTATATTTCCGCATGCATGCTGTAATCCTTGCTATTTCCCTGACCTTTTAATATTTAGTGTACTTGTTAAACAAGTCTGCTCAGCAAATCAATCAGCTACATTTTTAATTTTGTACAGTCATAATATCTTACTTTTTTCTTAAATATCTTTTTAGATCTTTGGAGAATCAAGTAGCTGAAGCCATGGACTATCTGTGCGTCTTGTTTGGCTGCGAAATTCTGAAAATTGTGCCTGGAAGGGTTTCGACGGAAATCGATGCTCGCATCTCGTTTGACACCGAGAAAAGTGTAAAAAAGGCATTGAAGTTAATTGACTTGTACAAATCCTTTGGAATTGGCAAGGAGCGCATTTTAATTAAATTAGCCTCAACTTGGGAGGGTATAAAAGCCGCCGAAATTTTGGAAAAGGAACATGGTATACACTGCAATCTGACGCTTCTGTTCTCATTTGCCCAGGCGGTGGCCTGCGCTGAAGCTGGCGTTACTTTGATCTCTCCATTTGTTGGACGTATATTAGATTGGTTTGTGGCAAACACAGATTCCAAGAAGTTCGAACCTTTGCAGGATCCTGGTGTGTTATCCGTTACGAGCATCTATAACTATTACAAAAAATTCGATTATAAAACATTAGTAATGGGTGCATCGTTCAGAAATGTCGGCGAAATAAAAGCATTGGCTGGATGTGACTTGCTCACCATCAGTCCATCCCTGTTAAAGGACCTGGAAAAGGATGAGAGTGTTGTAAAACCGCATTTGTCAGTTCACAATGCGAAACTGCAGAATGTTGAGAAAATCTCTGTCGATGAGTGCAAATTTAGATGGTTACTCAATGAAGACGCAATGGCGACTGATAAGCTATCCGAAGGCATTCGAAAATTCGCTGTGGATACAGTGAAACTCGAAACTGTTATTAAGAAGCATTTTGCTTAATATTCTTGACCACTTTTTATTTGACTTTTTTTGTTTGGAATTGGTTTAATTAATAATACGCTAAGTAAACCCTATGCATTTACTTAAATAAAACTATTTTTGTATCGAAATCTAAAATAACATGTATCCTTAATAGATGGCTTACACTGCATTTCAAAACCATTTAAAAAAAAAAAAACAAATTTCTAAACATTGATTCTTAACAGTGGCTCCCTCTATTGCATGTTGTAAGTATGTTTATTAGCGAAGGTGTTACGCCAGAGAGTATTTCAAAGTACCTATACAAATACAAATTAGAGCATACATGTGTGAAACGGTAATCATTGAGAAATTTGAGCGGAGAGCGAAGCCGTTGCCAACTTTTTGAGAGACTGCAATTTGACAAACTGACATACATACATACATATGTGTGTGATGTAGATATGTATGTATGTACATACATATATATAATTGTGTTTTCAAAAACCTGTGCACAAACATACTTTCATTGATTGTACATTTACATATGTATTATAAAAATATCACCGATGTATATCTGTTTGTATTTACATATGTATGTATGCCCATTCATATATTATATGTTTGTACGTATGTGCGTATGTATCTAACAAGACAGAAAGATCTAGGAAGCTCATTTTAATTTTCACTATAGTTTCCTTTCGGTCATAAGAGTGTAAGTACTAAAACGGACCTTCGATCAAAATTTTACCCCAAAAAGACGAATAAATGCAAATACCTGATTTAATATTCCATGATCTACTTATGACAAAAACTAATCGAATATATATTTTTTTTTAATTAATAATGCCCTTCCATTTGTGAAAATGTGTTATATCTTGATTCTTGACAAATGCAAAAACGCAACGGGTTGAAAATTGGGATCGAGGTCGATTTTGCCAAATGTTGTGTTTCATCACAATGGTTCCTAATTAATTTGTATGACAACAATGATATAAGAAATATTTACATATGTATATTTGCACCATATAACATGACTATTTTTAAAAACAAACTGCACTTGTGTTAGCCATATTATACCCTTCGTCAAAAAAGGGCCATCTAGGGTATAATAAATTTGTACTATACTGATTCCGATAACTTAAGGATATTGAAGGTCCGATAACTTAAGGATATTGAAGGTCCTTAAGTTATCGGAATCAGTATCTTGATTTATGATGAGCTTTAATAATCGACAATCCTTTGGTTTTCTCGATAAGAAACAATTGAAATTGCAAATCGATAGAAATTGGTCCCATGTCATTTCTCTAATGAAATTAATTATTTAAAAAAAAAAAAGTTAAAAATTTGTACTTTCAAATTCAATAAACCAAGAAAATTATAAGTGCTCTTAAATAATAAATTACGTTTTAAAATTGCTTTGGGGACACGACACCCTTCGCGTGGTGAAGTTTAGTAAGAAATTCTACAAAAAAACCCTTAAAAAATCGAGAAAAATTCAACAAAAATGCGAGTGCAATTTTCAAAATTAAGCAAGTTTCGAATTTAACTCCATTTAACTCCAAAACAGCCAATGTGGCTATTGTGCAGGTTTAATCAAAATGCCTTTTTTTATTTGTAACTTCATCAGATTGCAGATAAAATATATAGAAATATCTGAAATACGTTCATAATACAGTCGAACTTCCCTAACTCGAATCACCATTATCCAAAGAAAAGGTTCGAGTTAGGGAGATATTCGAGTTATAGAGTTCTTTTCCCTAAGATTATTAATTTTACTGCCACTCATTTAGTTCGAGTTACAGAGAAATTCGAGTTAGAGAAGTTCGAGTTGGGGAAGTTCAACTGTATATGTATATAGCAAAATTCAAATCGTATTTTTGCGCCATACAAATCGTGTTTATAAGAAAAGAGCATCGATAATTGGCATATTTATTTATTTAAATTAAAAAATATTGAAGTTTCATTGTTATTGTCGTTACTTATTAACGTATAACATAAATGATTAATGCTTGTATTTAAAATGTTTACCCATAACTAATTTTCATTTTAAATGTATAAATATTTTAATATTTGACAGTTCTATTTTTAGGATCACTATACAGTAAATGCCTTATTAATTTGCACAACTTTATTATACCCACTTTGCTTTAAATGCAAAGTGTTAAAACATGAACATGTATGTATGTATAGACACACACATATAAGGAAAATTCTCGTACACCGTCGACCAACTAAATAGGACAAAAACAATTTTTAGTTGAATACAACAATAGTATAGATTTATTTTTATATTCATACAGGATCTTAATTTAATGTTGCCATTATAAAATATCCAAGAAATAGTCAACTTATTTTTTTGGGCAACAATTGTCTTTATTCAAGGGAACAGTATATGTATTTATATATATACTTGAACATATCACTGATACGTCCTTCAATATGGAAAATCGTGACAGAGTAAAGGATATCCTACGAATGAATCAGATTAAGCCCTATGGGATAGATAAGGGAAAGATGTATGGATTGGGAACAAGTTATTCCTGCAAAAGATCGACGTAGACTTGGTAACTGACAGACAGATCTGATCGACTCATTGTGTACTTATTTATATGCACATTCATATGTACATACATATGTACATACATATTGTATGTGCGCATACTTACATACATACATATATAATTATGTGAGGTTAGAGATGTCACCTTCTTTGTTTTAATTTCAGCTGTAAGACTTGAATATACCCTTTTTTTTTTGCTTATTTTAATAGTGTGTATTTTAATTAATTGTAATATATACATTGATAAGCAGGTGCAGTAAGCGTGCCAATAACTACACATACAAATATCTAAATAACTATGTATGTTGAGAGCTAAAATTTTAGATCACAGAACTAGTTCTTTTTTGTATGATCTAAATGCTCGTGCTCAAAACGAATTCATCCTAGATCAAAAGCTCAATATGGGATATTCAATGTGTACATATACATATATTCACAAATCTACAAACATTTAAACATATGAATTTTGAATGTGAGATAATTATTTATGTATGGACATGCATATATGTACATACATACATATATACATCAAATAATATTCAAACGTGTGTCTCTTTTTCTATATGCATACAAAAGTGTTTGTGTGAGTGTGTGTGTGTACACACTAACACAACCGCAACAAATCGGATAGGTGGTAAAGTGCTTAAAAGTTTGTGCGTGCTAAAAGTATTTTCCCGGGGCCAAAATAGAGAGTGTATCTAGTTTTGGGAATTTTGCCAAAATATATGAATTTTGTAATTCAAATAGACACTCTCATCAAGCAGCGTTCTCCTTGCGTTCAGTTGCCGTTGATCGTTATAATAGCGCGATCTTTGTGTTAGCTCTTGGTCGCTTGCAAACTAAACAAAATTATTATATAATAACGGAATTTTTGTTAAGAATTTATAAAATTGTAAGTTTTGTTGATATTTGATTTGCAACAATTCCAATAATTTAGTGTACAAAGAACATTTAGTGTAAATATACCAATTACATATATCCCATACATATGTGTGCATACAAATATTCAAATATTGAAAAATACCAAAAAAAATAAAAAAAAAAGGAAAAAAAAACCGCGGACATAAGGAAAAAAAAAGAAATTAAACACAAATATACAGATTTGGTCTTCTTGTTTAAAAAGTTGGTGCTTTAAAGTGTATTTTAAATAAAATTTTCAAAGTTATTAAACGAAAAATATATTCAAATTTGTAAATTCATTAAAATTCAATGTTTCACACCTCATATTCATACATACATACAAACATGCAAACATACATACACACATGGATAAAAAAGGAAATATGAAATAATTATCCACGTCTCCTGTAAATATTTCATTCTCAAAAGCTCTTACATTTATAGGTACATATTTACATGCAGCAAATGTATGCATGTATGTATGCACGTGTGTCCATGTGCGCCCTTTAATTGAATCACGTTTAAATCAAAGTGAAGTTTTTCATTTCTATGTATGTACACACTGGTACACAAATGCGTATGATTGTGCGTATATGCAATGTCATGCATATCCATAGGCACATGGATATGTTCAAATTGATTATGTAATCGAAATCATGGCAAAATATTTGAAATGAAAAACATTCTAAGGCAGGTGTGATTTTTAAAATTTTTTTTTTGTACATGCATATATACCTTAAAACACATTTACACATGTATATAATTACTTATGTATTTAGAGATATTGTGATTATATGCACGTGAATATGTGTGTGTGTGTGCGTGTTTAAGAGCGATGTATGCATGTGTATGTGTATGTTAATGTGTAAATGTAGTATCTGTGTGTGTGTTTTGTATATTTATACATACATGCAAAAGACTTCTAGCAGCTAAAGTTCTATTTTTAGCTATTATCTTGTAGACTCAAAAAGATTTTCCCCAAAAATACATATGTATGTATGTACGTATGTGCATACAAATATATATTTGCTAGTAGTACCTGCACACAGGCATACATATATGTACATATATTTATATGTATGTATTATCAGTATATTTATACACATACTCAGAACACATTTCATGAACAAAAACACAAATACAAATATATATGTATGTAAATACAAATTTTTGCACACTATATTATATGTATTATATAAAAACTTATATACCTTTGAAATACCCTTACAAATTGTACTTGAAACGTCTTACGAATGTGTAACTCATTAATAATATTACATGCATATTTCTGACCCCATAAACTACTTATTTACATATTTAGATACATACAGATGATTGGCAGCGAATCGCATAATTTCTTAAATCATGTATATGTATGTATGTATATAGTTGACATAGGAACGATCGTTAAACAAAAAAAAAGAAAGAATTTTTATGAAATTTCTTTGTGCTGCCAGATAAAACTGGTAGCTCGATCGGTGGGCAAAAATAGATGACAATACTAAAAAAATACTAAACATATTTCGAGCACAGCGCAGTTGGCCAGGTTCCGTGTCTACATACATATACATATACATACATATACAAATATATGTGTACATACATATGCATGCAGATACACTGGTCACTCAAAAATTATAACTTAAATTTATATTTCCCAAAGAATTTGTTTTAAGTATGTTTGCCTTCAAAGTCTATTTTTTTTGTTCATTTTGTCTTTTTATAATTTACGTAATTTCTTTAAATAATAGAGAGCAAATACAATCAGAGGAATTTTCTCAGGTACGAGTATTATGAAGATAAATTGGCTCTGTGCAATATTTAAGCAATTATATTTTTAGTTACAAATTTGAGGGCTCTAGCCATGACCATATGTCTATCTATGTCTGCCCGTCTGTCCGTCATGCGCAGCTGTATCTTACAAAGAATATACAACAAATATTTATTTAGATTTATTTGTGTAAAAGCATTTCGCTTATTTACATAATTTAATAATATAATTTATAGGAAATTAACAGAATTTCTTGCGAATCAACTGATTTTGTAATAATAAACTACTTGAACTACTAATTAAACCAACTCAAAAAATAGAACAACTAAACGTTTGAAATACACTTTCCGTTAAATCACTTGTCGCGATAAAACTTAAACTGTCGTGTAATCTTAGTAATAATGCACACGGTTGCATTTAGGGTGCATCAGTTTGAATCTCGATTTAATCAGTCTGCCAGTATCAAATTCCGATGTCGATAGCAATAAATTTTTTACTCTCATTTTATTTGATGCTTTGATGTATATCTTAAACTATTTTATATTAAGTTTGGAACTTGCTAAATTTTGAATGTGACACTCGACTTTTTGTTGAATTTTTATCTACTTTTTAAGATTTTTTTTAAAATTATTTTCTTAACTCACCACGCGAAGAGTGTCCGTCACCAAACTAAGTTTAAAATGAACTTCATTATTTTAGAAAATTTTTAGTTTTCTTGACTTCTTTGTAAGTACATATTTTTAATTAATTTTTTAAAGATAATTAATTTAATTATGAAATGACATGTGGGGAATTTCTATTGATATCAAGAATGTCGATGACAATACTTGGCGGCAACCTTAAAAACACTTAAAAATGTCTGATTGAGCCAAAATCGAACAAATAATGCCAAGAATTTTGTTGTTACAAATATTTCGTTCGAAAACTCTTAAAGCAACAACACATATTTCCCAAGTATTTCACATTTTCATCTTAATGTAGTGATTATGTTGATAAATAAAAATAAATATGTACCTAAAAATTAAAAAATAACTGATTCTGAACTGATAAAAAAAAGAGACAAATCGAAAAAACGTGTCATTGCGCCAACAGGAAAAAAAGAGCTAGTTTTGACGCAAAAACGCCAATTGTGTCAACCGTGGCTGCAACTTACCTTCTATGTTATCGATATTTTGATTATTGATAACAGCTAAAATCAGCCCTACACTGTCGATATTGTCATGTCATAGTCAAGAAAAAAAAACGCCGGAGAAACTTATTAATGAACGGCTTTTAACTGTTATTTTTTATCAGAGTACACATATGTATTTAGAACAAAAAACAAAAGCGCCATGGACGTATAATATATAAATATTGGTCGCAGTAAAAATTAAGTACTTAACAGAAAAAGTTCTTCGCTATTTTGAATGTTTGTTGAAAGTTGCGCTCATTGCGTCCGAGTGTTGTTCGCATTTACATAGGTGAACAAAAGTGACACGTGTGTGAATCTCATAAGTCAACGTTGCGAAAACTAATCAAAACTCATTGGTAATGAAAGAAATGATTATTATAATATTATCATGTGCTTAGATAAATATGTATGTGTTTGTTTTCTTAACATTTATTGCGATTCAACAGTCGTACGATGTATGTATGTATGTGTGTAGAAATGTATGTATGTATGCACAGACACACGTGTATTATTAAAATATCCGTGCGTCGTTCTTACATACAAATTACTTTATATACTTAGAGTTGCATACATATTTACGATTGTACGTACTTTTATACGTATATAATAGTATTTACGTAGTAGCCCTCATACGTGCTTCTTAGTTTTCCAAATCATCTTTATTGCTACAACTTAAATATGCCTGATACTCATTACGATATTCAAACGCAATATAAATTTATATATATAGACCCACATATGTATATACTGCTATATGCGAACAAGTACATGTCATACGTACATATGTATACACATATTTTTCTGCTGCTCGAACACTTGTGAGATACGAGGTAACAAAGTAGATATTTTTATTACCTGTAATCACCGAATTACGCAGAAAGATTTGTGCAATTTTGAATGTAACAAGTAGCAGGAATCATTGCATTATTTGTATATAATAAGGTAACATAGTTGCAGGATCAATGACCACGTCAGTCTATGACGATCCCATTTAGTTACTTATCGTCTCTTGACTTTTGTAATATTCAATCTATAGGTTTCATAAGATACTTTCGCTGATTAAAAAAAAGAAGTTTTTCTATAAGTAACCATTGTTCTTTATCAGTACACCGCGAAATCGACTCGTAATGTCTTCAAGTCTAAATTCTGATTGACGCACAAATCTTAAGAATAAAGGACTTCTTGAAAATTTGACACAATATGCGTCCAGTTCATTTTTATAGACAAAATCAAAGCACAAATTTTGTCAAATTTAACGCGTGCTATTATCGGACAATAAGAAGATAATTTAAACAGAGAAATGTATTTTACTTCAAAATTTTTTTCAGTTATGAAATAAATATTTAAATTTCTATATTGTCATCACGTCCGACGTATGAAATTGTCCCAAAACCAGCGTAAAATTCACATTTTATTTTTGTCTATGGTAAATTCTTTTTTTTGTTAGCTTTCAAACGGAATTTATTGTGATGAAATTCAATGTTGTAATTGTCATTTGATAAATACGAATTGTCATAATTATTATAAGTTTGATTTTGTTTTCCCATTTATTTCAGGGTACTGTACGCGGAGGATAACAATTCAAAATGGAAGACGGTCACGCAAAAACCGTCGAACAAACTCTGAACTTCTTTGGCACAGATGGTGAACGCGGTCTTTCTGTTGATCAGATCAAGTCGAACCAGAAAAAATATGGACCTAATGGTAAGCATTTGTTTACACTAAGTCATGTGATAAGATAATCAAATTAATCCAATTTTCTTACTATCTTTTTTGTTCCAGAATTGCCAACTGAGGAAGGTGCGTAAATCTGTTTTAAACTGCTGCATTAACTACTCTCATCATATATATTTGTAAAATCTAATAAATATTCTTTTAATTTATAGGAAAGAGTATTTGGCAACTAGTTTTAGAGCAGTTCGACGATCTTCTGGTGAAGATTTTGCTATTGGCAGCCATCATTTCATTTGTAAGTTATTGTTTGTTTCTTATTCTAATTATTGTTAATTTCACCAAATATGTAATGCATTAATGGATGCAAGGCAAGGCAGACCTCATTAATTATAGATATTATTGATCTAGAGTCTAGACCACGGCTCGTACCGATAAAGCCATGTCCGCTTGTTTCCATGCAAACTAATCATTGAGAGTGTTGTTGAAACTTGGTACAGATATGTATCATTGTTCCAAGACGAAATCAATCGGATTGAGTCATTAAATCTTATAGCTCCCATAGAAGCGATCGTTCGAAATTCGATGTTTACCATCATAAACTTTGTTGTTTCTTGAGATATCTCAATAAATCTCTGCAAGGATATCAAATCTTCGGTGATAACCGATAGTATATTTTGTATCTTGTTATTAGTTTACTAATTGATAATATACTCTATTTTGTTTTTAGGTATTAGCGCTATTTGAAGAACATGAAGAAACGTTCACTGCATTTGTAGAGCCCTTAGTCATTTTACTTATTCTAATTGCAAATGCTGTCGTTGGTGTTTGGCAAGAAAGAAATGCCGAATCAGCAATTGAGGCACTCAAAGAATACGAGCCCGAGATGGGTAAAGTAGTTCGTCAAGATAAGAATGGTATTCAGAAAGTGAGAGCGAAAGAAATCGTTCCTGGTGATTTGGTTGAGGTGTCTGTCGGTGACAAGATCCCAGCCGATATTCGTATTACTCACATCTATTCGACCACATTGAGAATTGATCAGTCCATTCTCACTGGTGAGTCGGTATCGGTTATTAAGCACACAGACGCTATCCCAGATCCACGTGCTGTTAACCAGGACAAGAAGAACATTCTATTCTCTGGCACCAATGTTGCTGCCGGCAAAGCCCGTGGCGTTGTTATTGGAACTGGCCTGATGACTGCCATCGGTAAGATCCGTACTGAGATGTCGGAAACGGAGGAGATCAAGACACCATTGCAACAGAAATTGGATGAGTTCGGTGAGCAGCTGTCCAAGGTTATCTCCATCATTTGCGTTGCTGTCTGGGCCATCAACATTGGACACTTTAACGATCCCGCCCACGGTGGTTCATGGATCAAGGGTGCCATCTACTATTTCAAGATTGCCGTCGCCTTGGCTGTCGCTGCCATTCCCGAAGGTCTGCCCGCTGTCATTACCACTTGCTTGGCTTTGGGCACCCGTCGCATGGCCAAGAAGAATGCCATTGTACGCTCCCTGCCATCTGTTGAGACTCTCGGCTGCACATCGGTCATCTGCTCCGATAAAACTGGCACACTCACCACCAACCAAATGTCCGTCTCCCGCTTGTTCATCTTCGATAAGGTCGAGGGCAGTGACAGCAGCTTTTTGGAATTCGAATGTACCGGCTCCACCTATGAACCAATTGGTGAACTCTTCCTTGGCGGCCAGCGTGCAAAGGCCAGCGATTACGATACTCTGCAAGAATTGTCCACCATCTGCATCATGTGCAACGACTCTGCCATTGATTACAACGAATTCAAGCAGGCTTTCGAGAAGGTCGGTGAAGCCACCGAAACCGCATTGATTGTGTTGTCCGAGAAATTGAATGCTTTCAACGTTAACAAGTCGGGATTGGATCGCAGATCGGCTGCTATTGCTTGCCGCGGCGAGATTGAGACCAAATGGAAGAAGGAATTCACTCTGGAATTCTCTCGCGATCGTAAATCCATGTCCTCCTACTGCACACCATTGAAGGCCTCCCGTCTGGGCACTGGCCCCAAACTGTTTGTCAAGGGTGCTCCCGAAGGTGTTTTGGATCGTTGCACACACGCTCGCGTCGGCACATCCAAGGTTCCACTTACCTCGGCGCTGAAGAGCAAGATTCTTGCTTTGACTGGCCAATATGGTACTGGACGTGATACTTTGCGTTGTTTGGCCCTTGCCGTTGCCGACAGTCCAATGCGTCCCGATGAGATGGATTTGGGTGACTCGACCAAGTTCTATCAGTATGAAGTGAATCTGACCTTTGTCGGTGTCGTTGGCATGTTGGATCCTCCACGTAAGGAAGTCTTTGATTCGATTGTTCGTTGCCGTGCCGCTGGTATTCGTGTCATTGTTATCACTGGTGATAACAAGGCAACAGCTGAAGCAATCTGCCGTCGCATTGGCGTCTTCACCGAGGACGAAGACACCACTGGCAAATCGTATTCTGGACGTGAATTTGATGATCTATCGCCTGCTGAACAAAAGTCAGCCGTTGCCCGTGCTCGTCTCTTCTCCCGCGTGGAGCCCCAACACAAATCGAAGATTGTTGAGTTCCTGCAGGGCATGAATGAAATCTCCGCCATGACAGGTGATGGTGTCAATGACGCTCCCGCTTTGAAGAAGGCTGAAATTGGTATTGCCATGGGCTCTGGTACCGCTGTGGCCAAATCTGCCGCTGAAATGGTCCTGGCTGATGACAACTTCTCATCCATTGTGTCCGCCGTTGAAGAAGGTCGCGCTATTTATAACAACATGAAGCAGTTCATCCGTTATCTGATTTCATCCAACATTGGTGAAGTTGTTTCCATCTTCCTAACGGCTGCTCTTGGTTTGCCCGAAGCTTTGATTCCAGTTCAGCTCTTGTGGGTGAACTTGGTACGTATTCAAATACTTTTACTAATTTGATTAATTTATTCATTGCCAAAATTTGTTATTTTAATTATAACTAGGTTACTGATGGTCTCCCAGCTACTGCTCTCGGCTTCAATCCACCTGATTTGGATATCATGGAGAAACCACCCAGGAAAGCCGACGAAGGTTTAATCTCCGGCTGGCTGTTCTTCCGGTTAGAAACGAGACCAAACATCTATATTTTTTTAATTTTTATTTTCGTTTTGTTAAACAATATGTAATAATTTGTACTTTTGTTTAGTTACATGGCCATTGGTTTCTACGTCGGTGCAGCAACTGTTGGTGCCGCCACTTGGTGGTTCATATTCTCGTCTGAAGGTCCAGGCCTATCATACTGGCAACTCACTCATCATCTGTCCTGCTTGGGCGGTGGCGAGGAATTCAAAGGCGTCGATTGCAAGATCTTCAGCGATCCACATGCAATGACCATGGCCCTGTCTGTGCTCGTCACAATTGAAATGTTGAATGCCATGAACAGGTGAGAGTCTCTTATCGCATTAATCAACGAAACTGAACTAAACAATCAATTGCTTTCTTTTCTCTTTTGCTTAGCTTATCCGAGAATCAATCTTTGATTTCGATGCCTCCATGGTGCAATATGTGGTTGATTGGTTCAATGGCCCTTTCCTTCACTCTTCACTTTGTTATTCTTTATGTGGATGTACTTTCTGTAAGTATTTTTCATGTTATCTCATACGAATTTCGAATATTTTGCTAAGAATTGCAAATTCGAGATTTAGCAAATATTAACATTGAAAATCATACAAGATTGATTAATAAGAGATTTTTTTTAATTTAACATTTTATATTTTATTTAGTACCAATCATAAAATACTTAATTTATTCTTGGAACATATTTTTTTTTGCAACTTGTTTTGTGTTGCTGATTTTAAATCGGTCAAATTTAAATACAATATTTATTCAATCGTAGTTTAGTTTGGATTACCTAAATATACTTTTCCTCGCTTTTGCATACACCTATTATTATATAAAAATATTTATATGAGAATTATTAATCATGATAATAATTAAAATATTGTCTTAACATTTTGTGTAATTTTCTCTTTTTAGAATGTCTTCCAAGTGACACCGTTGTCTGCTGAGGAATGGATAACTGTGATGAAATTCTCAATTCCTGTAGTTTTATTAGATGAAACATTGAAATTTGTTGCTAGAAAAATCGCAGATGGTGAGAGCATGATATATAAAATGCATGGGATTGTGTTAATGTGGGCTGTCTTCTTTGGCCTGCTGTACGCTATGATGCTTTAAGAATATAATAATTATAATCATTAAGCCCAACATCATTATTCTAATTACTAGCATAAAGTGTTACTAAATATAAAGAAACAAAAAAATAAGAATTACCTAAAAGTAACGACTTTAACCACAACAACAACAACCATTACAACAAACAACAACATCAAGAACAACATAGATTTGTTTCCCGAATATTACTAAAACTTACAATATTTTGATAAGCGATCAATTTACCCCTTAATTTAAAACCAACGCCGTGAACTGGTCAATAGATTATGAGCTAATGATTAATTTAATACGTATACATAAAATTTCTGTTTCTATTTCTGTTTCTGTTTGAAAATCTCGCATATTTTTTTGTTTATTATTTTTTCACCCTTTTTTTTTGTGTATATACAATGCTGTAGCTGAGGAACTTTCAGAGGTTTCAGAGAATGTTTAATTATTTTTTTTGGCTTAGTTAATTTCTTTCAGTGTATCTAACAACAAAAAAAAAGCAAAGTTCCAAACGTAGATTTTGTAGTATATTTAAACAAACTGAACAAAAACGGAAAAAAATTAAAGAAAGAAAAACGAAATAATTAATTGTAGTTATTGTACAATACTTCAAATTTGCATTCTCTACGAACGATGAAGAATACTTAAGATCTGTGTAAATATATTTCTTCAATTAGGGGTCATACTTAATAAAACTAATAAACTTTCGATACATTAGATAAATCCTGAATTCCTATTTATATAAATCTACATACACGACACATATACATATAAACCATATTTATTTATATATTTATATATATATATATATATATGTGTGTGTGTGTGCTCTAAATATTTTAGTTATGCGTAAAATCGTCAAGCGCTTGGCAAACAATTTACGTGTATGGAATTGCGGATATATATTTTGTATTCAATTTACTTATATGCGTTAAGTAGACTTATTACAGAGGCAGAGTTCGGTTTTAAATTTAAACAGATAATTGGTTATCCATTCCATAGTACATAAGAATTCGACGCTCTTGAACAAAATTTAAAAAAAAAAAACCAACACACGAGGAAAAATATAAATTGGCGAGTGTGGGTATTTAAATGGAACATCTTTATAATTTAGTTTAAATCAATCGCAATTACTTCTCCCTCCTATCAAGACTAAGGCTCAACACAGCCCAGATACCGACTTAAGATCCGGGATCTTTTAAACGGGCTACAATTGGATCTTTAAAGCTGCCTGGTTAGAATGTCGAAATGTTAAGCAATCTTTAAATTATCCAAGACTGAAATCTTAGCAAAAGTTGGCAGACTCTGATAACAATTTGAAACAAAAAAGACCTGACCGAGGATTTATTAGACTTTTTGGATCTTTAAGGTGATTAGCATTTGACTTAATGGGAAAGACTTAATCCGACTAATTAATTAATTTTTTGTAATGGGATCCTTAGATAGTTTCATTGATTCTTATTTATGAAAAGAAAAAAGAAAGCGTAGCAAATAATCTTTGACTTTCTATGAAAAAAAAAAAAAAAATAGAGTAATTAAGCATCTAACCAATTTTAGAGATTTCACTTAAATTTACATTACATACATTGTTATAAAATTATAGACGCTGTGAAATAAACAACAAAAAAAAAAGGAAAAAAGAATTACAAACAAAACATAATCATGACTACTAGTAAATATATATATACATTATATGCAAAACTAAACTTTGCGCCTACAAACCCATTGAATTGTGCAGTGGAGGCGTCTGCTGATCCCATTATAAGTAATAAGTAGCTTATTGAATGAATTGCCCGCCACGCCCCCTCGCCACGCCCACGCCTGCGCCATTGCAATTTGTTGACGAGCGTCATTGATTGATGATGATTGATGCGAATTGAATCCTTCCAATTACAACCATTTATTTACGAAATAATCTATTGTTTTATTTTATACAGTAAATCCCCGATTCGGTTAATTAGATGACACCTAATTAATTTAATTAAATAAATTAAGTCCATCCCTGCTATAGAAAAGTATGTGAAGTTGTTCAATTTTCGAAATACTAGTGTGCCAAAAACAAAAAACCAAACAAACTCTATGTGAATGCGAGAGATCTATTGCTGTACATTATGGTCTACAACAAAAAAAAAAAACAAAATCAGTCAAGCATATTCGCACTCGTAATGAAAAAAGAAAAAACAAAACCAACAAAAATAACGAATGAATTCATATTTCAAATTCAGCATGTAAGATATCTGAAACTTGATAACGAAATATAAATACTGAAACCCGAAACCGAACACTGGTCTACTTTTTAAACACCCCCCCCCTGCCCCCGCCGCACCACCGACACCTCCGACACCTGTAAGCAGGCCGCTTCCCTCAGTTGTTGCCGATTGCCGATGTTCTGCCCCTCAAGTTCTTTCCAGCTTTCCAGTTTCCAGTTTGCAAATGCATATTCAAATTGCTTATGGCTATGATTTGAGTTGATTTGAATCGATTATTGGTAATTATCGATAAATATATTATTGTAGTTCCTGATGTCGTCGATAAAAATAAATGGTAACAACGATCTTGGCCATTATTCAAACCGAATACAAACGTGATGGAGATCCTTATGGATGTTGTCAGATTTGTATACCTTTATAAATCTTGTATTAATTGCTCAGACAGCCCTGTTACCTGAAAAATTGCAAATTTGTAATCCAACATGAATAAAATTATAATTATTTATTTGAATTAGAAAGTAATGAAAAACTTTCTTAACTCTCTCGGGTTAGTAAGAATGAATTATCTAAATAAACATTACAAAACTATTAAATTACGTTGTTTTTCAATCAATTATTATTTTACTTACAGCTTTTAATAAACATTTAATTTTTAAGAAAACAATATATTTTGGTTTTTAATAAATAGAGAATATTCCGATCATTTCGACAAATATTCCTATTCATCAATCAGACCAAATAAATCGATTTCTCGTTCCAATGCCAAAAAGCTCCCGGGCTTGCTCTACAAAAGCTCTCTAGCCTTTTCTCTGATAGCTCTGGCCTGTGGCAATCAAAATGGCCGCCCTTATGCAACGAACAGATCATCGACCATGGAATTAAGCAACATGCCCATTTGGAATAAGTAATGTGACATTCTATAAATAGCTGAAAGTGCTGAGATACCCCATCACGTTTTCGCATTAAAATACATACATACGAGTACATAGAAACCAAACCAGAAATAGCACATGTGCATACAGTTACTCACGTAATCATTTTGTCGAAATAAAATACAAAGTATGTATGTTTGTAAATTTGGAATATTGACAAAACAATTACTTGGTTGACTGTATGTAGTACACATAGAAACAAAAATGATACGAGCAATTTACGCTAGATGGCCCGACAACACTATTTATCTGATATCAATGAGATGGAGGAGAGAGAGATGAGACTGGATCAATGCCAGTAAGTATACTACATGTGTTCTTCTTAGGTACTAATGGAATACGCGTGTAGCGGCGAAAGGCAAAAAATATAAGTTTGTTTGAAAACAAAAAAAAACAGCATTAGGTGCGCTCAAGAGCAGCGCCGCTATCACAGCAGCCAGCGCTCTCGCTCACACACGTTTTCTTCAAAACAAACAGCTCGCTCGCTCGCGCATTTGTCACTCTCTCTCTCACCTCAACTCACCTCACCACTTTAAATTAAACTAGCTGGCGCCAGCCACTCGCTTTAACGGACTAAAAGTATGCAGCGTTTTTTTGTCGATTTCCAATTTGAGGCGCAAAAATTTGAAATTTTCAAAAATCAATTAACAAAATTGAAAAAAAACAACAAAATAGAAAATGTTTTACAACAATTAAGCTCAATCTAAAATTGGCAAATTTAGTAAAAATTGCAAAATATTAGAAAATTCAAAATTCTGGTAAAATTTTCAAAATTCTAGCTTCAAATTTAAAAAAGTTCACTTTTCGCTCTCGGAAAAATTTCTGTCTTTGAAAAGTTGAGGTGAGAGAGTGAGAAAGAGAGTGACAAATACTCGCTGGCTCTCGAGCTGCTGTTTTGTTTTGCAGAAAACGTTGTGTGTGAGCGAGAGTGCTGGCTGTTGTGGTAGCGCCTCTGCTCATGAGCGCACGTGTTGTGAGCTGTTTGTTTTGTTTTGTATCAACGTCGGACGAAAACTTGTACGCTAGAGAGAGAAAGAAACAAGAAGAAACGCCTGCGTCGCTGGCAAAGGCAACAGCTGTATGTAAATAACACGTACATTTCGCACCTATTTGCATCAAACGAACTTTAAATTTAGGGTAACATTAGTTTCCAATATAATAAGGACTTTACGGGGTTTTTTTTATAATAAACATTGAATAGCACTCATTATTTTGTTCTACAGGAAATGTTTCTAGGTCTGATAACCAGTAACCAATGGAGACGATGCATAACCGTCATAAACTTCCAGCAGGGGATTCTCCTCCACAACGAAGATCATGTTACGACTGTGAAGCTGTAAATCTTTAATTAATATAAGTAATAATCTGTTCCATTAAAATATTGTGCATTCTCCATAATCAGAAGTTAAGCATAGAAATTAAAATTTTTGCCAACGAAACCAATATTTTGAAAAATTTCTTCTTGATCTTGTCACGGATAAGAATTACAAGTATAATGAGAAAGACGAATGTCTTTATACTGGATAAGAGGAAGGGCAAGATATTTAATGTAATAATAAATTTTATTTTATTTTTATGGTATATAATTTTGTACACTATTTTCTTTACATAACCATGTGTTTTGTTAAATAAAAAATCTAGTTTTGACTTTTTACATGGTTATTTTTAAATTTTAGGTTTTGCCATAGTCTCTTAGCATGATTCTTAATCAGTATTCGTAAAGGAATATGAATCGCTTGTGCCTGCGGTCAATTTTATAGCGTTTTCATTTCCAACGATGTTACTTAAACTAAGAACGTCATATTTAGTGTAAAGAACTTTGACAATCATTGAATCCTTTAAGCCATCTCGAGGATTCTGGTTAGTTTCAAGCATCAAATTAATTAACTCTGAATAAAAATTGGGAAAATTTGGTGGTTGATAGATTATCAAATGTCGGACGCCCTTGATGCGAGTACGACGGAAGAAGTGGGCTCTTTCTGAATATAGCAAAAACTGTGCACCACTGTGGAAGAATATATCTCGTGCTCGCGATATTTTCTCTTTTTTAGTATATTCACTTATTTGAACATAATTAACCATTTCATTTTTGAAATGATTTCGCAAGCGAACGTAATCAAAATAGCTGGGAACGTAGAGCAGACAATGCGATTGACCAGATCGACTGAATTGTGGCAAAATATGTCTTACAAAGTACTGGAAGCGATCCTCGAATGCCGACTCTACGCTTGAACAATCGATGCGTTGAAATACCTGTTCAACGGGTGTAAGTACATTGGATATATCACCATATTCAATTTGATTTGTAATGCGCACTCTTCCTTGATAATTGTGACATTTGTTGTTCATTAATCCACGAAATTCGGGCAGCTCATGGGATGAAAAGAATAGAGTTTGACGGTAGAAACGAGACGTTCCATTAAGGCAATATGATCGAACGCGTTGGCAATTTGTCTCTGGTAGCTTTTGCGGTTGCAAGTGTAGATGATCAAGTACGTAGAGCAGATTCTCCCAGTTTTGAGCCATGAAAAGTTCGGCTTGATCAATGATGAGTAGTTCAATTGAATTGAGGAAATCAAAGTCTTGATCCTTATCATTAATAATCATACGCAGTGCCAATGGGGATGCAATTAAAATATCCGATGAACTAATGTCCGAGTACAACGACATCGTTTTCTTTGTAAAGCGAATACCAATTTTAAAGTTGTCATCTGTATTACCCTTAAATGTCTGCTCATAATCAATAGGTTTTGGATTTGTCTTTGGAAAATATATGGTATCTCCGGAAAAATCCTTTAAGAATCGCTCATACCTCGCTATGGGCAATCCCGATTTTTTATCTAAAAAAAAAAGACAGAAGTATGAATAAAAATAACATGTTATTGTTAGACGTATTTACCCTGATGATGTGCAAATAAAAGGTTTCCCATAATTTGTACAGTTTTTAAAGCTGATTCTCGAAACGGCAATATGATGAGAACCTTCATTCGCGTAAGTCCTTGATCCCTAAAGCTATCTGGTATGGATATTTCACTTGGCAGTAGCTTCGGATCTTTAACAAGCCCTGCAATCTTTTCGTTATTACGTAAAATCTGTGCTCGACTCTTTAACATATGATTTACGGCGTGTAGACAGTATGCATATCGAATTGCCTCGGCATTTTCATGTGATCGCCTTGGAAAATATAGGTCTAGGTAATTATTTGCACAATGAAAGATTTCCATTTGAAGAGGCGATAGTGGATAAGCAGCATTCGTACATAATGGGCTCTTTACCTCCAATACTTGAAGGTCAGCCGGCTTTAAGGCTTCTGGAGGACGACTGTAGTTGGCCTCAGAACTAATTGATGATTTTAAAATCGGTACTTCAATTTTGAAATTACCAATTGCTGGCCATTTAAATTTATATGCTTTCATTTCGTCTGCAATTAAATCGGTGATATCATCTGTAGACAGGTCAATTTCGAACCGCTTCGTAAATGAATTGTGCGGCTTTATATTGTTTGTATATAGTTGATCCTGTTCCTGTTCCTTTTCACTGACGTTTGATTTTTTCGCAGATATACAATTATTCTCTTCATGAACTGCAGGAGCTGTTTACGGGTGATAATTTGTGTTTAATATTGAGTTCAACAGTAAGCTTACACACTCACCTGTGTTGGCAGAACTATACTGATCCACAAGTTGCTCGTAGCACACATTTGTATCTTCTTTCAATGACGGCAACATATCCACAACCATATTTAATTCATCATTCGCAGTTGTACTGTGAAATTGGTTCTCCGTTTTGTACGATTTTTCCATTTGCCTGCTCCTCTGAATAAATTTATTATTTTTGGAAAATTTGTCGGTTTTCCGAACGGCGCCCGAATTCCTGTTAGGCCGTCCACGACTGTTTTTATGTTTTCCCCTCATTTTGACTATTAATTAGAAACAAAATTGAATATGTTAAAAATTGTGCCTAAAGCGTGGACAACAGCTGGTGGTTGTTTATCGAGACCTTATCGATTTATCTGGAATGCAACCCTACGAGTTTTTTTTAAATGATATTTCATTATAATTATCGATTAGTTATGTGTTATTATATATTCCAATTTGTGTTATATATTTTTTGAATTCGTTTATTTTTATGAGAGAATTTCATATTGACCTCATTTTTTTTAATGTAAAGTGGTGAATTTCTATTGTCTCTTATAAGCGATAATGAAAAATATATCGATGAATTGATTGCACTGCGTTCGAAAAATCCCCGTGAACCGTTGAAGTCAATGGTATTCCATTTTAATCGTTTTAATTACAAATTAATTATTATTCAAAACACGTTATCAAAAAGCACATATGTAATTGCAGATGAAACGTTCAAAGTTCGTTATACCCAAGAAAAATTCCTTGTTAGCTCCGAATTGCCAGTACTCGAACCTGCCACTCAACAATATGCTTTGCAAAATTATTTTCAGCTCGAAAGCTCAAAAAAAATGGTGTACGGTAAGTACTAATTATCTTTAAAAATAAGTGGAGTAAAATTGTATATTTTAACTGACATCTCGCAAGCTAAACAGCTGTTCACAAAAGTAGACAAGATTCGTAATTTTTTCATGGTCACACCCTGAAAATGTCGATATGAAAACGGGAATATCATTATTCACAAATTATTCCACCAGTCGGAATATATCGATTAACATTTTTACAATCGATAACATTTTTCAATACGATACTTTAATTATTCTATTCAGAAGTTATTTAACATATTTGCATGTACTAAGCTTCTGTTGCTAACAATTGATTTATATACACTAAATGTAATGAATGCATTTTTGCATTATTGCTGGGGAAAACGATACATTCATATTATAACGATGAAAACTATCGATCACGGGGCATCTCTAGGTTGATACATAAAATAAAAAAATAAAAAGTGAGTTTTTTAGTTAATGAAAATAAGTTTAAAATCCGAATAATACTTTAATGTGAACGTTAAAGCAAATGACAATTTTCTTATCTGAATACCAGTTACATGAATAACATATGAATAATATTAAGTGAATTTAGATTTCTATGTATGTGTAGTTTTTTCAGATATTGCTTTCAATAGACGAATAGAGAAATGATTTTGCCAAGAGAAAAAATATCTTTAACAGTATTACGAAAATATAAACAACAAAAGGATAATTCTGTCAAAGCTCAGTCAAATTGAATACTTAATGTGCACACATAGATACACATGTGCATGTACATGTGTATGTATGTATATTTGTTGTTCAGCTCGCGTAAAAAGAAAGATATGTGATACGAGTCTGACCTTTCAATCCTGAGAAAATTAAAAACCGTGAAACAGTATCACATCAAATACATTTAAATAAAACTTTGCCTTATGTTTTTGTATTTGCATGTACATATGAATAATATTCATATGTGCTTTTGTATATAAATACTTCTTTATAAATGTAGATATATGTGTGTATATGCGACACACAGATGTGTATATATGTATATACTTACATATATATTTATGAAATGTATTTATGTATTTCACGCATACAAATATACAGGTATCTATGTATATTTTTGCATGACACTCAGTTGAAATATTTCGGCTATACGGGTATTTATTTATTGGATAAAAAAATTGGATTTTTTTTTATATTGGATTTTATCGTGAAAGTCTGTGTGTGTATGTATTTGTAACATTATGATTTATTTACAAGTGTGTATATAACAAATAAATTACACACACAATTATAAACATACGCATGTCCTATATATACATATATATATATATATATATATATATATACTATCTTTAAGCAGAAATAGTGTTGGTATCTATTGTACATACATATATATTTGTATGTATGTATATCTCTAACGTGTATGAATATACATGTATGTATGTATATAAGTATTGTCTGTGTATGCGCAAAACGTCCAGCCCACTCCTTCACCTGTTACACTGTAGATTTCCAAGTGTGCCTCTGTGTTTTAGAATCGTTCAATTTATTCCACACATGCATACATACAGGCGTACATCGGCGTGTGCGTATCTGTGTGTCAGTTGGCTTAAGTAAAGGATAATGAATAAATACATTTATTTGGCAAATTCAAATTTTAATGAATTATTTACTTATACATATATTATTTAAGATGAATATCAAACTTAAAGGATACGCATTTTTGTTATTTACAATAACAATTAAAAGATGCAACATATTTGCTGTAATTTTATTACTATTATTAATTTTTTTTTGTATGATTTTAGTTGGCATTTGATCAGCTGACTCATATATTTTGAGAGTCCAAAAAAAGGTTAATTGTCACTTAAATCACAAGTATTTGTACGCAAATGTCGAATCTATTATTACTACCAATATAACTATCTAATATTGGATGTTCAATTAAAACGGTATCGAGTTTTAACCGCCTACCTTAAATGGTTTTCAAGAAATGACGTTATTCCTCAGTGTTTTATTATTTGTTTAATTTTTTATTAAATGCTGTTAGTTTTAGGATTTGAATGTTATAACCCAAATAAATGATACATTTTATTTTTAAACGACTTTCAATTGATATTATTTAATTATATTTTTGTTTGTTATGTATTTTTAGATTAAATATAAGGCCATCGGGGGAATTTGTATATAGACCTTAATACTGACTGGGATACTGGCGCAAATCGAATAACGTATCAAATTGTGCAGACAATTGAAAACGCTGTTATACTGGAGCAGAACGGAGAAAGTACCAGGGGCGCAGAGTCCCCCGACGCGAACCAAGAGAATCGAACGACGTGCTGGTGGACACCGTGGGCGGCTATGGGTTGTTTTGGTTCGCCAACCTCCAAACAGTCCGATGTCAGTTCGGAGGATTCGAAAAGTCAAAAGCGTCGCAGCGATGCCATATCCAGGCAGCTGCAGAAGGATAAACAGCTCTATAGGGCAACACACAGGCTGCTCCTATTGGGCGCGGGTGAGTCTGGTAAATCAACTATAGTCAAACAGATGCGGATATTGCATGTCGATGGATTTTCTGAGCAAGAAAAGAAGCAGAAAATTGATGATATTAAAAAGAATATTCGGGACGCTATATTGGTAAGTACACACAATTTTTAAATATTAATATTTCCGTATTCTCAACTTGATTGATATTCACAATAAATAGTCGTTTAAATACTTTATTTAATTTGTTTTAATTAAATACTATTCGGATGAATTCTTGATTTCTTACAGACTATTACTGGAGCCATGAGCACACTTAATCCACCTGTAGCTTTAGAAAAGAAAGAGAACGAGCCTAGGGTGGAATATATTCAGGATTATGCCTCTAGTAAGTAATATTATCAACTACATTTTTAGAAAATAATATCTTTTTATTTATTTAATTATTATGAATAAAAATAACTCTTTACCTCCGCTCAGTAACAAGTTGAAAGTGGAAAGTTGTGTCTTTTATGCACGCATAATAAAGACATTGAGCCCAAATTTGGTGTGGCACATTTCCATATATGGATCGAGTTCATTTATGATATGATAATTTGATAACTTCCTCGGCTACCCAAATAATTATTTTTATTGTAATTATTATTGGATTGTTTCGAAATAATATACAGAAATTTTTTCCCTTTGCATCATAAATATTATTTAAAATTTTTTGTTATTGCTCGTGTCTTTTAGGTCCCGACTTTAACTATCCTCCTGAATTTTATGAACACACCGAAGAGTTATGGAAAGACAAAGGAGTCCTACAAACCTATGAAAGGTCAAATGAATATCAATTAATTGACTGTGCAAAATAGTAAGTAATTGCAAAGTTGAAGTCAATAAAAGCATCAACTTGTGTTTATTTTTGTCATTTGGGTAGTAAAAGCTAGTGCCTTATTGTTCCTTGTTATTATATAGTTTAATATCAATATTACCTTACTGAACAACATTTCTTTATTTAGGACGATGGAAAATTGGTGGAATTTCACTAAGGGGTAAATCGGTTGTCCATTAATTGTACATAAAATAGTATAAATAGCAAGCTAGATGTACAAGTTGAATGCCAGATTAGACATATGATTGAGGACAGGAGTCGATCTTAATTTCAGAATTTGGGGATAGACAGAGTTTTGCTCTTAGGAAAGTTCGTAGAAATAGTGTTCTATGTAATGAAATAACTTATTACTATAATTAACTGTCATATATTTTATATTAAAGCTTTCTGGATCGAGTAAGCACAATTAAGAATCCAAATTATACACCAAATGAACAAGATATTCTTCGGTGCCGTGTATTGACTTCTGGAATATTCGAAACAAGATTTCAGGTGGACAAAGTTAATTTTCAGTGAGTAATACCATATTTGAAACCATTGACATTTCTCTTACACGATTGCTCAATATCCTATCTATAGTATGTTCGATGTGGGAGGACAGCGTGACGAGCGCAGGAAATGGATTCAATGTTTCAATGATGTAACTGCTATAATATTTGTAACAGCATGCTCAAGTTATAATATGGTTTTGCGTGAGGACCCCACTCAAAATCGACTTCGAGAATCCTTGGACTTATTTAAGAGTATTTGGAATAACAGGTACGCCCAATATTCATATATATTACAACAATTATTTATAACACTTCTTTCTTTCTGTACATAAATTCAACTTTAGATGGCTGCGCACAATTTCCATTATACTTTTTCTAAATAAGCAAGATTTGTTAGCAGAGAAAATAAAGGCTGGAAAAAGTAAATTGTCGGAATATTTCTCCGAGTTTAACAAATATCAAACGCCAAGTAAGTAATACACTAATTTAACTTTATTCGATTTATTTTTTTAATTTTTAAATAGAAATCGAAGAAAAGCTTATCGGTAATCGTGTCAATCGATCTGATCAAGAGAACGAACAAGAACGAACCTAGTAGTTTTTCAATGGTTCATCTAGTTCATTCAAACGTCTTAGTTTAAAGTCTGGGTCAGTGCAAGCAGTGCAAGACTTTAAGCAGTGCAGAAAAGATCACTCTTTTTATTTATTTACGCAATTTTCGTACACGTACAGAAAAAATAATAATATATATTTATATACAATTTAGGTGACGCAATAATGGAATCCAATGATGACCCAGAAGTAATAAGAGCAAAATATTTCATACGGGACGAGTTTCTGGTAAGTTGAAATCACAAAGATTTCAGCTCTGATTGTGAATTTAATAAAATTTATATTATTTTTAACAGCGTATATCAACTGCAAGTGGCGATGGTAAACACTATTGTTACCCACATTTCACATGCGCCGTTGACACAGAGAACATAAAACGAGTTTTTAATGATTGTAGGGATATAATTCAGAGGATGCACCTTCGTCAATATGAATTGTTATAGGCTATCCCTATCGCCGTAATTCAAATAAATAAAGTAAAGAATATATTAATGAATTACTGTTTTAAATATAATTATCAAATGTAATTTGTATTTAAATAGTCCCTTGAAAAAAAAAGCGCTGCATTTAGATCTGGTATGACCTTTCACAAAACTCAACATTAAAGAAGAATAAATAAACATGTTAATAACAATCATCATTGTTTTTATTGACAGAGCTTTAATATCATTTGTTTATTTTTGTATTTATGTATATATAAATATCTATATGTATGGTTTGTATTTATCATTAGGTTTCGGACTCATTCATTTTCTACAATTATTCCCTTGACACAAAGCGGACTTGCATTAATTCTAATCGTAAACGCGAGTATTTTTTAAACTATACAAGTGGATTGAGGATGCCAAAACTGACCGAAGCCTTGTCAATTTCATCAAAGTTTCTTTTCATTTTACTTCGCCAGGCATTCTTGTTGTAAATATAATCCTTTCCCATCATTAAGGGCCACGCTGAGTTACGATCGTTCGAACTCTCCGGTGTTGAGTTTAGGAATCCATCTTTAAAGTTATTTTGCGGCTTGTAATCGGATCGCCTACATAGGAGACATTTTAGAACCTGCTCCTTGGAAAGGAAAACCATTCTGCAATCAAAAAGGATTATGATATCAACATCAATTAAAATTAACTCTGCAATCAATTTATTCATTATCCACAGAATCCAGAATATAAATACATTATTGCTACATACCTCATCATTGATTGTCCATCGACCTTTTCCCAGCCGGCTTTTGGAGAGAAAACATTTATTTTTGTTATTTTAATTGATTGCAAATTCAAAAAAAAAAAATAAAGAAATATACTAAATTTGAATATGGCTAACATTTCTAAAATTCTACACCATTGCCGAAAGTTACACATTAACTAGAATTAATATTTTAGGTCATTATATTATGTATTTAGAAAAAGATAGCAGAAGTATATGTGGATGAAGTTATTCAAAAAAACTATACTTTTAACAGAAAATATTTGATGCAGATTTCTTAAAATAATCTAATCATTTAAATTCCGTTTGAATGATACAAAAATTTCTTGAGCCCATTAAGTCCCTCGAATAATTTAGAATTTTTGTAAAAGTGATTTTTTTTCAACTTGTTTCCTCGGGCTCAAACAATAAATGTTCAAACAATTCTAATAGTGACCGTAAAAAAAAACTTTTCAAAAATCCCTTCATTAGTACTTCTTAATAATTTTTTGAACCACACAAAAAGTGCGTCTATTGCCTTTTTCAAAAAACAATAAAAAATACTAGCGAAGAGATTTTTGAAAAAAAATGTTTACATTCACTATTAGAATTGTTTGAAGAATTTTTTTGCATCAAAACATTTTTAAATCGAGGAAAAAAGTTTGAAAATAGACCTTTACATAAATTCTAAATTTTCAATGGGTACTTAATGGGTTAAGGAAAGTTATGTATCATTCAAACGGAATTGAAATGATGCCAAAAAGTCCATGATGCCAAAAAGTACATGAAGTAGGTTCAAATTATGAGTAGATACAAGGGCGTCGGCAGCTTTTAAATGTTGGGGGGCCAAAATGACCTGTCCATTCATGCCAAAATGACTACTCTGGATGGATCAGTAGTGAATAGTTCAAAATTATGAGTGGGGGGGGGGGGGGGGGGGGCAACGGCCGTTGCCCCCGTCTGCCGACGCCCTTGAGAAGATATAACTTTAAATGATGTCAAAATAAATATGCCGACCAGTGTACTTGTTTCACTGGGGGATCTGGCAACTGACACTGGACAGTCGATAGTTAGCCATTGAATCGATTGCAGTTCACTTTGGCCTCTGCAATCGATGTATCTCCAGTAACTGGTAGTAAATATACGGCTACATATAACCTATGACATAATATTCCAAATGTTGCACATATATTTTTATGCAAATATTACGCTGCTTTTCCGTGTTACAACTGCTTTGAATACCGATAGGCATTTTAGAACGTAAACTATCGATTTTTGCTGTAAACAAAATTTAAGTCATTTACATTAATAATTAACTGATGATGTTCCCTTCAAAAATTTTATTCGTCGTTAATTTTGTTATTTTGATTTTATACAGATAAATGCAAACTATACAACTCAGTTTCGATTTAAAATGATAATCAACACAAGCTTAATATGTTTATTTACATATCGATTTGTTATATGTCATCGATATGTTAGCTTAAAATAAGTACAGAAAGGATTATGTTCATTTTGAATCAATTAAGTGAGCCAAAAACAATTATATTGCTTCGAGTTCGAGTTCGTTATTTGAAGTTCTTTTAATTAGATGCCCTCCGCCAATGCTGTCAAGATTCCGTTTTTGAAATTTATGTAGTTGCTCTTGATTGACGTTTCTTCTTGGCAGGGAAAACAAAATATTCTTTGTAAATGAACCGATGAAATCATTTAATATTGATCCGGAAGTATATAATCTTTCGTTCAAAATAACAGTTGGTTGAAGATGGTTGTAGAAGCCATCAATGAGCTGAGATGAAGTTGATATATCTGGCCAAAATAAGATAAAAAAAAATGCAAATAAAGATTTGTTAATTTTCAAAACAGTCATGCATTCTTAGAGAAATAATATTAAATTTAAAAAAGAACATTATTATACAGTTAATATTAAATACATCTATCCGCCCGTGGAAATTTAAATTTTAAAATTGGTGAAAAACGTATTGATTATTGTATCTTTAACTTATCTTAACTTGACTATACAGAAATACATAACATAATAATGAATAAAATACAATAAGGTACATAAACTAATAATGTATACATATAATCAACAAAAGAAGATTAACGTTTGCACTGCTTTGGTATATTAGTTGTAAAGCAGTGCAGATAAAATATCGATCAAGCTGCTGTCTTTAATGCACTTTACAACACTCCATTAACATATTTTTGTACATTTGTCGTAACATGTACAATAAATTCAACACGATTTAAATAGTCACAACAACCGACACAATAATAAATGTTTACAACTGAAGTCTGCTTGAATAAAAATCAAGCATTGCAACTGCAGTTCATTAAACTACAAGTAACTACTGTCAAACTTTAGAGGAGACTGTTCGTTTCAGTGTTGCCTCTCGTCATTTTATACCATTTTTAGCTAAGAACGGCTGAACAGGGTGTCACTGACAATACAACGATGCTGGCCATAACTAAAGACTAACCTCTTAAAAGTGCACCCATTATATATGGCACTGCGATTGCAGAGATATACCCTGCAGAAATGCAATGAGGCAAACAGAGTACAATTCGCTATTATTCGAAGATTAATTTAAAAATGATTTTATTTTTCAAATTTAAAATAGAGCTTAACGTAAGTATTTATTGTACAGTTGAACCTACATAAGTCGAATTTTTTCTCTAACTCGAGCTAAATGAGTGGCAGTTAAATTAATAAACTTAAGAAAAAGAACTCTATAAGTCGAATATCTCCATAACTCGAACTTTTTCCTTGGGTAACTGTGATTCGAGTTAGGGGAACTACGATTGTATTTAGAATGCAAATATGATTCGGTTATTTATTGTAACTTTGTCATATTTATAGAGTAGATTTCAGTCAGGAATAGCACAACTTTTGTTTTCCTTCTTATTTCTAATGACTTTTATACGTCACCATATTTCTAATAATTTGTGGTAAATGGTTCAACAAACAGTGGCTAAGAACTAGGCAAACATATGTACTTATAGTATATATGTATGTGTGCATGTATGTGGGCGACTTTTAAGCATATGGTCAATTCTATTATCTGTGATGTCGTAGAAACAACAGCTTTGTTATTGCTTAATTCTTTTAGATCTGTTTTTCGATATACTTTAAGACTAAAAGTAAAAAATAATTGTTTTTGTAATGAAACAAATTTATATAGCAAGTAAATAGAACCTACATTTTAGCTAATGAAATGTATTATTTATAAAGCATTCAAATCATAATAAAAAATCTCTTATTCTAATTTTATTTTAATAATTCATTGAAATACTTAGTTTTAAAAAAGTTCTTTTTAAGTTGTTGACTTTTAAGTTTTTGATTATTATAAAATATTAAAAAAATAAATTTAATCATATTTTATAAGTTAAAACATCATACTAACAAAGTGCATTTCAATTTTTTTGATATCTCTTTGAGTTTAGCTTTTTTAAAGGTGTTAGTTGAAATAAGGTGTGAGCCACTGTACATTTACATAATTTAAATAACATACCAAAGAATTCTCGACATTGATACCCTGTAATATGCGTGGGAGTCTGTCTCACGGTGTGTGCGTCATTTTTGTCCGTATACAAAACAATTTGTGGTTAATACATGAATAAACAGCAACACAGAACTGAGCAAACATCTGAATTTCAGGCATATGGTAACATTTCCGAGAGACAATTTATTTTTTGCTGTCATTTTGTTAAACACTCTAGCCAAGAATACGGCTTTAAGTCAGCGGTGGGCACGCAATGGCTCCGGGAGCCAGCGGCTGCTAACGAATTCCAATTTCGTGCCCACCGCTGCCTTAAATGGATGTGTTCGATTTTTAAATTCAATTATTTCAATTGTTAATTATCATTCCAGCAAACTCTATCATAAAAGCATAAGAATTCAATATAATCCATAGCAATATTATAAAACACAGAGAGAGAGAGCGAGACCAATAAATAGTTGATACGATATGCATTTTATTTAATTACATCATTTATTAATTGTTAATTTTTTGACGGCTGGCAAGAAATTCCATTGTCTACATTTTTTTACTAGAACAATAATAGCACAAACGACCATATATTATAATCGATGACCTAAAGACACATAGCTTAAGTGATTCTGAATATTATTAATAAAAGATGATTGACCAGAATATGTGAATGTATGTGTGTTTGTAAGTTGATGACAATCTTTTGAAAACTTTAATTTTTTGACACAACAGGCAGAATTAGTAATACATATTTGTTGATATTGATTAACATAGAATATACATAAAGTACAAAAGAAGATGAACCAATCTGAATCTGATAAGCTCAGAATAATAAAAATGATACTCGAGTCCTTCTTGCATCGCCTTTGGCTCTTCGAGCCATTCCATAATGTCACATGCTTCCCTCGCTGCTGCTCGTCGTTCCCTTGGAGTCACCCATGCCGCCAGCAAGATTCTCATCTCCTCGCACCGAACCGGAAGTGAGTCCTCCAGTTATCCCAGTTAAATTTAATTTGTACTGTTGAATTAGAAAACAATTTGAAAATATTTAATTAAGCAATCGCATAAGTCTCGAAGCTGTCATGAATAGTTTAAATTAGGAAAATAAATCAAAATACAAAAATGTATTAAAAAGGTGTGATTTTAGCAGGGACCATCATCATTATGAGTTATATTATAAAAATTACATAGTAATGATAATTAAGGTTTTTTAAGGATTCACTTCAGTGATAATGATTAATCTTAAGCAAAAAATAAAACTCACAAGTAATCATCATTTGTGAGTTTTATTTTTCCAAAAAAATAAAAAAAATCATAAACAATGATTATTTGTGAGATTTATTTTTTCGCTCAAATTTAATCATTAACTAGTCATTGATTTTTTGATGTGCAAAATTTCAATAATCATTATTTGCGGACCCTGGATTTTACACCTACAATTGACTATTTTCTTTTTTCTACAATAGCTAGATAGCTTACGAAGAGATAAAACTGACAATAAATAATAAGAGAATTGTAGAGTAGGTTGAAGAAAGGATAGGAACGACAAGGTAGAGAAGAACAACCATCTCGATAAATTAATTAAATTAATTAATTAAAATCTTCCAGATGAAGAAGAGCTACGTATAGTTAAGTGATATAAACCCGTAGAATAAGTTCGCCAACTTTTTAGATATCACAGACATCAATCATTCGCTGTACTCGAACACCATCAAGAATGTACCTTACTTTGCAAAGCCAAAAATCAAAAATAATTAATTCAATATCAAATTATTATTAAACCATAGATTTAAAAAATACAATATTTAAGAAAAACGAATATATTACATACTTATTGTGTAGTAACTTAATTTACCTTGTTTGCGCACTCAAAACATTTTGATACAACTTTGTTAATAACATTCATTAGATTTTTCGTTTCCCTTATGACATGATCAACCTTAACAAACGTTGCCGCCTTCCCGACTGTATGATCTTTCACTGTAAATTGAAGTGCTTGGACAAAAGTCGGCACTCTATCTAAAATACCTAAGAGATCCTTCTTGTTATCACTAGCGGGCACCTGTCAATTGAAAATTATTAGCGAAACTCTCTTCACGTGGACAGGTAAGGTTTTTTTTTACCTGATATGAAAAATGGCGAAGCACTTTATAGAGTCGATTGGCTTCTTCAGCAAAATATTCGGCCTGAGTAAACAAATCTTGGGTTGTTCGTAGAGAACCGCTGCCCTTTGTAAATTGATACATGAGAAAGGCCATCGCAGACATATTCTTGGCCCTCTTCAAAATGTCGTTGTCATCGGATCCGTCTTCCGCCCATTTTGATTGAAATGCACCAGGATCGCCATTATTTTTACCATCGATTCCTGAGTATTCCACCATTTCACCATCGTCTGTGGCAGGTACATATGGTTTTGCTGATTTTATTGTAGTTTCGCATTTCTGTTGATGAAAATTAACTTAGAATTAATTAAAAAGCATTGGATTCTATCAATTAATACAAGAGACTGCAAAAAGAGTCCTAGAAGAGTGGGGAAACATTTTTTAACGGCAAATTCGAAAACAGAACAAACTTTTATTTTATTTTTAAAACTGCAATTATTAAAAGTAAGTTAAATGATAATAATTGTAAAAATATTTTTTTTATTATTTTTTTTTTAATTTTTTGAGTAAAAATCATAATCGTTATGGTCCCTGATTAATACATCGGAAGGTATAACCTTTTTGGAAAAAGTAAAATGTTACAAAAGTTATTGCATCGATATACCGATATTCGATAGTTCTTCACATCACTAGAACTTAGCTTGGTACTCACCTCTAGCTGAGAATCGAGATCCGATTTGGATGTATCGACCGTTACGAGTATCTTCTTGGCAATCATTGAGATTTCGCTGATCAACCATTTCCACATGTCTAAAAACGATTCGAAATTCTCATTGGCCGCGCTGCTGTTCGTATATTTCCACAATATCTTGGCCGCAATGAATACTTGGGGACCGTAGATTCGTAGATTGATTGCCAGACACTTGGCATGAACTTGAAGTCTTTCCGTGGGTGCAATATGCTGCAACAATTTGCAAATATCAAAAATGTGATCACAGCAGTCGTGGAACTTGGTAGAACACTGATTGAGATTCTCTAGGTCATGGGTCACGGCCAGGACATGAAAGGACTTGACGATCTTCGTACACAGCTTAAGCGATTCATTGAAATCGGCTATTTGACTGGACACGGATATGACCAGTTGTTTGCACAGCTCCTCCAGGCTAACCAGCATACTCATTTCCGGCTCCCTGCCTTGGATTTGCACTCTTGCCGCGCCCATATTGTCATGCTGATCCTTGATTATGTGATTCAAATACATGTCAAACTCGAGCTTGCAATTGTCACAGTAGGTCAATATATTCTTGCGATGATCGTGACTGATATAGGGTGAGTCTGTAAAGTCGTGTGCCTTCTCAAACAGCTTGTCGAACGCCATCGATAGTTCATCGCGCAGATCCAAGCTATCGTATGTCAAATTCTTTTTTAAATTCATATTCTTAAGCATGTGGCTATGGCTACCGCCAATCGGAGCTAAATTCTTATCTTTGTGGTAAATATCACTTTTCCAATGCTCGTCATTAAACGAGGAGTAGAAGGCATCTGGATGATCAGGATGATTGCCCTCGTTATTATTGCTATTACAATCGTATTGGCTCGTTTGCAGCTTGTATCGCTTGATTAGGTTGATAATACGCTTTATTGTCGTGTATATACTCTCGTTCTCATAGTTTGAATTGCAACGCGCATTCCGAAATGCCATATGTTTGGCCGAATCAAAAATACTGTCCTTAATCACAAAATGTATGAGATCCATGGCCCGTCTTATTTGACAGAATACTGTATCCCGATTCTCCTTAACAATAACACAATCGCTGTGTATCAAACTGCTTTTCGATGATGTCAGTAGAATTGATATGGACTTTTCCAGAATTTGGCGAGCGGAAAACATTTGAGCTCGTCGACGCTCCTCCTTGAACGAGTTGCGATGGTGGCCCGTCAGATAGGCCAGCTCAATCATCTCGGTTCCAAATATGGAAAATGCACGGACAAACTCCGTGAAATTCATCACAGACTCGAGTTTCTCCAAGCTCTCCGATGCTCGTTTTTTTGCAGTCAACAGTTTCTTAACCACAATAATGTCCACAAGCAACAGAATTCTTGTTATCGATGAAAGCAGAGATCGTGCTGCCAATACGATTGCTCCGTAATCTTTTAATGGCTCGATATGATGACGCAGCTCCATTCCACTTAACGGCGAAAGGTCGCATAAATGTTCAATAGACTTTCCTAAAACAAAAATTAAACCAACTTTAGTATTTTACCTCTGCAATTATTTCTATATTTAAGACGTCCTCAACAATGCACTGCTGGCTTATTATTTAAATTGCTTGCAAGTTGCAACTAAAAATAAACCAACTGAATAATTCATTGAAATGCAGTGCAATTAAATTGCTTGACCAATTAGTCAAATAACTGCAAAAAGAACGTTTTAATATCGCTCGAACTTTTTTGATAACAGAAATCTATGTCGAGTATATACTTCAAAATAAAGCTTAAATAATAAGACAACATTTTACCTGCATCTCTCGCTTCTTTAGCAGCCTCGTACATATCGGCCTTGATGTCAGAATTTTCCTCGGCTATTATTTCTCCAATTGTTATAAATCTTTCCACAGCAGTACTTAATGAATGCCCTATGTTTCCAAACGTCGACATGATTTGCTCGTTATCGATATCACGAATTCGAAAGCGTTGGTTCTATAAAACAAGGATTTTAAGAATTAGAAATGTTCTTCATGTTTAATAAGAACGTCTGATAACATATTTTCCTATTTGAAAACAAATACAACATCCACACGCCTAAATCTATGCCAAATTTCGAAAAATTTATTTAATTGTTATGATTTATATACAACTTTTTAAAGTTCTGAATTAGGGAATTTATTCCAATAATGTTACCTAAGTTTAAAAGTGGTTTATTATTCAGCAGGACCGGTTGCAAACTTACATTAACATCAAGCGCTGAAGGGGATAATCCATACATTTTGATAGGTCGACCTTTATAGTATACTTAATGTAACCTTCAAGTATTGATATTGGCACATTAATGTTTACTTTGTATTGAATTATTGATTTTCCAAAAAAAAAAAAACGTCACGAAAAACAATTAAAAGGCGTGTAAATTTAACCTTGAATACTTGACACTTTTGAATGCGTTGTTTTTTTTTTTTGTTAAGCTCGCCTTTAACTCTAACAAATGTAATATATTAAATTTATTTATGTTTTAACCACCTTTATTTTTGTATACATCTATAAATGTATATCTGTAAACAATATTAAAGCAACTGTTAGAACCAGCAACGATACAATACAGTCATACACGGATATACATTATTATTTAATATATTCTGCGCAGCCATAGCTTCTGCGCATAAGAGTCGTAAGAGTGCTGCAAAGAGTCGTTAGATGCCAATTTTTATTGATAAAATGTACAGAACAAATATGTTAGGTTTCTTTAAGAATGATTAAATCGGTTGCATAATAATTTTTTTAATATTTTTGAGAATGCATCCCAACAAAAATTTCAGAGTTCTTCTTCATTCGAAACATTTATTATATTGTTTGTGCGCACAAAATATTTGTAAATTTTCAGTTGTTTTTATTGATTCTGGGAAATCTAATAGATACAACATATATAATTTATTTTTGAAAATTTAGCTTAAGAAGGAAGTCCGTACCTTGCTCAAAGTTAATAACTATCGATCAATTCGACCATATATCGATAATGTAATCGATAAAATTTCACCTGCAACAGCTGTTCTTTCGAGCAATTTGATTTGATAACCTTAAACGAAAATATTTAATTTGAAAAAGTTTAAATAAAATTAAATAATACTTATTCTTATAAGACATCACTGTCTTTATTAAGATTTATTTCTGCGCTGCGACAAGTCATAGAAAGCAATCAACTCAATAATTGAAAAAATAATATTGTGCTCAGAAACATATTTACATACATATGTAATTCTTTCAATACAATCACAACACATACAATTCAATCAAAATGATGCGCGGACCAAAAATTGTGTGGCTGAGTAAATGGTACCACAGAGAACGACCATGGATATCTGTTATGAGGAGGTTATACATGAACGAAGTGGAAACTAATAAATTGGCATTTCCTTTAATTCAGAAATGCGAAATAACGCGAACTGCCTTCGAAAATAGTAATGAAAACAAGCCAAGAAGCAATCCCAGCTCGGGCCAAAACAATGAGCACAACAAAAGCCGGGAAGGCTTGGAACGAGCCTATAGTGTTCTGAAAAGTACGCTGCCCAAGCTGTTTGTCGAGCCACTTGACTACTCCATTTACAGTCCAAACCTCATCTTTCAAAATAACATAACCGGCAAACATACCGTAGGTCTGTACCATTATGTTAAACAAATTGCAATCCTACGCACAGTTGGGCATTTGAAGTATGCGTACGTTAAATTCGAGATACTTAAGATCACAAAGCACCCTGAGGATGATACAGTTCGTATTAGATGGCGTGTTCGAGGCATATCTGGCCTTAAGGTAATGTTCCAGTTCTGGAAATACAAAGTGTGGCAGCTGCAAGAAGTGCTTAAGGATCAGGAGGCATGGTACGACGGATATTCGGTTTGCTATTTAGGCGACGATGGTTTAATTATCAAGCATGTCGTGGACAAGGTAATGCCGGATGAGAGTCGCGAGATCGATGAAGGCAATACCACACCAACGCTGCCAACGGGTTCATTAGCGGCAACGGCGTCACAGAAAATCAATTTTCAGTAACCTCATAAATATGTATATACATACATATGTATTTATTTGGATACTTTTTGGCCATCAGTCAGTCAATGTAACTAATTGCTTAAATAAATCTATTTAAAAAAAATGTTAGTTTTTAAATTACTAACGTTTGTTTATTGTTTAAATGTGTGTATGGATCCCTTTTTTATATATCTGTACGGGCGCAAGCGAATACGTTTGGCGAATGCGCTAATGTACGGTTTCTCTTTGTTGTATTCCCTTGTGGTCTGCATTGATCCTTCCGTCTCCAGGAATATATCAAAACTATAAATGGTGCGAAAGAGCTGTGCATAAAGCAATCGATGATTCTTCTCCAAATCCTTGGGCTGCAGGGAGTTTGTCCAGTACTCCATCATCTGTAAATTTAAGAGTTAATAATTACACATTTACAGATGTTTAAATATCATGCAGTCTTTCACCTTTATAGCTGAATTATTCATTGCTGTATGCCTTCCATTCCAGTGAACGCTTAAAATCCAAAGTGGAATTTCCATGGGATAATTGCTTGGTATTCTAATAAAGCACTCCATTTTAGCGGATCCCCGTACGATCACAGCTCTATAGGAAGTATAGGTGATGCCATTGTCAGACGACAAATTTGTAAGCAAATCGGAATTCTGTATATTGAATTCTTCCGTAGATATGACAGTCCATTGCACAAGACTGCATGACATGCCTTCCGGATAGATGTTCTCCCTTAAAGCATACAAATCGACATCCTTATAGACCAGACCTCGAACCTGCTGAGTTAAACTCATCCAGGAGTGCCAGCGTTTCGAGATTCTGGCGAATACCTCGCGAGTCCATTTATGTAAGTTAAGTTCATGATTGAATAACTTATTTTTATTGACGGTCGCAATAGAGCACATGCTTTGCAGCCAACAATACGGCTTCCCGAATCCATTTTTAACAAGATATTCCAAGCATTCTTCAGTGCTCAGGTTCAAGTTTTGTAACTAAGACCAAAAAACAGATATTTAAGTAACGATAACACTTTAATAATAAAAGTCGATCTCTTACCTCGTACTCAATACCTGGCACAGGAATATCATTCCCCAAATCGTTGGGATACAAATGTCCAAGAAGATTTTGCAGCATATTTGTGTCTCTAAATAATAATAATAATGTTGTAATGCTAATTTATTAATTTTCCAAATATCACAAACCCTTGAACGTTTGTAGTATTAGAGCTGTTTAATTGAGCTTGTACTGTGCAGCATTTAAGTAAGGTCCAATAGCGTACGAATAACACCAATTCGTAGGACTTGTCGGGGGTTTCCATCTATAATAAGCTGTGTTAATGCAAGCTTCAATTACGAGTAGTTCAGGTTAATTGCAACTTACAACCAGACGTATGTGAAGTGGATGTGATTTAATTGCCCGTTCCAACACATTATTAACTGTTGCTTCCGATGGATGAATTACTTCTTGAAAATGCCGACGTTCCTTCAATGAATTTTCCGATTCTAGAAGCAGCTCCTGCATTTGTACATCACTCTCATAACCAATTATTTCATGTTTAAACGAAAACCCGCCACTTGCACGTTGCAAGGCCTCCAGGTTTATAAATAAAATATACAACGGCCTTGGCAGATATTTAACAATTGAGCTCAGTTTCCATTCAACATCAAGAGAAAGCTGCAGAGCATCGTGCAATGGCTTTGTTGAGTCCAGCAAAGTGCGCAACGCTGGCGCAAATGAAAGGTATCTTTGAGTCTGATTTAGGTTCTCTTGCAACAACTCCTGCTTTGATGTCAGCAGGGCACTGTACTGATTATCGAGTTCTTTACGCAATCGTAGCTCGCACTCCAAACGGTATAGATGTGTCTTGTGGTTGGTCATATTAGATGTTTCCTCGCCATCAGCTGCAAACTTGCTGGAATACTCTTTATCAGACAGCAATTCCAAGTAGGTGTCGCGACTTTTGAATTTCTGGCATCGGACAATCTCCTTCTTCAGATGACTGACCTCGTACAGTAGATTTTGCAAATGCAATCGGCTCAGGTCAACTTTTGACTTCTCCAAATGCAATTCATCTCTTCCTGATTTAATGTTTCGCTTAACTTCCCGGTTCGAATGCTTGAGTGCAACAAACATCAAAGCGGCCGAAGATTGCTTTACTTCAAAAACGTGTCCCTTTAAGCAATAATTACATGTTTAGAATTGAAGATTGCAAAACACACAATACATACAGTTTGTTTCAATTCCAAAATTTCATCCATTGCTTCTTTTAATTTAACAAATTGTTTATTTAAAACATTTTCCATTTTGCTCTCGTTTGATCAAAATTATACCACGGCTGGGCCAGAGTTGTATTTTACTACGACAACTAGTGTTGGGCATGAAGCAATAACATGAGGAGGTCTCGTCGGCTGCAGAATCGTTCGGTTTTTGTCCCTTAATGCTTTAGTGCGGTGCTCTCTATCCCTTTCCCTCGCATTGATTATCAGCATAGTCAAGGGACTGCTTTTTGCCGACGAGCCTCCTTATGTTATTGCTTCATGGTGTTGGGCGCTTTTGAGCGAGTGAACAAAACAGAGTGGATCCGTGCAGTGCTGCCAACTTAGTTTTTCCCGTCAATTCTGACTGTTTTTGAAGACCAATTGCGGGAAAATTTTGTGAATTGCGGGAAGCGGGAATTCTGGCTTTTAAAGAAATGCATTTGGCTTTTTTCCGTTGTTTTTAATGCTGCCACCAATTTCATGAAAATATGTTGCAATCCGGTTGCCAATCCAAGAAAAAAAATGTTGTTCCAATAAAATACTATTTTTGATAAATCTGTGGAAAAACTATTGTGAGCAATATAAAAAGTGAGCGCAAATGGCACATATTTTTGGTATGTCAAAAGAATATTAACAAAAGTGCCGTGATGCTTGGTTAAAGATCGAAGAATTGAAGACATGGCTTCGCATCATCGTGTCATCACACGGACGAGAAAAGAGTCTACTGCAAGACTATATTTAATGCAAAGCTAAGCGATTTGCGTGCTCATACAACCACTTCCAACAAAAAAATAAAACAAATCGCGAAGAATTTAACGATCAGCTGAACACCTTATAAATAAAATATTTTCAGCTGTTTTTTTCCTTCTCTCCAGTCAAAAACAGCCTTTTTTTGCTAAAAAGTTGGCAGCACTGGTTATATCGTCAATGTATCGATATTTCTCCTATCCATAACATAGGGTTGGGATTATATCGATATTCACCTTTATCGATATTAGCGATATTTTGATTTAAACTATCGATATTATCGATAATATATCGTCGTTTTTTCCTTTGAAAGGGCCACCTAAATTCATAAAAACATTAGAAATTGTTCAGGAGTTAATCTTTAAATTCCCCGAATGCTATTAAAAATTTAATTTAATTCAAGTGTTGTCATATTCAAGTTTAAATACATTTCATAACGAAGTATTTATTTCAGTTCTTCATATAGCTTTAAAACAAATTCAATTATTGGTGCTTTGGATGTGGACAGCAATGTTTTGTTGATGCATTCTTTGGTTTGTAATATACGATCAAGCATTTAAAAGGTGCTGTTCCACCGTGTTGGACATTCTTGCTTTAAACTCAGAAATTTTTCAGTTCCCTGTTCTTTTTTAAATTTTGCATAGACAACATTACTGAATTTTATGAAATGTACAATGCCCTTGCATTTCTCAATAATCGGCTTCACAGCTTTTCTTTTGAGGCATTCCTGTACTATGAGGTTTAGAGTATGTGCAAAGCAAGGATGATGACTCTTTTGCAGGTCTCTACACATTTTGAGCATAGACGCCTCATTATCAGAGACTATAGCACTCATTTTAACTCACATTAAGAAAGAACTCGCACCAAAAGTTGCAGACACTGCTGCCAACTGTGACCATTAAAAACAGCCAGATTTGAGTAGGCAAATTTTAAAGAAAAAATAAAAAAGTATGGTAGTGTTTTTTACCAAAGTTTTATTTTATTTCTAAAGTAGAATGCCAAGAAGGTAGAAGTAAAATAACAGAACGCTTTAAAACACAATCAAAATTTTATAACTTTTCTTCAAAATTTGCTTATTCAAATCTGGCCGTTTTTAACAGTCACAGTTGGCAGCAGTGGTTGCAGAGCAGAACTGACGCCAAAAATATCGATAAGCTCAAAATCTTATCGATATTCTCCATTCCAATGGCCTTATCGATAATATCGATATTTCCTCGATATAATCCCAACACTACCATAACATATATAACTACTCTTCCAAATAAAATTATTTAATTTGAAATAAATAAAAATAAAAACAGCTATTATTTGTTGATTCTGTTAAGCTTAAATACATTCGGTGAACAATGCTGCGGTTAATGTGTCAGAGAGCCAATCTACTCAAAACAAAATTTCCAAGTCGCCGGCTACAACAGGCCGTAGTGGACACACAAGTCAAAGTTGGTATTTGATAACAGTTAAGAGTGTTGACATGAAGTCTTCATTCATAACATACTAATCATTAGTAACTAGTAGTTTTAGCAGTTGTTTTCAGTGTGTAACAATTTTTATATATCTTTTTCTCTTTACCAAACTTGTAGCCAATAGCGCCTCAACCTCCTGCATTGAAACATATAAGTAACTCAAAATCGGATCGAACAGTTGGAAAGTGGTTTCTCGGATGCAGCGGAATGGTGTTCGTAGCAGTTGGACTTGGTAAACATAATTTACTCCCTAAACTATGCACATTAAATATATATATTTTGATATTTATGAACAGGTGGCGTTACGAGATTAACGGAGTCGGGACTCTCAATGGTTACTTGGAAACTAATGGGTGAACATATGCCCCGCAATCAAGGTGAATGGATTAAAGAGTTTGAGGAATATCAGCAATATCCAGAATTTAAAATGTAAGAATGCACATAAATTTACATGACTATTTTTATTTAATTATAACTGATTTTGCAGGAAAAATGCCCACATTACATTGGAGGAGTTTAAATTCATATACATGATGGAGTATATGCACAGAATGTGGGGTCGTGCCATTGGAGCCTTTTTCCTAATCCCTGCAGCTTACTTTTGGAAAAAGGGCTATTTTTGTGCCAGAACAAAGAAGGTTGTTCTTGTCTTGGGAACATTAATTGGTCTCCAAGGCCTAATGGGTTGGTACATGGTGAAGTCTGGCTTGGAAAACAGATTCGACAACCCAAATGATGTACCGCGCGTTTCACAATATCGCTTGGCATCCCACTTGGCTGCCGCGTTCGTCCTGTACAGTCTATTCTTGTCAAATGCAATGTCTAAATTGATACCTGCTGATAAGTTTGTGTCGATTGGAAAACGGGCACTTAATATTAAGCCTTTGACACATCTAACGAAGGGCATGGTTTTCCTAACTGCCATTTCTGGAGCATTTGTAGCCGGACTGGATGCTGGACTAGTGTATAACTCATTCCCAAAAATGGGAGACGACTGGATACCTAAGGATATATTGCAATTTGAGCCTATGCACAAAAACATAACAGAGAATCCAACGATGGTTCAATTCAACCATCGTATGCTCGGCATTACAACAGTTTCCTTGATAACAGCCTTGTGGCTACTGGCGAGACGACAACAGCTTCCGAAACGTGCACATTGGGCAATTAACGCCGCGATGGCCATGGCCTGGACACAGGCAACATTAGGTGTAACCACATTACTCACTTATGTACCTGTGCCGTTGGCTACGGCCCATCAGTCTGGATCTTTACTGCTCCTAAGCTTTGCAGTATGGGTCTCGCATGAACTTCGCTTTCTAAAATACATGCCCAAATAAATATATGTACTATTTGTACTTTTATGTAAATAAAGATGAAATATATACATATATAATTTTTACAAGAGAAAAAGAAAAAGGATGCGTGACCGTTGAAGGTATCAGGACAAATGTGTAATTATTATAATATATATTTTATTTATACATAAGTCGACTTCATTTTGCAAATGACTGCATTCTCACAAACATTTATATTCTTTTGGTGCATACACAACACACACAGCCAATTATCACGTACTCTGTAATTGCATGCATTCATGTATTTATTCATTCGCGACAAGTCTTTCGCATTGTGTGGTGTCTTTTGCTATTACAAAATTATTAGGCAAACAAAAAAATTAAAATGAAACTATGCGCTTGTATTTTTATTAAAGTTTTTCAACTTGTTAGTATTTACTCAATAAACTCATTTGAAACATTCAAATAAATTTTATAATTCTAAAACTCACACATAAATGTATATCTGAGCTCTAAGGTTTTTGACAATGCAAGTTATTTTGTCTATTGTGGGAAAATGATTAAACGTAATTTGGACAATTTTCCCAGCAACGAATTTTTTTCATTTCTGCAGCGTATTAAAGTTTTACATGTGACCTTAACTGAATTGAGATTTAACTTTTTAGATTTCAGAATCCATATGAGTGTACATATATAAAATGTTTCCAGTTATATACAAAAATGTTGATCCGTTTTATTTCCGATTTATCCGTTATATATAGATTTCTTGTGTGTCAGAATTCATACTGAAAAAACTAGCTGACACATATTCCGATCGCATGTTAAGAAGCAATCAAAAGAATTTGAGAGAATGGACGCTTTTGAATACTATTTCTTTGACGAAAGAAACCGATGAATTTAGCATTTTAACTATTATGGGATTCACATTTATCTCGGCTGTATTATTGATTACCAGGTATTTGCAATATCACATAATGAAAACAACTCCATTATTTATTTTGAAATGGATTTTCAGAATCATTGAGAAGCACTCCAACTATCATACATGCGAAAAGATCTTACTCAGTTGTGGGGTCATATTTTTTATCCTACAAGGTATGTATTCTTAAATTTTTATTCTCCCATTATATTTCAATTTAACTTTACTTTTTTTAGGACTATTAATATTTGGCACTGTGGAACAGTTGTCAGACAGTATTTCTGATTATGCCTTTTCTCTCGCTGGATTATCTTTTATCTGTGCTCTTTTGTTTGCATTGGACCTTTTATTTTTTCGACAAATGGCAAAATCGAAAGATAAATTTTCTCAAACCGACTTAGAGTCTACAATGGCAACAACATACAAAAAGGAGAACTATGTTGCGAAACAAAGCAATAAAATTAAAGCCGGCGATCAATGCTGCTCCTCCACAAATTCCAATAGCGATAAGAAACTCACTTATTTGCGAACTGATCTTTAACTATTATTATTTGTTTGCACGTGTACAAACAATTATTATCATGCGTTTGTTAATCTTTTTTTGGTAACAGTCTAGAAGCAGTAGCCACCTGTAAAAAAAAAAAAAAAATCAAAAACAAAAAGAGGGCAATTTATGATAAATTTAGGTGAACAAATTTTTAGGGGGTCTTTTTTTTATTCAATATTGAAATTTTAATGAAAAATTAACATATTAGTGGCAATATGCACAAAACAACGATGCAAAAGCTCATTTTGCATTGAAAATATCGAAATTTCAAAATTCAATAAAAAAAAAACTAGCAAAGACCCCCTAAAAATTGTTTCACCTAAATTCATTATAAATCGCCCTCTTTCTGTGTATGTGTGTTTTTTTTTTTTTTTGAGACTGGCTACTGCTTCTAGACCTTTACCCTTTTTTTCAATATAAATATAGAATGCATTTTTTCCGTTACTTAAAAAAGTTTTAAAAATAAATAAAATTAAAAATATGATCAAATCAACATTAAAATTTTTCATTTTAATCAATCAAGAAGCTGTCAACGACTGACAGTTTTGCACTGATTTTGCAGCCCTGGAAATAGGCTTTCCAAAAATTGTCGAATTATTTCGATAACCAATTTCCTTAGAGCATTGACAATTAGTTTGAGAACGATAAGAAAAATATAAATTTTCATGAACATAAATCATTTTAATTAAAATCAAATCATTTTATTGTATTTTATATTTTATATTGTGAAACTCGCTATTAAAGAAAAAGGGAATACCTGTCTTAATTCTGGATGTCTTTTAATTTTCTTTTTAACTGAATCACCCTGTGTCTAGAAACATATGATGTTTCCGACATTATATATTGTCTAAAGTTCATAATAACTTAAACATTTAAGAAAAATGTCGCGGTTACTTTTATCAGCTCGAAGATTAATGCCCCAAGTGAGTAAAGAGTAAAGTTGTCATGCCATAGAATATTTTGTTAATTCGATAAGTTTACAGCAAGAATTTTTGCTTGCCGGCTCATGCATTTCAACGCAATCAACGAGAGGAAAGGCCTCAACTCCAATGAACACAATTGTGATGTTTGTGCCACAACAAGAGGTATTTACACACATACATACATACGTACAAACATATTTATGTAAAACACATTAAATAACCGCATTTTTGTATTGCATTTGAATTTAAGGCCTGGGTGGTGGAGCGCATGGGAAGATTTCATCGAATCCTTGATCCCGGCCTTAATATTCTGGTGCCAGTTGCCGATAAAATCAAATATGTTCAGAGCTTAAAGGAAATCGCCATAGATGTGCCCAAACAGAGTGCGATTACATCCGACAACGTGACACTCAACATTGATGGAGTGCTTTACTTGCGCATTATTGATCCCTATAGAGGTAGTATTTAACCTCTAACCGCCATTTTAATGAATTACAAAACTCAACAAAAACATTTTCGAACTCAGCTTCCTATGGCGTGGAGGATCCGGAATTTGCGATTACTCAACTCGCCCAAACGACAATGAGATCTGAACTGGGAAAAATGTCATTGGACAAAGTGTTTCGGGAGAGAGAATCTTTGAACGTCAGCATTGTGGATTCTATAAATAAGGCCAGTGAGGCTTGGGGAATCGCCTGTCTGCGCTACGAAATTCGAGATATTCGGGTAAAATATGATTATCGAAAAGAAGGTACACTGTTGTTCACCTCGTGCTTTGTGGCAAATGATTCAACCTTATTTACGCTGGCGAAACTATTGCCCAACTGCCATATCTTTTCGGACGCTGGCAATCATGCGCCAATGATTCAAGGCATTCGAAACAGTGGCGTTCCAAAGCATATCTTTCGTCACAACGATGTCAATCACTTGCGACAACTTCTCCAGCAGGTGGACAAAGCAACACCAAAGATTGTTGCATTCGAGACCGTGCATTCCATGACGGGTGCCATATGCCCACTCGAGGAACTCCTTGATGTTGCTTTATTATAGATCTTTTGTCGTCTTTTTAATTGAATAGTTTTAACTGTTCGTTTCTTTTGTATATTTAATGTTAATCAGCTGCCAGATAGAGTTCATGAGGCGATGCAAATGCAGGTTGAGGCCGAGAGAAGAAAGAGAGCCGCAATTTTGGAGTCGGAGGGAGTTCGTGAAGCTGAAATCAATATCGCTGAGGGCAAACGAAAATCAAGGATTCTTGCATCTGGTATGTACTTGCGGATACTTATGTAATACTGGGCTTACACTGCAAATAATTGGTCATTTAAATTACCAATATATCCGGCTTGAAATGCATATTGGCTAATCCGAAAATTTTTAAACCAAGGACAAAAACTTCAAGTTGTCAAAAAAACTGCATGTTTTCTAATAATAGCTGTTATTTGTTATAATTAAATACATTTTCAGGCTTCAAATTACAAAATCAAAAAGGTTTTACTGTGATTTGGTAGTTCATAACCGAGCCTAATCAATTAATTCCTCTTTTTGCCTCTTAATTTTAATAATTCTTGTCAAAAAAAGGGTATATTCAATGGCATCAAAAGTGGGCAAAACGGTAGTCTGAGGGTTTAACGCTTATCTCATCTTAAAGGTATTTAATATGTATTAATAATTTGAAAAAAAGTGTAACGTCCGCAACATACAAAAACTAAGATTTTTTAATTAACGAGACTACTTATCTTTATTTTTAATGCTGGATTGATATGATCATATATTCCACTTAATTTTTTGGGTTTGGATATTTTATGTTCATTATGCAAAATTCGCTAATAAATATGCAAATGCAAATCTCAAATCGATTTCCATTCTTTGTAATGGCCGCAACGGAACTTTTAGCAAGATTTTTTTTTCAAAAACAGTAAGGCTTTTATCTTAAAATAGGTTTAAGAGTACTTCCAATGAAATGAAAATTTTAGGATTAGCCCATAAGCAATTGAGTGAGACTAGAATATTTATAACAAGGATACAAATTTTGGTTAACTGGATTTACTGATCATTATTGCATCTTTAATCTTATAGAGGCCGAACGTCAGGAGCACATAAACAAAGCCAGTGGCGAGGCAGCTGCCATGATAGCAGTTGCAGATGCTCGAGCTCGCAGTCTGCAGGCCATTGCAAAGTCTCTGGCACATACGGTGAGTGCATATATAAAAGTAAGTTCAAGTAAGCCTTTTAAAAGTATTAAATGTTTTGGCTTTCTTATTTTAGGACGGTAAAAATGCAGCATCTTTAACATTGGCAGAACAGTACATTGAAGCTTTTAAGAAATTGGCAAAATCGAATAATACTATGATATTACCATCAAATCCAGGCGATGTCACCGGATTCGTTGCCCAAGCGATGGCAGTTTACAATCATGTATCTAAGCAGGGCAACGATACGTTGCCATCAAATATTGAAAGCGGAGGTGATACGAAAAATTCTGAATACAATTCGCTAAACGAGGAAAAGGCGGCTGTAAAAATTAATATTGAATAAAAGCATATTATTAAAAATAGCAATAAATAATATGTATCTCATCTGAGGTCAGACTGTAGATGCATGTTAATGTTATCAGATGCTCCAACAATTATTATTTATTTGTTTACAATTATGTATAGGCAAGTTTAAGCATATTTTCTAATTTATTTTCACAAATGTTTCACTGTCTACGAGCTTAAATATGTCCTCTCGAAAATGAAGTAAGTTTTCGTTAAAACAATTACTACTTTCGATATGCAATTTGGCCATAACCGGTTTGATATTCTCAATTCCAGCTGTCTCTGCCAATTCCGTGAAGTAGCTCATCTGAATAATAATTTTAAATAACACTAAAATTATAAATATACATACATATATGTATTTATAAATATTTACCTGATTCTCTCCCAGCATATGGGCTTGTCGCTTCTTGTAACCCGCTTTCCATAACCGATTCATGTTTTGTACCGTATCCTCGTGCATTTCTTTGAGCGAAGGCAATCGATTGATTCCTAAAAAGTAACTCAATACGAAGCGTGCCTGTAAGTCCATCATTTGTGCAGCACATACGTAAAATGGTAGACCTATTATGGCCATGCTTGGGTTGCGTATATTTATGCATTGTTTATAGAGCATTTGAACATAGTTCTCTTCAACATAAATACCAGCGTCGACACTCAGAAAGGGGAGGGCGTATTTGTAGCCAGTGCAGTAGAAAATGGTATCAAATTGCTCATAGGTCCCATCATTAAAATAGGCGCCCTTTTCATCGAACTCCTTGACATCCGGCTTAGTTGTAACGTTCTTCAAAAATATTGAATTTGAAATGCCAACCAAGTGATGGCTGAGCGTGACACGTTTTGCCGACTTCGATATAATATTCGATAAGTCCAAAGCGCTTGGCCCACCTCCAATAACCAGCACGGATTTACCTGAATATGTATTGTAAAATAACAAGTTTATAAGGCAGTTAAACTTGATTTAAGGGAATTTCATATAAGCCGACTACAACTGCCTTATAAACTTGGAAATCATTAAGAAGCTATGCATTTTAACAATTAATAATTTTAATTATTTACCTTCAAATATTTCGCTGGTTCTGTAGTCGTGACTGTGCAGATATTCACCTTTAAACAGATGTGCATTGGGAATATTAGCGTAATTTGGTGTATGATAATGACCGTTAGCAATGAGAATGTTATCGAAATAATGCACCTGCAGCGTATTTGTCAGTAAATTCTTTACCATCACCTGTAATTATTATAAATACAGTTTAAAAAAAAACCTGTTTAGCAAATTATTTATTTTAGCTTACCTGCCACTTGTTGCGCTTTTTCAAAACTCGTATTACGTACGAATTAAATTCTATATACTTTTTCAATTCGAAATGATCGGCATAGCGAGTTAAGAACGCACAAATTTCTTGAGAAGTGATATACGACTTTTCATTTTCTTCAATTTCAAAATCTGGATATCCCATTATCTCTTTGGGCAAGTTTGTGCTAAAAAAAAACAAAAAACAAACGTACATTCAAATGATTGCATGTACAATTAACATAATCAATAGTAAAGGTCAGACATTAGGCTCCTCGCTGTGCAAAAAAATCAACATATGCTTATAAATGCATTAAAAAAATTTCCCCTATTCAAGTACAAACGACTGTAGAACGACGGTTCAATAGTTTAAGTATATGTATTAAAGTAAAGTAAAGCAAAACCAATACAAATATGTATACAAATTCTTTAAAATAACGAGACTTACCGCAAATTTTCATACATGCTGCTGTGAATATCAATGCCGTCAACGATTCCAACATCTTTGTTAAATACCCAAGTACCTCCGATCTCGCTGGAAAGCTCAAAGACCGTAGGACGGATCTGATGCTGCAATGCACGTCGAGCACAGCAAAGTCCCGCAGTCCCAGCACCAATTATGCACAAGCTCATTTTCTAGATTAAATTGTTTTCATATGCTTTTGTAAATCACTTTAAATTGGTTTAATGAGAACGAACACAAAGATCATCGTTGAATGCCAATTTTAATCTCTATCAGTATGAACATACTTGAAACTGAGCTTTAATCTTACACAAAGATAATGTGGCATGTTCCGGATTTTTTTTTTTTTTTTTTGTTTATTCACACGCAGTAATTGAATTATCACATTAGCTTAACCCTACGAGTCCCCTTTGTTTTTTTTTAAGATTATAAAGATTGTTCAATATAAAATATGTTAATTCGTTAAAGCTTTTTTTGGCCTAAATCAAACATTTGCTCAAAATAAATATATGTTGCTAGCTAAATATATGTAATAAAAGAGAAGCTAGTGCATCAAGTTTTGCATTATCTTGCTTAGCAACAGGCTTTAGGATTTTTTTTTAGCAAATAGCTTTAATCCATCCAGTTGCTTCGTCACAGTGACCAAGAATATATCGTACGCGAGTATCGCATGCCAAAAATATCGATTGTGAGGCTTATCGAAACTTGTACATTCCTAGTGTTCAATATTTATACGAATTTTTTAGTTTGTTATTTATGTAAATTGAATCTCTACTATGATTAAAGCCATACTTGTGTTTAACAATCATGGGAAGCCTCGACTATCGAAATTCTATCAATATTTTGTACGTTGTACCTGAAATCACTTCAATATGTGCATACATTATCATGCTCATGCATGTACATACATACATATGCACATACATTTGAATATGTTTTGCAGTTTTGTGCAACGTAGCAAATCTTGAAAACAATAATAATTCTTATCTTAACTTAGGATGAAAGCCTTCAACAACAAATCATTAAGGAGACGTTTCAACTAGTTTCAAAGCGTGATGATAATGTCTGTAATTTTCTCGAGGGCGGCAGGTAACTTTTTATTTAGTACTTAATCCCCTTTAAACTTTATAATAAAATCATTTCTCTATTGTAGCTTAATTGGCGGTTCGGACTATAAGCTAATATACCGACATTATGCCACATTGTACTTTGTCTTCTGTGTTGATTCGTCAGAAAGTGAGCTGGGCATACTTGATTTGATACAAGTATTTGTCGAAACGTTGGACAAGTGCTTCGAGAACGTGTGTGAGTTGGATTTAATATTTCACGCCGATGCCGTGCATCATATTCTGTCCGAGCTTGTGATGGGTGGAATGGTGCTGCAAACCAATATGAACGATATAATGGCCAGAATTGAGGAGCAAAATAAGTTGGTTAAGCAGGAGGCTGGAATATCCGCAGCACCAGCTCGTGCTGTTAGTGCGGTCAAGAGTATGAACATTCCACAACAAATTAAAGATATTAAACTGCCAGATCTACCCCAGGCTATTAAGGATTTAAAATTTTGATAAGTGTATGATCATTTCAAAAATATGTATCTCTCAATTTCTCAGTAATATTTTGTTTCTTAGCAGGATCGCGTAAAGCTATGTATCTTTGTTGAAGCCGATAGCTTTAAGTACTACTACATAATATCTAAGTTAAATAAATCGCTTTCGAATCAAAACAAATTGAATACTGAGAATTATATATGTTTTTTCAATAATCTTGAATTTCTTTCAGCTTACAATATTGCTTTGTCTTTTTAATTTAAGCTGTGATTTATAATAATTATTTACGTGGATGATTTAATTTACGATTTATGATTTAGGGTTGGACCATCTATCTATTGAGGGTATATACTTAACAATAGATGAATCTAATACATTTCTTTCATAATTACAATTTGTATATAATAATTATGTGTTATTTTTTCACTTCTAACTAATAATTTGATAAATATTCCAGAGTTAAAAAAGACACACAGAATTTGGCAATATACTCTTAAATTGTTTGTTTGTTTAGATCAAAATTTCTTTGAAGAAAATGTTGTCCGAAATGGGTAAATAAAATTGAAACTTCATCGATAATTTGCACAATTTACAATAACATTCAACCTTTATTTATTTGTCATAAAGCACATTACACCATTTTAGCAATATAGATACTTGTATTTTTTGTGCGCATAAAAGAATAAAAATCAAATTATATATTTATTTGAAATTTGAAAATGTGTAAATAAAATGATAGCTTCAAATCTGATTTGCACAATTGTAATTTATTTTGTTAACAAATTTCTGATTAGTATAAGATTACCAATACCAATATTAATTTTAATTTAATTGTCATAATGCACATTACACCATTTCAGCAATATAGATAAGTATATTTCTTTGTGATTTGCTCGTTTATAGGGATTCAAGTCATACTAAGCTGCCACTGCTTCCAAGCGGGGACAGTTTGGAATTCCGCATTCAAGATCCGGCGAATTATCTTTATGCCAACAACTCTCGCTGTTGCAGAACATGCAGCCATTGGGAGTAAGCGGAACATTCGTAGAGAGTTCGAGCATATCCCAGACCTTCTTTAAATCAGTTACGAGCATATTCATCATTTCAAATGTATGGAAAGGAGTGGGAGCTAGACGAAGCTTCTCCTGGCCGCGGGCAACTGTTGGATAATTGATGGCTTGCAAGTAATGTCCAAATTGATCCATAAGCACATTCGAGATTTGGGTGCATTTTTGTGGGTCTCCGATTTTGATTGGAATAATGTGGCTGGGCGTATCTTCAACCGGAAAACCTGAAATATATATATTTAAATTCAAGTGGTTAAATTCAACTTGTTTTAAATATTTAATTATAAATTACCTTCTCTCAGAAGCAAATTTCTCAGGTAGGAAACATTCCTTTGATGTAGGCTGCGTAGTTGTCGTCCTTCCTCAGAGGCCAATATAGTAACAGCTTCGAGAGCACCACAGAGAACAGTTGGTGGCAGTGATGTGGTAAAAATGAAGCCCGCTGCATAAGATCGTATCAAATCGACTAACGTAGATGAACCAGCAATGTAGCCGCCGATGTTGCCAAACGCTTTTCCCAATGTCCCAGATATGATATCCATTTTGGCCAATACACCGTCCCGTTCACCAACTCCAGCACCATGATCGCCATAGAGGCCAACTGCATGGACTTCATCAATGAATGTAATTGCACCGAATTCGTGAGCAACATCAAGGAGTTCCTCGAGTGGGCATATTGCACCCGTCATGGAATGCACCGTCTCGAATGCAACAATCTTTGGTGTTGCTTTGTCCACCTGCTGGAGAAGTTGTCGCAAATGATTGACGTCGTTGTGACGAAAGATATGCTTTGGAACGCCACTGTTTCGAATGCCTTGAATCATTGAAGCATGATTGCCAGCGTCCGAAAAGATATGGCAGTTGGGCAATAGTTTCGCCAGCGTAAATAATGTTGAATCATTTGCCACAAAGCACGAGGTGAACAACAGTGCGCCTTCTTTTTCATGCAGCTCCGCTAGCTTCCGTTCAAGTCGCTCGTGGTACAATGAATTGCCCGATATATTTCGAGTTCCCCCCGCACCCGATCCGTGCATTTCCAACGCCTCCTTGACCTTCTGCTTGACATTGGGGTGTGCCGACATGCCCAGATAGTCGTTGGAACACCAAACGGTAATGGGTCGCTCCGTTTGAGCAGAGTACTCGAGAGCATGGGGGAACAGGCCATCTCCAGCCAATCGATTAACGCGTTTAAAAACACGATAAGAGTGATCGCGTTTCTTTTTCAGAATTTGAGAATTGAAGAATTTCTCATAATGAAAAGTTGAGTTTTGGTCAGCTGCGTCCATTGCGTTGCCATGGTCACCCCTTACATCATACAGCGATGAATTGGTGTCAACCGAATGACTTTTAGTAGAGTATGACCTTGTGGCCATAGTCGAAAATTGCGCAGAGGTGGCAAGAGAAAGTTTTTTCTCAGTAGCATTGTTAATGGTTTTGCCAACAACTGGACAAAATGCACCATACGATTGGTACAAAACCTCTGCGTAACTCCTTAAATAGTTTGCACTAAATCGGTTAAGGAACGGACACTGCATGACTAACAACAAAACTCTTCCACTTCAAGATAACTAATGAATGAACGAACTTTGAATGCGAGCTTATTTCTTATGCAAGAAAAACGAAAGTTGGCAAACTAGAAATGACGAAATCGAATTGGTGTATCGATATGTTTAAGTGTTAGTAAAGGCATTCCGAGATTACATTTATTTAAAGCAAGCAAGAATGACGAGACAAAAAACAACTGATAAGAAAATATTAAGATAATACTAATAATAATAATATTATGCAGATGTTTGTCTTATTTTTAATTTTTAACATCTCCTAATAAAAGAAGGTGGCTTTTCTGTAAATAAACACTTAAAATTTAAATGTTTATAAACAACGTTCATGTTATAGAACTATTTAATGATACACAGTGTGAACTTAATAATTTCAAGATGGGACAATCTTTTATACATAAGTAATTTCACACTTCGAAGTATTGAAGTTGTAACGGATTTAAGTAATATTATTATTATAATGTAATATTATTCTATTCGTTGGAACAACCTGCATCTATTTATCGATATTTCCGACGAATAATAATATCGAATAATAGGAACGTAATATCACCACCTATTATCGATTAATACAAATCAACTCTGTTATTTTCATGAAAGGCAACTAATCCAATCACACACACACACACAGACCATTTTTATCCCAAGGTGAAAAGTATGGAATTTATATTGTTGAAAACGTGTGAATTTAGTTTTCTTTATACACTGAGTAATTTGTTGTGGCAATCTGTAAACACAAAATCGTACAATTTTTCAAACAAAGGAACTTATAACATTTGGTTGAATTAAAAAAAATACATACAATTTCAACCTCTGACATTTCGCAACTGTTCTGATCTATTTCATAGTATGTATGTACATCGATGTATGCATGTATGTAAATTTGATTTGTGTAAACGTTAATATTCAGTTATGTACAACAGCTTATTGATGAATTTCAAACATGAGTGATGAGTAAACACTGTTGGTGTACCAATATGCATCTAGCAGCAGCAACAAAACGCAAGAAAATGGATTTTCGCAAAGAAGCACAGCAGACAAATTGTATTTTAAATGGAATTGCAAAACATTTACTTGTCAATATTCTCAACTCTACTGCCTGACTATTTGCTGCATCTGTTTCGAATGATTGGAGTCATGAGTTCACCAATACACGATCACTATCGATGCGTCAACGCGTCATCGCGTCGCTCCCAGTCGAATTCATCCGTTCAGGAATCTGAGAAAAAAGCGCGAATGATGGAGAAATCTTCAGAGGAAACGGGGAGCAACGGTGGACTTCTGGACACTTTGCAGCCAGAACCATTGGTTGCGGCAATGTACTCTCTACAGTTTGTGGCGGATGTTGTCAATCGGGTGCAGTCGGCTCTGCATCAGTGCAACATCCCAACAACGCAAAAGCCAACAAATTCATCTATGACAGGCATTGAGTTTGCTTCCAGTAGTGCGCCATCGTTTTGCTACTTTTTTATTGATATGCAACCACAATACGCAAGCGAATTTGAATCGTGTCCTGATCCCGACCTCGACCCCGACCTCAAAAATATGTCTGATAAACAAAGCACCGATAACAACAACTCACCAGTTAAAAGTTCTTTCTGTCATATGCAACGTCAACGAAGTATTTCCGAATGCAGCGATGACAGTTTCATTTGCTTTGAGGACGACAGCAATTCTGTGGATTGCACGACATTCGAACCTGTTGATTTCAATTCCACGGACAACACGGATGATTGCAAGTTCGATGATAGCCAAGAACAACGCAAAAGGGTAAATATATACATATACATATATGCATATGTAAAATGTTATCTTTAAACTAATCAAAGCTTTTGTTTTCACTTTTTAATTAGGTGCGCTTTAATCTAAAACCAGAAATTCACGTAATGCACACATGGGACTTTGCTTATCGGGCGGCTCGAAAGGGAGGATGGCAGGAGCTCGCCCGGGATCGGGACAGATTTCAACAGAGAATCAAACGTGTGGCGCCAACGATAAACACTATTCTGAACTCCAACCATAGAGATAAAGTTTACAAAGACCGCTTCTTAGATGTAAATTAGTCGTAACGTTCTTTTAATTAATAAATTCTTGTACATACAAAATTCATTTTTCTTATCATTCAAAAATCTTGTTTTCAATTCACTTTTAATTATATAAATATGTGAAAATTGCGTTGCATTGTTTAAAGAAATTAATGAACATAATATGTACAAAATTTTTTTTGTGAAGTACAAATAGTTGTCAAAACTTGCATGCATTTTAATGAAAATTTATGGAAACTAAAGAAAATAATGAATATAGTGAAACTCTCATCTTTTATGACTTTTAAGTAGTAAGTATATGGCCAAAGAAATTGTAGATTTTGGTGAATTGACAATTCAAATAAAATGTTTATTTTTCGACTGTATGTTATCTGAAGTTGTGCAGACAGAAGAAGACAAGTTCCGTGATTTTGTTTAATGATATCTTGCCTGTTTATCAATTGCCTACCCCCAAAGAACTAAAAATAATTAATGTCATCAATTGGTGCTCGTGTATTTCTCATCATCTTCTTCGCCAACTTCAAGCATAATTTGCATTATTCTACGTTTTAGTTTTTTGCGTGAAATCGGAGAATTTAAATTACGAAACTCATTAGCAATTAATTCGCCAAACGCATCCCATTGATCACGGATAACGCCAGGGGGATTCACAAAATTGTGTTTATCGATAGTGCTCAGAGTAGGGGAATCCCTGCGAGCAGTTGTCATTGAGGGATTTGCTGAGATATTAAGCAGGCCTTCCGATTTAGAAGGAACTTGTAATTCACAAGTGCTTGAGTCCTTTGCACTGATATTGCTGACATCCTCGACGCTAAGCAGCTCCAGTTGAATGATGTCGCCGCCCAGCTGACTTCTTGTCTTGGCGCTTGTCGACTGCTGTTCTGTATTTGCGCATTCCTCGCTCTTCAGCAAGTTCTATAAAAACAACGAAACAAGTTAGTAAATCAATACGAGGTTGAAATAGAAAACGAGTAACCTTGCATTGTGGTTGATATCCTGGTCGTGGTTCAATGATTGGTCGCAAGAACATTAACGTTTCAAAATGTTCCCAGCGGCAAGCTTTTGGGGACAGGGCTGTTATTCCGTTATCCGTGTCCTTTAAACGGCGTTCATATTTTTTTAATTCGGAGTTGAACTGATTCCGCAGGTTGTGCACCTTCTTTCCATAGTCATTTTTAGTGATTCCGAGAGATGTACATATATGCTCTATAGCCTTATTGCGACAGTCTTTATTCTTGTACAGCTCCGAGTAATGATTCCACAGGCAATCCGACTCACGGTACAGCTCAATCAGTTTGTAGATCTTTTCTCGTGTCCATATCGTTGGCTTACGGCGCTGACGGCTGCTGTTCCGTTTTTCTGTAGTCGCAGTCTCTTCTCTAACAGATCCCGAGCTGTACGGCATTTTATTTGTTTGTTTACAATACACATTTATTTACAAAACAAGGAAAAACGAGATGGTTGCCCTAATAGCACGACAATTTGTTTCACAACATATAAACGAAAAATAAAAACAATGTTGTTGCTGTTGTCGCATTATGCTGGGTTCACACTGCGTCACTTTTAGGTCACACTTTAAGTTCCCAAAGTCACTGTGTTGCATCCGATAAACGCGTATCACTTACCATCGATTAGAATAATTTCCTATAACAAGTTGAAATATTTAACAAAAAAAGAAAACAATAGCAATAACAAAAAAAAACACTTGCTTTAGCATTTATTATGCAGGACTTAAAATTACGCAAATATATTTGAGATGCATGTTGCACTATTTAGATTAACTCAAAAATTTTACTGAAACAAATTCAATATTTCTAAATAGGGACCTTATTTAATTTTTTTTAATACTTTTTCATATAATAAAACACAAAACAAATTAATACGATTAATAATAAAACGCGTTATTCGCTGTCGCAACTTGGCACTGCAATCGTTCTCTTTCAATGATTTTATCGAGTAGTCGAATAGTCGATAATTCTCATCGCAATTAATATTGTCTTCTCTGTACGACATAAATAAAATAAATGATAGAAATAATAATTATATTTATTAAATATTAAATAGTATGTATTGTCATTGAAATGAGTGTATCGTAAACAAAAAATGAATTAAATGTTCTTTCTGTGTGCTAGTGATGAGCATTTTTTTTGTATAAATATGGCCGACGCCCACGCCCATTAAATATTTTAATTTTAAATAATTGCAGTTCTGGTAATTATACGCATTATTGGTTAGCAAACATAGCGCAAACTTAATGCATACATTTCTATTAGCTTGCAGACGTTCTTAAATCCGGAAAAGATTCCAGCGTAGACGGAAAATCAAAGTCGTAATGTCACAAGTAATTCCAAACACGCCCACACCTCAAATGCTGACGACATCAACGTTAACGCCAATAGAAGCAACGAAACGACCCCTCTCCTTTCCAACACTAAACGAGGGTATTCACTCAAATCCAGATGTCATACTTAGAGCCTCAACAATATTTGGTGAACAACTGAAACACGATTCGCCAATGGATCTCGAAAATGTACACAACACTGTGGAGACTGACAACAATTTAACATCCAGCAGAGGAGACACTTTAGAATTTATGGGCGATTCAAAGATACGAATAATGCCAAACACAAAGCTGCTGGCTGCTCCGCATGCAACGGATCCCAAGCGAAAATTCGTATGTCCATACGACAACTGTACGAAAAGCTATGGAAAAAGTTCCCACCTACGTTCGCATCTCACGTGGCACACGGGCATCAAACCCTTTGTGTGCACCGAGCCAAAGTGTGGCAAGGGATTCACACGATCCGATGAACTAAATCGACATTTACGCACTCATACGGGCGAAAAGCCGTTCGAGTGTGTGCAGTGCAGTAAAAAGTTCTCGAGAAGCGATCACCTAACAAAGCACTTGGCCACACACGATCGGCAACTGAAGAGCAGTAATCCGAAGCGTTCCTTGCCCAATACGAATAGTACCAGGCTCAAGTCAACGAAAAAGATTGCATCGGAAACAGAGTCGGGGTTTCATTTTATGGCCGTGCTTAGTGGAAACGATCCGAATTCGAATGCGAATACGCAGCAAAACCAGAATCATCACCAGAATCAGAATCAATCGCAGTCGGCCGAAATAGCTGGGTTTAATCACACGCCGCTGCGAATCAAGATCGAACGGCCGGAACATAGTGACAAATATCAGATAGCAGCGCCCATATCTGATAACCAGCTGACATCTAGTTTTAGTGCAAATAATCCCGAGGTTAAATATGAGCCGGCTGATGAAATTGTACGCACACTGAATCAACTGCCGTCTCAGGACGGTCCCGGCACCTATGGCATGCCACATTTTGTACAGGATCGACCCTTTCGATGCCGCCAATGTGAGAAGCGATTCAAGCGGCAAGACGATCTTAACCGACACATTCGAACGCACACCGGCGAGAAGCCGTACGCCTGTGTGGAATGCTGTCGACGATTCGTTCGCAGCGATCACTTGAAGAAGCATCAGCAAACGCATTTAAAAACCCGGTAGTTTCGTATTATTACATAGTTAACGATTAAGTTTCAAAAGCCAGTGGCATGCGAATAACTGTTAGTTAAAATCAGGCATGTGTTTGTTACCAACAACAAACACAGTACAATAAAATTAATTCACAAATTACTATTATCGAACTGTTCTTATTTCTATTTAGAAAATAAGAATTAGGAAGAATTTAAGCAAGGGCAAAAAATAGTAAACAAAAATAAAGTATAAAAATAAAATAAATTGAAAAGTCAAAAATAAAAGCTTAAAGTTAGTCACACCTTTGATTTAGCAACTTTACAAGATATAAAAATTTTAAGAATTTGAAAAACACAAGATGATTTTTAGGTTTATCAGGTGTGCTACGGAAATCACAAGTGAAATTGAATTCAGAGAAAAGCAATTCCGCTTGAAAAATCACAAGTGCCACAGAACTTCAAGAGATTTATTTTTTTTTAGCACGTTCAGCTTGCTATTTAGCAATTTGGGTTTGGGTTTGTTTAGCAATTTTTTTAAGTTTATCATTGCAGAATATTAGGTTTTAATTTTATGTTCTTTTTTAATTTAATTTAAATGATTTTAATTGATTTTGTAAAGCTTTACAAAATTTTAAAGTTATTGGCGCGACAGACAACGAAAGTTACTCGACAACTCGAAATTTTAAAATTCTGACTAAAAATGTGACATTATTCTCATGGCATCAAACGCCAGTGGATTGAGCGATGATTTCGTTTCCCTCAAAAATTTTCAGCTGAGTGAAATTGGAATTCAAGTGGAAGAGATTTCCGTAGCAGACCTGTAATTATTTAACTCGATTCACTGTCTTTGATTTGGGTATTTCCTAACTTTTGCTTCAATTTTATTCATGCTAATTTTGGTCACCTGAAATCTGACTGCATCATACTATATTTATTTACAAACAAATTCCCTGACTTTAATTTGACTATTTTTATTATATACATACTCACCGACCTAAATAATTGGTGTAATGAAAGTAGAGCTTAGAGACAGTCATTGATGTTGCCCCATTAATTTGAATGCTTCAACTGTTTTTTATAACAGGATATTCGACAAGTGTTTGCGATAAATCGCTGATTAAAAATAATTTGTTTTTATGCAAAGCATTTTATTGTTCGTTTATACATGGAATTGATGTATATATTTATGTATGTACTTGTATATATATAAAATATCTATATGTATTTTTATGTATATATATATATATATATATATATATTTTGGTGTATAATTATAAACGTAAAAACATTAATTACAAATTACAGATTACAAATTACACAAAGCTTAAATATTTCTCTCCTCTCACATCTTTCACATTTTGTATAAACTTGAAAACTCATATCTGTTATTAAATTCTAAATGACTACCAGTTGGCTGAGGTGGTAAATCCTCAAATGTGTATGCTAGAAGAGCTCCGTCATTATCATGTACTGTGTAGTTGAGATCATTGTGTGCTCCAATCATATTGCCGCTATAGTCCTGTGTGGAATATGATGAGCATGGATTGGCAATACCATCTGGCTCAACCAAACTGTTGCTACAGAATCCAATATGCGGTGAATGCGTTGAGGTCAGAATGCTGCAGTCGCTGTCTTCGGTCGCCGATGGAATTTGAATTGGATTGAATGCATCATCATTTTGGAATGTATGCCCACCGACATAGGAGAGCGCACTATTATGTATTTCAATGTTCATTGTTACTGTTTGCGGTTGCACCGCATACGTTGTTGTTGTTGTTGTTGTTGTCGCCTGCTGATGCTGGTGCTGATGATGATGATGATGACTATGTGATGTACCACCCTCGGAGCCACAATCATCGGCAAAGCACTCGTGTGTTGTATCTGGCACATAAGGGGCTGGTATATGATGGCTCGCCGAATGCAGATTTGCATCACAATTAACAATGTTCTCCTCGGTATCAAATACGGGTTCACTTATGGATTGGCAATCGTCAACATTTAACAGATTCTGATGATGATGATGGCTTCCAGCTCCACTTCGACTATTTGGCAGCGACACCTCCAGCAATGAGTCTTCGTTTTTCGGTGATGTATCAAAAAGTGGTAAATATTTTAGCACCACCTCTGATAAATTCTCTTGCGTATTCATTGAATTAATCTCAGATATTGTATCTGTTTCCGTTTTAACTGCAGTTGAATCTGTACTCAATTCAGATGGTACAAATTCCGATTGATTTGTGTAACTTAAATAATTATTATCCATTTCCATTTCCAATGGGAGTATAATATCGACAGTAGTTGTATCTGAGGGTGTCTTTACATTGTATTTTTGCTGTTGCTGTTGTTGCTGTTGTTGTTTTATGGTAGTATTATTATCACCTGAATCGTTTCTCGACCTTTTCGATATCGTACCAGATTGACAAGTTGAGGTAGATCTTTTGTTTTTCCGACCGGCGGCAGTGCATGTTCCATTTATTGGCATTGCGACAGAGGTCGATGTATTATTGTGTGAGTCAATATTATTCTTAATATCGTTGTTATTATCTGCATCTTTCAAAACAACTGATAATCGCGATTGTTTCTTTTGTGGCCTATATTTATAATTTGGATATTCTATCATATGGAGTTTGCGAAGCTTCTCCGCTTCCATTATATATGGCTGCTTATCATCCTTGTCCAAGAGCTGCCACCGTCTTCCCAATTCCTTTGATATCTCTGCATTATGCAAATCTGGCGTTCTCTCGCAGATCTTTCGTCGCTCCATTTGACTCCAGACCATGAATGCATTCATCGGTCTCTTAATATGGCCAGGCGAGTGTTTTTTTGTCTGTAAAATATGATTGAAAAGTTGAAATTGTCAAATTAGAAATGTATTCAAAAAATTCATTAATTCTTAAGAAAAAAAAACTAAAACATTTTAATTATATGGGAGGTTATTAACCAGATAATTGCGTATGATTCATACATTTGTCTGGTTGTTTAAACGAGGAAACAAAGTGTGGTTTCCGGACGGACAAAAATTGATATAAAATAGTCACACAATCAAAAAATACCAAAATTTATTGAAGTCAGACCACTGTATCATAGTGGTGACACAAGATCTAACTGATGAGATTAGAATAGAGTGGAACTGAGTTACGAACGAACTAAGATGAACCAGGAACAAGTTCGTATGTATGATATGTGCTACCATAAAATATAGAAGTTTTTTAAAAATAATAAAAATGTTTGTCTCTGTTATTATTTCCGCCACTGTATGTATGTATATGTATATGTATATGTATATGTATATGTATATGTATATGTATATGTATATGTATATGTATATGTATATGTATATGTATATGTATATGTATATGTATATGTATATGTATATGTATATGTATATGTATATGTATATGTATATGTATATGTATATGTATATGTATATGTATATGTATATGTATATTATATGTATATGTATATGTATATGTATATGTATATGTATATGTATATGTATATGTATATGTATATGTATATGTATATGTATATGTATATGTATATGTATATGTATATGTATATGTATGTGCTAATGTATATGTAGCAGACTTATGCTGTGCATAGACATGTACATACATAAGTACATACATAGACACATAATGCGTCGTCCTTTGGCCAAAATGTATTGATGTGAATAACCGCTTTATTTACACAAAAGAGAGACAGTAAAAACACTATTAATAGCGTTAACTTCGACCTTGTGGCAGTTCGTGAACCTCGAGTTCAACCAACCAATATACTCGTAGCCTGCAGCAGCAACGACCGAGCCAGAGTAGAGAGAGAGCAAGAGAGCAACAACAACAGCGACAACATCAGCAATGTGTTAGCTGAAACGGATGGGGGGGAGACGTCGAGTGATGATGAGGTGGGGACCAGACGAATGCTACAACGGTCATTGCCATTGATTTTGCCCTTGCTGAAATTGTAGCTATGCAATGTTTCAATGTCGTCGTATGACTTTTTGGATGTCTAATACACGAGTAAGATCTATCCAACCACAGGCGATTAGAGTTGCAAAGTTTTATGGAAAAAACTATGAATCATCTACAGTAGGACAAGTAATTATTTTAACAAAAATCATATTAATATTTATGTTTTACTTAAAAAGAAATAGTTAAAGCCAAATCAGAAATATTATGTTTCGTAAAATTAATGATTTTCACTTTTTTTTGTCAATATAATTACTTGACGTTCTGTACATAAATAAAATACAAGCAAGACAAGGAAATACCATCTGCTACATTTTAAATGTATCTTTAAGATACAATGCTATTATTTAAATTTTAGACTCTAGCAGAGATTTTCAACATCAATTTCGGTATTCTATTCCATATTCTTGACCATAGTCACATGCTAAGTTCATGTTTAGTCGAGCGTTTTAAATCTATATGTATAAGGAAAGAAAAAGAAGGCACATATCAAGTTTATTTCACCACTTGACTCGATTGACGAAAAATCTTACTATCTGAGGTGTATGAACTCATGCATATAAAAAGTAAGTACATATTTAGGTATGTAGTTGTAGCAAGTGCATAAACAAAATTTAAATCTAATCTGCGAAAAGTATCTTATCAAGCCAACGTTTCGTTGACCTTTTCTATCGATTGACGATGAATTCACGATATCACACATACAGTTAGACAAATTATTTATGACAGCCAAAAATATCGATTTTTAAGAAATAGTTAAATGGATGAATTATAATAAATTACTAATCGATTGACGATGAATACAATACAAGATTACGATATTTAAGAAATAGTTAAATGGATGAATATAATTATAATTAATGAATTAGTATACATATGCGTAGGATTCTCATCAATACTCACTTGAGTTGCATCAGAATATGGAGTACTGGAGTTAACGGGAACGCGTGCTGAACCGAAAACCAAATTCAGATTATCGTCCCCGATTTCCGTTGGAGATCTTTTGTTTTTGCTGTTGTCATCGTTATCCATTGTAGAGATGATGTAGATTGATGTATGTATTTATTATGTAGTGTGTATATCCACCGAACGTCTTATGACAATTATATATATGTATATATATATATATATATATAGATTTTATTGTAGTTGTAAATAATTGTTGTTTGTTGTTGATAACACGGCGTTAGTTGTTGTGCTTTAGTTGCTCTAACTACCGCTGAGGTATGGCAGGATGTGTGGGCTCGTGTCTATGCTCGATATTTAATATTGTTTTTAATTTATTTTAATATTTAAGAGCAGTATTAATAGCTGTTTATTCCTGAGTTGACTGCACAATAACATTGTTGTTTTATTAAATGCACATAATTTTTTATTTATTTTTTGTTGTTTTTGTATTCACAAATGTTCATATGTATGTTCATGTGTTGTTGTTTATGTATTTATTAATGCATCCTATGTACATACAAGTAATTTTTTTGAACGAAATAAAATAAATCATATACTTGTTGCTATTTTTAAAAATAATTAAACCCATTGAATAATATTATATATAATTTTAATAAAATTAAATATTGCCAATTTTTTGTTTTGTCATAATAATTACGAGATTAACTATGGACACAAATAAGTAGACTTTAGTATAAAAAAAATTAAATAAATGTACATACATATGCATCAACTGTTTTTTTTTGTTGTTTATACAATATACATACACACTTACGTATTTATAATTAATCATTTGTACGGAAGTAAAAAGCAAAAGTCTATGATGGATAAAATGCGTATATTGCAATTGCACATGCACAAATTATATATGTACATATGTATGTTTATACACATGTCGTGCATCTGATCATTTTAACATACATACACATAGCTACATACATACAGAAATACATATATCTTTAATATATGTATGCATGTAAGTAAATGGAAGTATTTGATCGTGCTTACAATGAGAATTCATGTATGAATATACTTATGTATGTATGTAAGTGTGAATGTAGATCCGGACATTAATGCATGTATTTATACATTGGCAGATATATTATATTATATGTACATATATACAATGTACATATGCATATTGACTCAAGGTGAAACTGGTTCCTTGTTTTGTGTTTGCAATGTTCAAAGACTCACGTTCGAGTTTCGTCTGTGGTAATGAGTTTATTTTATTTTATTTATACATGTACGTACAATATACACATATACATTCATATGAACATTTTGTATACAGATATACACTTGAGCGCACGGTTGGGGCGCTTACACACTCATAATAGCACACACACACACACACACAGATATGCACATGCATATACATGCATGTATATGTATATATATGTATATGCACATGCACGCACACACTTGCTTTACTTGTTTTAATGCGTTTCTTGTAGATGTTTGTATGTATGTATTTTTGCTTTTGAACAATGACGATTTTCGCTCTCGGAATAATTCTCAAGATTCACATGCACTCTGTATTCATTCATACATATGCACATACCTATGTATTAATAAGATTTTATGCATATATATACATATATTTATATTGCTTGTATGAGACTACGTTTCAAAATATATTTGTCTGTATGAATGTATGTACAGGAGTAAGTTTGTATGTATGTATGAATGCACTAACACACTCACAAAGTACAATGACCAAAACATGCGTATTAAATTTGATTTAAAATTTTTTTAAAGTTTAATCACATTAAAATGTATCAATATATGAGTGTATGTATGTATTTAGATACATAGGCGATGTACATATGTATTTGTATGTAAAACACTTGTTGCTAATTGTTTTTGTTGTAGTTGGTTATTTTGTTTTTAGTTTGGATTGATAACATTTGTCGTATTTGGTTTTGCTCGTTCTTACTGTTTAACGTTTTACGAATCTACGATAAAGCGGAATCACATAGTGCGACCGACTGCTCCGCTCTAAAGACGGAGCATTCTTGTTCAATCAAATCTGAGCGCCAACAGAAGCCAGCAGAAAACAGAAACAAATGGCAAAGCGACTGCGACTGCGATTGTGATGAACACGACGAGCGCGAGGCGATTGGAATACGAGGTGAATGCGACGAGTGCATACATACATACATTCAAACATGCATACATACATATGTTTGTATGTAAGCATGTACATACGTACGTACGTACGATAGGTCCAAAAATACGTAAATAAACATGTACGTACGTACGAATAAACTACGCAAAAGATGATAGCTCGTATACATACATACATACATACACATTTACACAAATCTATGCATATTATCGTATATATTTGTATTTGATATATGTCTGATTGTTTTTATTTTATTTGTTTGTATATACACACACACACACACAGGCACACACATATTTATGTATGTGCCTTTTTTTAATATTTTCTTAGCGTTGTCGTTTCTGTTTTGTATTAACCGTTGAAGTCGTCGCCGATCGCTTACAGCTGTTCAAGTGAACTGTTTGCAAAGCTTATGACTTGAATCCCCGCAGTACATCTCACATATGTATACACATACAAATGTACGTACATATGTATATACATACACATTTATGCATTTCTTGCGCTTGCATATTTGAAATGGAGAGCGAGAGACCAGACTGGGAGAGTGTTTGTAAGTAAATGCGACGTCTCTCAGCTAACCTCGCCCCAGTAATGCATCGCGGTGATATTGTGGCCCAAACTGTTTTGACTCAATTAATTGTGAAGCATTAAATATAATGAACAGCTTCATATTTAACATCAAGAATATAACACATAATTTATAATTTAAAAAAAAATGTTAACCTTTTCCAAACTGTATGTACGCACACTCATATTGAAAAGCAGCGCTGCCCGAACTACGGACCTGACCATTACTGATATCAACAGTTTGAGTGGCTGTTCCAGCTGGTTGTGTTGTGTGAGTAACAAGCAGAGCACGATTGTGTGTATGTATACATACGTACATACGTATACGTACATACATACATACACACAACCATATGTCCATATTGTGTGTGTGTGCTTGTATATACGTTTATATAAAAACACGAACATGTATGTTTGTTTGTATGTAAACATTGGGTAAACGCGGATGAATCAGCTGTTCAGTGTGTATTAATCATATGGTTGGCTGACATGCCTTCGGATGGTTGTATGTGTGTGCATATGTATATATGAACTTATGTTTCTCCTTGCGGGTTTACTTCACGGCAACTTTTAAACTGTATGCGTTTTCGTTTTCGTCTATACGTAGATGCATTTATTTGTATGTACATATTTATATATTTGTATACATAGAAGATATATTATTTAGGTATATGGTACATACAAATATATTTATAAATATAAATTTCATGTATAATTGTTTGCATTGACTGATGTATGAATCTTGTGGTATGTATATATGTTTAGCTGTATGTAAATTCATGTGTATCTATGTATTTAATTTGTTGCCAAGTATCATTCTACGTACATATGCATGTATGTATGTGCATGAGTGCAAATTAATTATGTATATTCGAATGCATACTTACAAAAATACATCCTTTCAAGTTCTATGCTGGGTCAATTGCCTAATTTTTCGAAAACTGAATTGCCAAATCTGTGTGTGAATAGAATTAGTCTGCACAGCTGTGTCGTCTTACTTATTATCAGTACTTATCAGTATTAACTGAATTCTATATCGAACGATAGATCGCTAATTTGTCATCGACATCTTTTCAACTTCTGATGAAAATACAATACTTGAATTATTGTTTTGGTTTTTATTGATATTACACTTATTTATATGTATATATATATATATATACATATACATATACATATACATATATATATACATATATATATATATATATATATATATATATAATTTCCTCTGTAAATTATATTTTAAAAATTGTGTTTTGGAAGTAGTATTTGCTAGCAAGTCATAAATTTGTTTTAAAAAATTTCATATTTGAATCGATCGCATCCCTGAAAGTTGTTTTCCGCCTGTTGTCAAGTTTATAAGGCAGTTAAAACAAAAACGGTTTAAGTATTCACAGCTGTAAGGCATAGGTAGTTTTATTTCAACTGCTTTTGTAATTCATTGCATAGCGAAAAGTGCTTAGAATAGATATAGAACCGACTTAAAAAAGGAACAAAGGGGTTTAAACAAATTCTGACAAATTAGTTCTCCCATTAAGTCAATAAAGTAAACTCGATTTCAATTAAACCGACCTAAACTGTCGTATAAACTTCGTATGGTTTGACCTGTTGAAGACGCAACAGATGATTCTGCTGTTTGAGCACATTTTATTGTTGCCATTACAGTTCTTTGACACAATACTTTGACGCTGCGAGTATAGTTGCTCAAAATTGAAAGCGAACATATTTAATATTCCAACTTTTATATGCGGACTTCATGTAATTTTAATTTGCAAAGCTGAAAAATATCGATTCTTGATTTTGCTACACGGCACAGAACGAAGTCGTGTTTCAAAACACTTATCGATTATGGTAGAACCAATAGCCTAACTTTTTATCGATAGGAAAATTGAAAGTCTCTCACCTCTAAGAAAAATACAACATATTGGAACAAAAATTTTTAGAAATATTAATTAAAAATAATAATCAAAGCTTTAAAATATTAAATCCGAATATTTAATTCATCAGAGAAATGGCACTTCTGCTGCTCACATTGTATTCATATATTCTACTCTGGAATACGCTGACTTCATACGGACTAGTGGATCCAAAACTGAACACCTACCAAAGGAATGAAATCTATAATAATGATGACGTTGAGGACCGTACAGGCTCTTTTCCATTCTTAATGCCCTTCGTCTCGCCAAAAACAGTAAGATGAACTAAAAGTTTTTGATAGCAAGTGTGTATGTACACGGGTCAATACATTCGTATGTATGTATGCATGTTCCAGACTATGTGTGTGTGTGTATTCATAGGGTACGCAAAAAAATTGACATTTGATAAGGTGTACACATTGTACCATGAACAAAATACGTACACAGGTATTTCCCGAACATACGGGGGAATTACCAGCGAAAGTGCCATTTTTATTAAGTATACGTACTTAATACACACATATGGAAGGCGCAAATTGTAGTGCACATTTTGAATTGTTTGATTTGAACAGTAGTTTATTTGTTTGGATATTTATGTGAATACTTATGCGAACTAATAATCACATTCGATCATTGATCGGATATAATTGACGAATAAATTGAAATATCTTTGCACTCCTAGTTATTTTATCTGTTTTTCATATAAATTTGTATTGAAAGCTGTTCTCTTAAGTTATTGTCGAAATTCAAAATGGGGCCGTTTTAATATTATTTTTGTTTTAATTTATTTATAGCCAGATTTATACCTGTGCACTCCAATCAAAGTCGATCCAACGACATCATATTATATCGGTAAGTATAAGGTTACTTGAATAATTAAGGATATGAATTTAGAAACCTTTTCTTTTTAAAGTTGGCTACAAACCAAATGCCACCATGAATACCGCACATCATATGTTGCTTTATGGATGCGGGGAACCGGGCACAACAAAAGAAACTTGGTAAGCAAATATAAACTGAAGAAACTAGCATCTACTTATTTAACAATGCCTCTAAATTTATTAATTTTTATTTTTTACATTCTCAGGAACTGTGGAGAAATGTCAAAGTCAACAGGGGAAGCAACGGGAAGTCCCTGTGGTCCACATTCGCATTCGCAAGTAAGTTTAAATTTAAATAATCGAAAGCTTTAATTATTACGTATTTATATTATCCAATTCTTATTTAGATTTTATATGCTTGGGCCAGAGATGCACCAAGATTGGATTTACCTGAGGGTGTTGGCTTTAAAGTGGGCAAGGATTCCCAGACTAAATATTTGGTGTTACAAGTTCATTATGCTCATGTTGACAAATTTAGGGGTAAACTTAGATTAATTGTAATGCGAGCCTTGTATTAATATTCACTTAATATTTTTAGATGGTGCTACTGATGATTCTGGCATATTTTTACAGTATACTGAAAAGCCGTAAGTACAAAAACTTAATTACTCTACATTATTCCATGATAACTTTGGCTTTCTTTTACAGCTTAAAGAAATTGGCTGGTACATTACTTTTGGGTACTGACGGCATCATTCCTGCTATGAGGACGGAAAATATGGAAGCAGCCTGCGAAATAACCGAAAATAAAACTATTCATCCCTTTGCATATCGTACTCACACGCATGCACTGGGAAAAGTTGTTTCCGGATATAGGGTGCGGGCAAACTCCCAGGGAGTCCAAGAATGGACGCTACTGGGAAAGAGAGATCCACTGACACCACAAATGTTTTATAATGTTGAAGACACGTCGCCAATAACAACCGGTGATTATGTCGCAGCGCGGTGTACGATGAAAAGCACTCGTCACCGTATCACCGGGATTGGGTAAGATTCTTCTATTGCTCAGTATTAAGTCAATTGTTTAACTCTGATATCAATTATTAATTTTTTTTTTTTAATTGTAGACCAACAAGTGAGGACGAAATGTGCAACTTTTACCTGATGTACTACGTAGAAGAGGGGGAACCCCTTGATATGAAATATTGCTTCAGCCAGGGTGCTCCTTCTTACTATTGGGCCAATCCTGATACCGGACTACATAACATTCCACATATCGAAGCTAGTACTTTGTAAATCTAAAAACTGAAAACTGATATCTCAAATCTATCTCGAAACTATCTCGAAACTATCAAATCCAAACTGTAAAAAGTGAAACGAATGTATACTGATTTATCTGGGTTATTTTTACCGTACATTTATATACTAAAAGTACCGATTTATTGTTGAACGTCATAATGTATGAAATTATGTAAAACTATGTTTAATTTTAACATTGCCAATTATTTATTTATGTATATACCAACATATACATTCAAATATACATATATGTGTAGCTGAAAATGATTTTTCTTTTATCGAATATTAATGCAAGAACAAGAGTCCTCGAAGTTAATGCTCCTTTTTTAATAATTATAAATGAAAAATGTTCATATACTTTTAAAGGAAACTGTCAAGGATTCGTTTACACAAGACTATAGAGTCGCTAGGTAGTGCCACCATGATTACTGACTGCGATTAAAAATGCCAAGGCTTAACAAACAAAAGCGACTTTATTTTATATCGTTCACATTAATATGTATATATAATATATGCATTACAATTGTAATTACTAACAAATTTGACCGTTACATATGTTTGTGTGTATGTGTGTGTGCTGTAATTGGTGTAAATCCGTAGAAATGTATGCGTGTATATTTGTTCTAAAATAATGCATTTGTGTTTTTGTAATCGCGATCCCAGTAGCCTCCACTATATAGCCAAACATCACATTTTGTGTAAGGACTGTATACCTTTTTGAACCATCTGAAAGAACATATGCATACATGAATTTTATGTAGTTTTCTTGTTATTTGAAAATTAAAATTACCTGGGACTAAAATCAGCTAATTCTGCGGCCTTTTGGTTCTTTCTCGAGTCTCTCTGCTTTTCTTCAAGCCTGGTCTTTTCTTTTGATGCTCCATCCAAGTCGCCGTTCTCTAAACATAATATATCAGGACGCAAACGAGCATCGGTGGGGCAAAGGGTATCTGGTGGTTTCATATTGTTATCCATAACATTCAATTGCATTGCGAAGTTTGTAAAACTGTAATACTGAAAGACGATAAAAAAAGTTATCGCTTAATCGATGTTATCGTAGCTGGATTAAAGGACAAAGTTGTCGATGGGCAAACTTATCGAGTTCCTAGTTCATTTGATAGTTTTTGTTCTAAATATTATTCACTACTATTGCAATTATTTAGTTCGTATAAATTTAGAGCTTTATAGAATTTGTATCTTTCCTATTACCTCGCTGCTATTGTCAGGTCTAGGGTTACTACTCCACAATAATGTAGATTCGGGTATATTCAATGAAAAGTTAGATTCACTCCTCGGAAGATCGCCGTCGAATTCAGCAGGTGGGAAGTTCTCATTCTGTAATTTAAAAAGGAATATTTCAAATATATTATATATTATTTTGATATTTTTACTTACATCCTGAATAGACAAACTACGAAAGGAGTTTAGCTTAAAGCTATTCAATTTGGAAAACATTTTCCTCGGAGTGGCATTTGGTGAAACTGAAGAATCTTTTTCATCCTTAATTTTCAACTCGTGTTGACGACTTTCTTCATAATTCTGGTATGAACAGGACTTTAAAAACTTGGTCCATTTGCCATAAAGAAAGAATAACTTTTTATCGCTGAAAGCAAGTTAAAAAATATTATAAAAATATTTAATTTTAGTAATAAAACAGAGTTTAAAAAAAATGTGATCTATTACTTTTCATCCTTCACAAATCCTTCAACTCTGTGCAGATCCTTATCCGTTGTCGCTGTTTTAAATAATAACTTCGCAACATATCCATTTGAATGATTCGTAATTTCCATTGTCCCATACTGCTCTATCCACAGTTTTCCAACAATTATGTTGTGCACACAACAATTGACATTGCTCCAAGTGTAAGTTTCATTCCATCTATTGAGTAAATATATCGATTATCAACCTGCCCAATTAATCGATTAAGTACGCACTTTGGGAATTCAACGGTAACAATTCCATTTGGATGCACTTCAACATTTTTGCCGCAAAACTTAATCTTGGGATTAATCGAGCCATGAAACTTGAAATCGGCTGATTCGGCGTGAAAGGCCGAAACGGGTGGATGATGAGAAACCTGCTCACAAATAATTCGATAATCGTCCTTTTGCAGCTCGTATGTTTCCCCAAGAAGTGGATTAAATGGTTTCCCCAATCGATCCAAGTTTGCAGCCAGAGCAGAAACGGCAAATGCTGAAAAAATATATATATGTTTTGACAAATATTCGAATTCTAAATGCCTACATTATTTTAAAATGTAAAAGAACAAAAAAAAACAACCGATAACTGTCTCCGATTATTGAGTAAAAAGAAGAAATTTCATCTTTCATCATTTATAATGGAGTAAGCTCTTACTAAATCTGAAAGTCATCGATATGTTGCTCCCCCAACTTGGCCACAACGGAGTAAGGATTGAATCGCTTATTATTTCCTGAGATCAATCTAAAAGAATTCTTCCGAATCCTCAGGTTCCATCACAATCATAAAATCTAAAAACAATAATACGAAATAAATGGAAAATAAAATAAATATAAAATAAAAATTTATAAATAATTTCAAGCAACAATTATAAAATAAATAAAAATAGATTTGAAATTTTATACCTAATACGGAATTTGCCTAAATTGCGTCTTTAATATTCATATTTTCAAAATATACTATAATTTGGTATTTAGTACTTGCCTGCAACATATTTCATGCGGTCTCCGGGATTCTCTTCTTGTGCAGCCTGACTTAGGATTTGTGCGTATTCCATATATTCGCATAATCTTTGAAGGAAGCTTAAAGGTTCATTAAGTACAACTGGCATTGTGATTTTGCTGAGATCTTTTCCAATGCAGTTCTTAAGAATAGACCAAACACTGATTTTCTTGCGGGATGTCATCGCAGCAGGAAGCTCATTACTTATATAAAAATAATACAAATATTAAATTTTAGTTTAACATCTTATATAATAAATTTAGTATACATATTTACTTACCGTATAATATGTTCACCTTCAGCCATGTTTCTCAATGTTCAGTTTAACGGAAGTTTCGGCTATTTGGAATATACACTTAGTCAAGTTAATTTAAATTTAAATTTAAATTAAATTTATATTTAAGTTACTTAATTTTAATTTAGTTTTTAAAATTAGTTTTGGTCAACTGCGCTTAGTTAACATTAAATCAATAATAAAAGCAATAATGCATTAGATGATTTACAACATTTTCTAACTTGGTAGAATACGAGAAATAATTAAAAATGTGTGTTTGTAAATATGTAAGAAATACACATATTCTCTAACCGTGGCTCATGCATGCGGCGCAGAACAAATCAATAATATTCGCGTCACACTTAAGTGGTTGTCCATCTCATTAGCAATAAACTGGCAAACAGTGTCAGCTTAAAGAATATGCACGTATTTTGAGTTATTGCAATTTATAACAGTACATATGCATATATGCAATTGTATATGCAGGCAAAAGTAATATTCACTTAAACTTGCTAATTATTTGTGCCTTATTGTTTACACTCGATTTGAACTTTAATTAAACGTATTTGGCAATTGCACCTACTTGAATTTGTAATTTTTATTGCAGCTATATATTTATCAATCGGAAGTGATAAGAAAGCTTCATGTGTGTGTATGCATTTCGATACTTTAGAGGTTATTTTTAGAGGGATTTAAATATATCGATTAATGTGTCCTTTTTGTGTATCTATTGCCCAACATTAAGGCAGTGTGGTGACACTGGACAAGTTTATAAGGCAGTTAGGCCTGACTTGAACAAGAATTTCTTTTTATTTCATTAAGATATACATTTAATGTAAAAAACTAATTAGTTGGTCAATGAAATAAGTTCTAAGTATCTTAGCCAAATCGTTTGGTTTATTGCCGGTCACCAAGCGAAACAAATTATGTCCTATAATCATATGTATTTTATTAAGTATACGCAAATACATATATAAATAAATATATGTATATATATAATTATTACATTTGCTTACACATACAATCATGTGTATAAATATATTAAAGTATCTCCCAGTACATATGTATGTATGTATTATTTTAAGCATGGCAAGCGTTCAATTATACATACAAACATACATTGGTTTGTTTTATGTGCATTGTATGTACAAACATACATACATATGTACATACATACGTGTAGACACCCATTTTGTATGTTCTCTATACATATACTTATGTAAATTCGCAATGCATGTGCATTATTTTTAAATTGTGCATTTTTTTTCGTTAGTTTTTATTTTAATCTTTTTTTTTTTTTTTTTTGAGAAGAACTTTTGTTGTGATCAGCAAATATCGATCAGTACACTTTGTGCTCAGTCGTTTAGTTCTTGAGATGCAGTTAAATTCATTTCAGTTTTGTGGCACTTTTTAAAATCATTGCAAGTGAACGGAAACCTATTTTATTTATATATATAAATTTACATATAATTATATATGTATATTTTTCTAAATATATTGGATGATTAAAGATATTTACAGCATGTGACAATTGTCTAGTTATGATTATTACAAATATAACCGGTACATAATGTTACGCAATAAATATGTACCCACGGTACATACAGTACATATGTACATAAGTACATTCCTATTCAGTGATTTATTGAAATACTCGTGTGTGTTAACAATTTCTATAAATAATTTACGACAAAATGACAAATTTTAACTTAATTTACCAGGTTTCGTGACAGCAATTGCCTCGCAGTCATTTCAAATTTGATTTTCAAGTCAAATTCGCGCGTTTTATTTAAATGCTAATAGTTCGTTAATAATTTATAAATGGTATTTTTTGTTGGTTAATCATTGAATTATTAATTGATCACGCCAGTGTGCTAAAAATGAAGCCGATAGTGCGCTAAAATATATAAAACTAATACAATTTACTTAAAGTTTTAAAACAATTAACTAATAAAATTTCCCCAACGAGGAGGATCTCAGCGTGGAGCATTGAACTTTTCAATTCCGGTTACGAATTTGAATTTCAAAAATCAACAAACACAAAATGTCAATCATTTTAATACTCGATAAACCAAAGTTTGCTACTTAAAATAAAAAAATCGCAAATATTTGCCCTGAGCAAATACTTAATTTGGGTTAGTGGGCTATCAGGTTATCAGGCTATCGATCCCAGAGACAATCAGACATCGTTCGAGACAAAATTGCTTGGTACGCCAGACGCCGCATATCAAGTTTATTTCAAATGTTGTGTACTTAGCGTGTGCAGAGTAGGGGAAGCAGCACAGGCGCCATCTAGCGACGTGTAGCTGCACACTGGCTTTTATTTTCATATATGCGATAGATCGAGCTAGTAAACTATCGATGGCATTATCGATATGTTGCTATCGTTAGGTTTGATAAGGGAAATTAATATTTTATTTAAACTTTTCTTTTTCCTAAAACTTTTATAAACAAATAAACTTTTGAATTTCAGATGTTTTATAATAAAATTTGACGTGTAAAAATTTTCGATGGAGAGCCCAATAGAACTATTAGATATTAACCCCAACTCACTTTCCTTGAATGGAAAGGAAAGTGAAGATTTGGAGTTTAAAAAATGGTAAGCACTAATCAATCATTTATTTGTAGGGTGTTTAATGGTTGATCAATATTCACAAAAATGTTACTCTCACTTGTTTAAGTTCATGTTTTTTTGATTTGTTCGATTTTATTTTTAGCGTTATCATTGGAGAGCTCATCGAAACCGAAGAAGAATTTTCCAGAGATTTGCAATATGTAGTCGACAAGTATATAAAAACTACCGATAAGCCAACAGCCCCAAGATCCGCCAGGGACAACAAGGATGTAATTTTTTGCAATTTCTTGCAAATTGCTGAATTTCATAATACGTACGATTTTGAAAAATAAGGAAGTATAAATGAATTTTTTTGGATTAATTTAAACTATTTATTCAGGGTGCTAAAGGAAGGTTTGAAATGCTACAGTCATCAGCCGAATATGGTGGTCAAGACATTTTTACGACTCGAACGCGACTTTGATAAGCATGTGAAATACTGTCAAAACGAGCCTCTGGCCCAAGAGTTTCTCGCGACGAATGTAGAATGCCAGAATTACTTTCAGGTATGCTACTAATCACATGTAAAATAATCATAACAGATATATTTTCGGTCAAGCTCCACGACCGATATTCTACTTTTATCGAAATTACCGTTGTAGTAAAATATTCTGTAAGTTTAATTTGGAAAATGTTTATACTCGAATTTGAATACTTTTAGTTTTATTTCCAATTATATCTAAGCATATTTATTTATGTTTATGTGCTGCTTAAATTGAGTGAGAAAACATTATTAAAATTAAATTAAAATAAAATTGAAAAAAATACTATTTGGTACAAGTTCCCTATACTCAGACACAAACTATTTTTGTGATCATTCAATTGTACCATATTGTGAATAGTACCGTCCGCAGTACACCAGTCTTAAACAAACTGACATATTTGTGGGTACAAATATGTGTTGGCTTCTCCTTAAACTGTTTACAAGATATCGGCTAGTCGAACATTTTATTAAATGAAAACATTACGAATTTTTTGGAAGTAAATAATGTTGGCATGAAAAACAACCACATTAAAATTAAAAAAGTACTATTTGGTACAAGTTTCCTATACTCAGTCAGGCACAAACTATTTTCGCGAAGTGCCAGCCCTGCCTGTAAATTATTCAATTGTACCATATTGTGAATAGTACCGTACCGCAGTACACCATTCTTAAACAAACTGACATATTTGTGGGTACAAATATGTGTTGGCTGTTCCTTAAACTGTTTACAAGGTATCGGCTAGTCGAACATTTTATTAAATTTCGTATTTTATGGAAGTCAATAATGTTGGCATTAAAAAACAACCACATCAATCAACAAAGAATTTTTTTTTTGAAATATACACAAACAAGACTTTTAGATAATTTGAACTAAATAAAATGTTCGATGGATAACTTTTTGTATGTGTGTATGTGTGTCGTGTTTGCGTCTTTGCACTTTTCTCCACAAAATATTATAAATAGTAATGAGTAACAAGTCACAATTTCCAATCGCCAATCAGACGGAGTAGGTTTTCCAATGTCGTAAACGTAAAAATAAAATTCATATATAGTATGTATTTATGAATGTATGTATGTATGACGTACTTACTGAGTATGTATGTACGTACATAAACTAGGGTGCAATATTTGCAATATGTACATACATACATATGTTCAATTTCCACTGTCCGGCCATATGTTCAATGCTTTTACGATATTTCGTGTGTATGTCTCGAGAATATAACAGTTTATTTTTAAAACTAGACGATTCGAAATATTAAAGCTTTTGCACATCTCAGTGTCTTTTGAGTAGTGTTTGCCGTCGTTTCGTCGTGTTAATTCATTTCACACGTGGATATTTGCCTTTTGGTACCTACAACAACAATTTAATAATTTGGTACACACACACACACACACGAGCATATACATATATGATATGTACCACCTATATATATAAAAGAGTTATTCAAAATCTGCCAATTTGGTATTTAATGGTCACAGTATTTTTCCTAGTTATGCAACATTATTAAAAATTTCTTTTTTTAATACGAATATTATATGTACATGCGTGTGAGTGTGTGTGTGTGTGGATGTGAATGTGCGTGTGTATGTGTCTATAGACAAATTCGTGCTAAAATAAATTTGTATATTCAAGTACACATATGTATATATAGACTCTCCCATGAATATACATATATAAATATATATCCGTTTTAATATTGCAGAGTACAAATTCATAAATAGTTGTGTGCTTATACTATATACATACATGTTTATATGTGGATATAAGTATATTTAATATACTTACTCAATTGTAGATTGCTATTTGATCTTTATTTAAATGCTGATTAATTTTTAAAGTGTCAGATTAATGTTGGCAGCCACTGTATGAAGCATAATGTAATTGTAATTAATGATTCTCAATGTAGTGCAATAAATAACTATTACACAAAAGAGCTAGACTATGGGCTACCCTGCAAACAGGTCTATAATTTATTATCGCTGTCTCATTGACATTTACCCATACATATGTACATATAAAATCGTCAACATCAGACACACAAAACAAAAAAAACAAAATGGCGTCAGTATGGCTTGCATACATACATATATAGTATTTGAACAGGTGGCGCCAGTACGGCTTGCATGTATAGTAAATGTATATGTGTATATGTATATGCATAAATTCACAGGTGTCTTCGGACCGCCGCTTTCGGCTGCTGCTTCATAATTGTGTTTATTATTTCCGATTCACAATGATGACATGAAAAAATACATGCACACACGGTTCCCACTTAATAAAATCAGATAGAGCCAAAAAAAAAATATTCAGTAAAAACGACTAGGGGCAGAATATACATTCCAGTGTCACCACACCTCTATAATATTAAAAATATCCCCTTTTCCAGGATATAAGGAAGTCTATTATTACTCTGCAATATGAGAATTATTTTATTTATGCTTATGATTTTCAATTTGCTAACGGGCGGCGTCGCGTAAAATGGTGAACAAAAAATCATGTGGCAACCTTGGCCAAGCTTTAAAAAATTGAGCTAAAATTGGGAATTTGCTTAATTTTGAAGCTAGAATTTTAAAAATTGCACTCGAGTTTTTGTTGAATTTTTCTCAATCGTTTAAGATTTTTTTTGTAGAATTACTTACCAAACTTCACTACGCGAAAGGTGTCTTACACCAAACCAATTTTAAAAGTAACGGCATTATTTTAGAAAATTTATAATTTTCTTGTTTTTTAAATATAAAAAATCGACATTGTTTATTATTGATGAGCGAACCAAAGCTAGGTGAACTGAACGAAGGAACTAGTCCTTTATAATTGACTTGTTCATTTAGTTAACGGAAATCAATATTAAAATTTTGTTCTTATTTGATAACATTATAATTTCAGGAACTATCATCAAAACTTGGGGACGATAAGTTGCTATCAGAGCACTTGAAGTTACCACTTCAGAGAATAAACGACTATAAACTTTTATTTAAGGTTTGAATACATTAATTTACTTTACTTTTACTTTATCTATTTATACTTCTGTGTTACATTCCAATCATAATGCGAGTATATCATATTTCATATGTGCATTTTGATCATAAGTTATAATTTCAATTGTTTTAACTGTTGTTTTAATTCACAGGATCTAATTAAATTATCGCAATGCTTGAAAGAAAATGTTAGGGACTTGGAGAGAGCCTTAGAACTTATGCTTAGCGTGCCTAGTAGAGCATATGATAATAGATTTATATCAAATATTGAGGGATATCGAGGTAACATTTACAAATTGGGCAGGTTATTGCTCCACGAGTGGTGCACATTTACTGATAAGGAAAACAAGGCACATGATCGTTATTGCTTTTTATTCAAATCAAGACTTTTGATAACAAAAGTTCGCAAAATATCTGACAAGAAATCCGTATTCATTTTGCAAAATATCATAAAGCTTCCGCTGTGTGAGGTTGAGCATCGAGTAGATGAGAAACAAATCCATTTGTCGTCAAAAACACCAGCTGACGAAAATTCAAATTTACCAATTATTATAAAACCTCACAATGAAGAAAGTCACTTGATTTGGTACAACGAAATTTGCTCATATATTAATCACGAAGTGGCACTGCAAGAGCACAATGCCGATGATCTTAAAGTAGACTCGACGAATATAAATACTGAATGTGAATTGATTCTTCGTCTGCCGCAAAAGATTGAAGCCCATGATCCGAATGTTGGTACGCGTCCTTCTGACGTCGCTGAAAATTACTTTTTGAGCAAGGAAACAAAAGAAAGACTTCAGTTTGAACAGCAAGAACTGCTTAAATTTGAAAAGGAATCCATCGAATTATTTAAGCTGCAACAGAATCAACAGAGCCAGAGCCTTAATCAAACGAAGGTCCCAGTACATACTGTACCTGAAAAACCTATCACTCCCATTAAGATTGAAAGTATCTCTCGAGTAAAGAAAGAGATTGAAAGAGAAACGAAAGAGAAAATAGAAAATATTGTGAAGGTAGAACCTTCGGTAGTGATTCTTGAATCCTCAAAGCAATCAGTCAGTTTAGATATAGCATCAACGAAAGAATCTAAAACCGAGGAATCAATTGAAACTAAAGAGTTTAGTATCAGAAAAACTGAAGAGCTGAAGAGTATTACAGCAGAGGAAGAATCTCAGACTCAGACTCAGTCTCAGAATCTGGACATACTCGTTCGCACTGAGAATCTAACCGAGGGTAAGGATACAGAAAAAGAAGAAGATAAAGATAATGAGCACAAGTCTAACAAACCGACAGATTCAATTCCAATAATTGAAATTAGCAACCCACCAGCAATTATCCTCCAAGAAGCACCTCAAAATTGCATTAAGCCCCAATCAAACCAAAAAAGGCACAAGCCAATTGAATTGCAGCATATCGTTGGCTATAATGAATCGAATCCAGTTCAAGATAGCGATAGCATAAATCAAAACTCCCAAGGCCGACAGGGATTCTCTAACTATACTAATATAACCGATTCAGCTTCATTAACCCAATGGAATAATGAGCTGGCCAATATCGCATCTAGAGGCGATCGTCAAGGCGATCATGGAGATCGTTCAGCTCCTCCATCAGGTCCTCCCCCGCCACCCATACCACCTCATTTTGTTCGAATGCCTGGCTTCTTTCAACCGCTTCCGCTTATTGCGTATGAGACCACCATAGAGATACTAATTATCAAAGCACGCCCACCATCACCGCCTCCTCGATTGCCGCCAACCATCAAGCGCGTCCATGTCTATACCGAAAGTCTAGAGCAAAAGACCCAGAATTTTTTGGAGGGCATCTATGACATATCATCAAGTGCAGATACATCGCTGCGCAATGCCAAGCAAAAAATACGCAATATTAAAAGTACAGTATTAAAATCAACTGACTCTACAAACTATGCCCAAGATACTGTAAAAAAAGCAAAAGCTCGCGATTTTATCCATATCTTTACACCGCCCATTAAAAAGAAACGACCAATCTATGAGATTGTCGAAGAGCCTGTAAATATATGCGAACTCGGCGATGGCGATTATACTGAGTCTATTGCTGACGATTTCAGAGAGTCAAGTGCCGATTTTGAGATACGCGGCCAAAGCGTTGGCGTTATGGATGATAACTATTCTGGGTACTCCCTGGCTTCCAGACGGCGTCTCGAAAGTAAGTTAAAAATGTACTATTTATGTATACCATACATGTGTAAACAACGCTCAAAAAGGCTGAAGAGATTTGAAACTGACTAAGACTTCTGATCCATCTGTTAAGTATATGTTTTCCTTATGTGAGTGAGAGAGAAGCCTCGAAACCAGGGTTTAAGACCGTTATCATAACCGTAACCGTTAACCGGTATTACCCGTTTGAAATTTTTTATTATACCGACGCCCAAAAACCGAAATTAATTTAACCGTTAATTTCGGTTCGATCAAGCATAAAACTTAATTGTGTTTTTAGGATGTAATCCTAGTTTTGATTTGATTTATATTTTTATTGGGTATATTGATCTCCATAAAAACATCTTATTGAAATTGTTGAACGTATATTTTCAAATCTACATGAAACATTAAAAAAACCGGTAACCGATAGACATACATTTTTCGAAACCGATAACGGACAAACCGAAACCGTTATTGAAACCGATATTCGTTTCGCTTCGACACCCTGCTCGAAACACATTCATCTTGTTATCATTCCTATCGAATTCTATCTGTGTACTCCGCCCATTTCAATTGTAATTTAACTTTTAACAGTCGAATGATTTTTACAACCCAGTCAATACATTTGTAATGTTGCTTCATTAGTTCCTTTTGTGCCTAATACGAGTACTGTTAAAAAAAATATCCTATTATCTTTGTTTTAATCTAATATCTGCAATCACATTGCATTCTGTTTCGCTGCAAAATAAAAGAAACTAGCAGGTCCAGGGATTATGATAGAGGAACCTCCTATGACAGCACTGTAGAGAAGCAACAGTATGGAATAAGTTCGAGGCGCGAGAGAAGTACCTTGGATCGAATCGAGGCACATTCCTCACATCTTCTGTCCAGCAGTCGCGCCGAGAGTCGCGCCGAGAGTCGTGCCGAAAGCCGAGCCGATAGCCGAGCCTCCTTTTCGCGCGCCGAATCGCGGACTGGAAAACGAGGAACATCTTATTTGGCGGACGACGCTCCGCCTCGCTCCATTGATAAACCCTTGGTCGTCAAAATGCTGAAAAGCGTCCATGTTGAAAGTAAGTGAACTGATGTTAATTTTCAAAATATTCAGAGAATCACAGTATTTTAAATTACTCTTGAAGGCGGCGAAACTGCGCATTTCGAAATTCAGTACAAGGAGCAGCCAGGATTAGTGACCTGGTTAAAGGACAACAAGCCCTTGGACGATCGTCTAGCGGATCGCATTGTACAAACTAGTGCTCCGATGAATTCTTATCGCTTGGATATCAAGAATTGCAGGTGTGTTTATGTAGTATATTAACAGTAAAGTTGCTGTAATTATACCCGTTACTTAAAAAACAAGTGAAAGGGGATATTATATTCGTTGCAATGTATGTAACAGAAAGAAGGAAGCATTTCCGACCCTATAAAGTATATATATTCTTGATCAGCATCAACAGTCTGGTCCCATGTCCGTCCGTCTGTGTAAGGAGCTAGATCTCAGAGACAATAAGAGTTGGAGCAACCAAATTTGGCACATAGTCTTCTATAAACCCGACGCAGATCAAGTTTGTTTCAAGTTTTTGATACTCACAGTTGTCAAGATATTAGGATTTTTTTTACTAACTACCGTTACCTAAGATTATTACCTATCATCCTTCTAAATCGTAACAAGATCGGACAAATAGAAAGTTGGTAATGGCTTATTTAAGTTTTTAAACAGTATAAGTGCCTAAAAGCATGCAATAAAATAAAAATCTGAAGTCGGAAACTCGACTATAGCCTTTCCCACTTGTTTTACATTACATTTATTACATTATAAAAAATAATAAAAACAGGCATATTTTATATTTATATTCATCGATCTTAAAGTGAAGAAGTAGGAGGATTAATAATGATAATATGCAATGTTTCAACCATAAAAAGAAAAGCTCTCTAGAAAACTATGGGTGTGGTAAAAGTTTTCAAATTTGTTAAGAGCAAGGGGAAAAAATGTAATAAATAATTGACATATTAATAAATACAAATTGGATTTGTAGAGAGAGTGACGCTGGAACATACACTGTTCGTGCCCAGACGGCATCTGAAACAACGACTGTTACTGCACAGCTTGCAGTTGGCCAAGGTGAGAATTATTTTACCTGACTTTATATTTAATACTTTATTAAGACATTTTGTTGGAATCTTACAGCATCTGGCCTTGATGAGACTAAAACTAATGTACCGCCAGCATTTCTTGTTAGCTTAAAGGATGCGGAAATGATTGAAAATACTCTGTTTCGTTTCATGATTAAAATCTTGGGCGATCCAAAGCCCAGAGTCAAGTTGTAAGTGTTTACATTAAGGCAAAGTTTAAAGTTCTTTTTAAAATTTTAAATATACAATTTTAGCTACAAGGATGAGGTGGAAATTCTGGAAATCAATGATCGAATTCAAATTATTAGGGATAAGGATTACCTAGGATTCTATGAGTTAGTCATTGAAGACGTTCAAAAGGAAGATGCCGGAATTTATTCGTGCAAGGCTGTTAACAAGCATGGAGAAGCTGCCTGTGAGGCCACAGCCACAACAATTGGTAAGTTGCAGCAACAATTGTAGATGTAATATAAAAAAACAAAACTTGATCTTGTTTATTTTGTTGAGTAGATTTTAGAAATCCCTTTGGGGCGTTGAGTGGTCAGATCTTGCCACCCGGCGAGAAAGCAATATTCTCATGGAAACGAAATGGCGAAGATTTCGATCCAGAAGAACGTTTCAAGGTATTGTTTGGTGATGACGAGGATTCATTGGCTCTGGTGTTCCAGCATGTGAAGCCCGAAGATGCGGGCATCTATACGTGTGTGGCACAAACAACAACGGGAAATATATCCTGCAGTGCTGAGCTCTCCGTTCAGGGTGCCATTCAAACCCTTAACCGGGAGCCTGAGAAACCCACTCTGGTGATCGAGCATCGCGAGGCAAACACAAGTATCGGTGGGTCCGCAATACTCGAACTTCAATGCAAGGGTTTCCCCAAGCCTGCCGTGCTGTGGAAGCATGAGGGTGAAATTGTTGAGGTGGATGATAGACACAAGTTCATGTACGAGGACGAGGAGAGCATGTCTCTGATTATTAAAAACATAAGTACTGAAGACGCTGGAGTGTATACCATTGAAGCTGTCAATGAGCTCGGACAGGATGAGAGCTCCATAAGCTTGATTGTTCAAGGTAAAGTTAGCTTTTTACTCACAAGTAGAATTGAGAGATATCGGAATATCCCACGACTAGATTCTTAATATTTACCTCAACGCAATTTCAGCTCCTCCGAAAATAAAGAAGGTAACGGATATAACATGCTCGGCTGGGGAGACGGTCAAAATGGAGGTGGAAATCGAAGGGTTCCCGCAACCAGATATCAGTGTGACCAATAATGGAAAGGATGTTTCTGGCGAAAAGAATGTAAAAATAACGTCTAGCACAATTGGCAAAAGTTCCGAAAAAGTTGTTATTGAGATTTCTGATATAAAACTAGCACAATCTGGCAATTATTCGATTAAAGCCACGAATACGATTAGTCAAACTGCCGAATACTGGAATTGCACTGTAAAATCAAAGCCAATTATTGTGAAACATTTTGAGAGTGAATACATTCATGGCGAAAAGGAGAACGTACAAATGTCCGTACGTGTCGATGCATTCCCTGAGGCGAAGCTAACCTGGTATCATGATAGTAACGAAATCAAGTTGACCGACAAGAAATATAAGATCGATTGTGACGGCAATACGTATACCTTGAAAATTACGGGTGCCACTCGCGTCGATTCCGGCGAATACTCCGTGAAAGCGGTCAACGAGCACGGCTCGGCGACCAGCAGTACTCAACTACTGATGAAATGTACTCCAGAATTTACCAAGAAGTTGCAAAGCATTACCGTTAAGGAGGGCGACACAAATGTCGAGCTCGTTGTAGGCATCGATGCGTATCCTCAGCCACATATCAAGTGGTTCATTGACGGCATTGAAATCTGCGAGAAACGCAACGATTTCCGCCAAGTTCAGGATGGCAACAACTTTAAGCTGATCCTAACCGAAGTGGCAACCAATATGCAGGGAAATTATTGTTGCAAAATTATGAACGATTACGGCAAGCTTGAAGACAACTGCACGGTTACTGTCAATTGTAAGTGTATATACTAAAGTATATTTATATATTTCTAATTTTGTTCTTTGATTCCTAGGCAAACCGAAAATAAGAAGAGCACTAAAGGACGTTGAAGTCCAAGAGGGCAGTTCCTTAACTTTGGAAGTTGAGGTTTATAGCAATCCCGACGCCACCGTTAAATGGTAAAATAATAGATAGATAATAAAATATAAAACAATGATAAATCTTGTTATTAATAGGTTTAAAAATGGACATGAAATTCATGAGGATGCACGCATCAAAATTAAAAGAGATTCTCAACGTATTGAAAATTACTATCTAACTTTGAATCTGGCTAAAAGTGAAGATGCTGGCACATATGAGGTTAAGGCAGCTAATTTCATTGGAGAGACAACGTCAAGTTGCAAAGTTCTGGTTTTGAGTAAGTATAAAATCTTAAAAAATACATTTCAGATAAAAAATAAACATAATATTGGAGTTTCATGTTAAATACCCTATATTTATGTTTAAAACCCGTTTCCTAAAATCAATCAAATCAATGTTTTCTCTATCAAAAATGGATTATAAGTTTCTCAAATACGTTAAACATTTTGGGATAGTACGTTATAATTATATTACACAAATATCCTTAAATTACACATTCTTACCTATAAATGGAACTTTAATTTAGCCCAAGACAATATATCCGTTGGAGAATCCGTGACAAAAACATTGCTCGCTACAACAGAACAACCTGAAGAAGGGGGTAAAACATACATTTCCTTAAATACATGCATACCTTACTAATGTTTGTGGATATTAAGGAGTCGGCTTTTTATTAATTCTGTATATACACACTTGGCCTCTAATTATAATTGAAACATCTTCTTATTTTAAGTCAATGTCAATAAGAATGCAAGTGCTGAATTTGAAGAAAATCTAGAGTCAAATTTAGTTAACTTAAACTTAACTAGTATATGTTTACCTGTAAATATTGATTACTTCTATGACTACCCTCGCTTGAGGACAAGGATGATTTGCATGCATTAATTCGTTCTGAAAAGGTTCAAAATGAGTTCCAATAAACAAATTAATATTAAATTGGAACTAAGTCGAGCTGAACTAAGGGATGTACTGCATTGAATTTGAACCAGTAAACGAACTGAACTAGAAGAACAATAAGCTCGACTACCAAAAAATTTAAATAGTTTTAAGATACATAACATTTTTGTAATTACAAAATCAATAACTCCCAAACTACTAACTGAATGTACAAAATGTAAATATGTAACTAATTTGCTTACGAATGTATATAAGCTTATTTTAGTGAGAAGGTTCAACCGTAAAGTATCAACAGTCTCTGAAAAGAAAGAACCGTGTCCATCATAATTATAAGATGTTGGGAAGCTAACTCAGTATTTATGAAGACTCGTCGACACTGCAAAGCACCGTTGGGCACGCACGGGCTCCAGGAGCTAGTGGCTGCCTCCGAATTCAGATTTCGTGCCCACCGCTGCTCCAAAGCATCCAGAACTATAAATATTTGTATTTTCAACCAATTCTTTTTCAGCAGTTTTGAATACTCGTGCGAATTTCCTTAATATAAGAGGATGCACGTTATCATTGTAAAAAAAATGTACATAGAACGAGTGTTTCTAATATGAGATGCAACTATTAACTTAAATTTAACTTGTTTTGCATATAAATTTGAATTTTATTGATAATATTCAATTTAACTTTCAGCACTTCCCGAAATTGTTCACTGTGATGTTTTCCAAATCAACAGCTTCGAGAGTTTACCCCTTAAATATGAAGTCATTGCGACGGGTATACCAAAGCCAGAGGCTTTATGGTATCAAGATGGGAAACCTATTAAGACCAGCGATCATTTTGCTCTTTCCGTCGATGGGGTTTGTCTCATCAATTGGATAATTCATATTTCAATACTATTAAGTTTAATATTTTAGGATCACTACAAACTGGAGGTTAAATCATTGGAGCTTAAGGATGCCGGCGAATACAAGGTTGTGTTGAAGAACAAATGTGGCGAGAAGAGTCATCAGGGCGTTTTATCGTTGTCAAGTATGCTTTAGGAAATTAAAAAAAAAAAAGTTACTAGCTAAATTACAAACAATAATTTCAATTCATAGATGAAGCTGAATATCGTAAGCCTTTGCTAATTTCAAAGAGCGGCTTACGAGATCTTAAACTAAAGAAGGGCGATACCATCGATGAAACTGTAATATTTACGGCTGATCCCAAGCCAGAAATTCTTTGGTTTAAGGATGGTAAACCACTTCAAGGAACCGAAGCGCTTATCTTAAAAACTGAGGTTAAAGATTTGGAGCATGGATTGAAACAGTATACATGCAATCTGAATATTGCAAAGGGTAAGTTACAAAACTGTTTTGTCTTTATGTAGTTTACTAACTTTTACAATAAATTCATATACTTTTATAGCCGATATAAAAGATTCTGGCCGCTATGAGCTAAAGGTTAAAAACAAGCATGGAGAATTCACAACAAATGGCGTAATCGACGTTCTAGCCAAGCCAGAAATATCCGGTTTGGTGGATCACAAGTGCATGCCCGGAGAAACCGTTTGTTTCGAGGCCTTGGTACTTGCCAATCCAAAGCCCAAGGTGTCGTGGACACGCGGAAATGAAAACCTCTGCAACAACGAGAACTGCGAGGTTATCGCTGATGTGGATGGGGACAAATATAGAATTGTATTCCAATCTGTGGTACCATCAGAAGATGGCAAATATACAATAACGGCTGTGAACTCCGAAGGAAGATCCGATTGCCAGTTTAGCTTGAACGTACTTGGTAAATCTTAGCAAACAGCAATTAAGACAATAGTTTCAACTAATATATTATTTTTAGTTGAGAAGCCGACCTTCATAGTTCCACCAGAGAACCAAGTGATTCATGACTTTAAGCAAGTCTCAACGAAAGTCAAAGTACATGGCGTGCCAACTCCATCTGTTGAATGGCTTAAAGGCGATAAGCCGATTGACCTGAAGGCCATTAATAGTTTAACCCAGCAAAAGGCTTACAGCACATCATCAACCGAAGCATCGACGGATCAGGTCGAGAGTGTCTTTGAAATTGCACATTTCAATGCGAATGACGCTGGCACTGTAAGCATAACTTCACTTCTTGCATTCATTTCAATTAATTGATTAATTTCGTTCGTTGACAAAAAGTACACTTGTGTGGCTAAAAACGAAGTTGGCGAAACCAAGGCACCATTTCAATTGGCATTACAATCGCTGGCTCCCAGCTTTGTCAAGAAACTCAACAATGCTCTTGATGTCGCCCAAGGCGAACCTCTCGTCCTCGAATGCGCCGTGGACGGAAGTCCTCTGCCAACCGTTACATGGTTCAAGGATAGTGAGGAGGTTAAACCCAGTCAAAGGTAATTATTTCTTTAGTTACCAATCAGCTTGGAACACTATTAGTGAAGCTTTTATCTATATACACATATAAAACTCTTTGTCCTGACTGACTAACGCATCAACGTGTAGACCAAACGATTAAACCTAGAAAGCTGAAATTTTCACACAACCCAGTAAGTGGGTCAAAGTTCAAGGAATTTCTTAGTATAAAAAAAACTTTTGGGTAATTAAGGTATCTTAACTAAACTCAGAGATTGCACATTGTTACATTTCCATCTTTATATTGTGTCTACTTTACAGTGTAAAATTGTCCACAACTCCTGAAGGTTTGGTTAAATTGGAGATAGACAATTGTCAACCAAATGACTCTGGAGCCTATAAGTTAATCATTTCAAACCCACACGGAGAAAAGGTAGCATTATGTGCTGTTGCTGTGAAACGTAAGTTCAAATTCTTTAATTGATTTCTTGAAGGGCAGAAAAAAATATTTAATTGCTTCCTTTTCTTTCCTTGTTATCCAATCCAGCAAATGAAATGCAGCCAAAATTCTTGAAACCTATTGAAGGTCAATCCGTCATAGTGGGAGAACCTTTGAAGTTGACTGCTCAGGTCACTGGTTTTCCTGCTCCAGAAATCAAGTGGTACAAGGACGGTGTGCTCTTGCGTCCTAGCTCAGCCATTAATTTCATTAACAATCCCAATGGACAAATTGGCTTGAGGTAAACACTTTCTGAGACTTTATATTTTTGTGCATCATTTATTAATATCTGTTTCAACTATATAGTATTGATACTGTCGATGGTGCAGATGCTGGTCTATATAAATGTAAGATTATTAACAAGGAAGGCGAAGAAGAGGGCGCGGCAGAGGTGAATGTTGTCGCCAGGGAAGCGAAGCCTTCCTTTATTGCTGAGCTCCAGGATGCTACAAGTGTTGAAGGCTTTCCAGTTAAGATGGATATCAAGGTTGTTGGATATCCGAAGCCAAAACTCCAATGGTTCCACAATGGTCATGAAATCTCGCCCGATAACAAACACTTTGCCGTTGTCGAGAATCCTGATAATACAGTCAGTCTAATTGTTGACAAAACCGCTCCATCGGATTCCGGCTTATATGAGGTAATTGCCCAAAATTCGGAGGGCTCGACGGCATCAAAGGCCAAGCTATATGTTGCTCCGAAAACGGATGAAACGGCTACGGAAGAATTACCACAGTTTGTGTCTGGACTACGCGATGTGAATGCGGATGAAGGCCAAGAGATGGTACTATCTGCTCCATTCATTGCCAATCCAATGCCAGAGATAATGTGGTCCAAGGATGGAGAACTTTTGGCGCCAAGTGAACGACTATTGATGACTTGCGACGGCAAACACGTGGGTCTAACCATCAAACCCGTGGAAGCTTCCGATTCTGGCACCTACTCTTGCCTGCTGGCCAATCCCTTGGGAGAAGATACATCTTCTTGCAATGCCAATGTTAGGAAAGTGTATAAGGCGCCGGTGTTCACCCAAAAGATATCCGATCAACAGCAGATTTTTGGAAACAATGCCACTATTCCGGTAACTGTTTCCGGCGTACCCTATCCAGATCTCACGTGGTTCTTTGAAAACAAACCCATCAATTTATCGGACAAATACACGTTCAAAAATGATGGAGATCATCACATGCTGATTATCAATGACTGTCAAAAATCCGATCAGGGTGAATACAAATGCATTGCCTCCAATAAGGAGGGCAAAGACATTACCCAAGGTCGTCTTGAACTGGTAACTGAAATGTAAGTATTTCAATCAAAAAAGATCTTCAATTTCAACTTAATTCTCAATTCTTCGTATAGTAAGAAGCACATGCGTTCCGAAGCGCCAGTTTTCCTCAAGAAAATTGGAGATTGCGATGTGTTTGACGGCATGACAGCCAAGTTTACCGCCTGTGCGACGGGTTATCCAGAGCCAGATGTCGAGTGGTTTAAGAATGATCAGAAACTGTTCCCATCCGATAGAATTACACTCGACAAAGAACCAAATGGTCTGCTCCGCTTGACAATGAAAAATGTTACGGAAGCCGATGTCGGACGTTATGCTTGCCGTATTTATAATCCGTATGGTGACGATTCCTGCACTGCTGAACTATTTTACGATGGTGAACTAATCTAATCGCATTGAAAACACTACGGAATGTTAACATCTTAAATACATTTTAGTGTTGGATTCGCATCAGCGTCCCTTGGGAGATCAGTACACCGATTTCAAGCAGTACAAGAAGTCTGGAGCTCCTCCACCGTTGCCCGATGCTCCTATCATATCTCGCATGACAGACCGTCGTCTGCGTTTATCCTGGAAACCATCCGTGCCACTTTCACCTCGTTATCCAGTCACCTACCAGGTATTGTAACAATTTAACTGGATTACCTGACGTACTCGAACCATTTTCTTATGTTTTTAGATTGAAATGATGGATTTACCCGAAGGAGATTGGCGTACTATTCGAACTGGAGTTCGTAGTTGTGCGTGCGATATTAAGAACCTTGATCCGCTCAGGGATTATAGATTTAGAGTACGCGTGGAAAACAAGTTTGGCGTAAGCGATCCTAGTCCGTACACTCAAACCTACAGGTGACATATATAATTACACTACTTGTTGCTAAATTATTTAACATATTCATCATATCCACTAGGTCAAAACTCATACCAGAGCCAGCGAAAACATACACGTATTTGCCTCCTGGCACCGACTTTAGACCAGAAACTTCACCCTATTTCCCCAAGGACTTTGATATTGAACGGCCTCCCCATGATGGACTTGCTCAGGCTCCACAGTAAGTTGAACTAAAATCAAATAGGAGTAGATGTCTGAACACTTCCTGGTTTTCTTCGCAGATTTTTGCTTCGTGAAAATGACATATCTTATGGTGTCAAGGGCCACAACACTGAGCTAATGTGGTTCGTCTATGGATATCCCAAGCCAAAGATGACATACTACTTTAACGACCATCCAATTGAATCTGGCGGTAGATTTGATCAAAGCTACACCCGCAATGGACAGGCGACTCTCTTTATCAACAGGTTTGTTGAATAACTTAATCGTTGGCGACACTTATACAACAACGTTATTCATGCAGCATGTTGGATCGGGATGTGGGATGGTACGAAGCCGTGGCCACAAATGAACACGGCGAGGCCAGACAGCGAGTGCGTCTTGAAATTGCCGAGTACCCACGGTTCATCAAGAGGCCCGATGAGACATTCATAATGTCACGCAAGAATGGACGCATTGAGGCCAGGATTACGGGTATTCCATTGCCTGAAGTTCATTGGTACAAGGACTGGAAACTTGTCGCCGAATCTTCTCGCATTAAGGTAAATGTCAACAACATATTTGCACATATTTTATTAACGTTCTTATCTGTGCTCTCCAATGAATTAGATCAACTCCTATGATCCAGACATCTATGTGCTCTCCATACACGATTCGATAATCAAGGACGGAGGTTTATACTCGGTCAGTGCTAGAAACATTGCTGGATCCATCAGCACATCGGTGACCGTGCACATTGAGGAAAACGAAGATCAATATATCTATAAGACATACGGTAGACATCCATATGTCCGATCCAAGCAACTGCGCTACGAAGATAAGTACGATATTGGCGATGAACTCGGACGTGGCACTCAAGGAATCACTTACCATGCTGTGGAACGGGCCACAGGTGACAATTATGCAGCCAAGATAATGTATGGAAAGCCAGAGTTGCGACCATTTATGTTGAACGAACTGGACATTATGAATATGTTCAATCACAAGAATCTCATTCGTCCCTATGATGCCTATGAGACTGACCGACAGATCACTCTCGTTATGGAGCTGGCCGCTGGTGGGGAGCTCATCAAGGATAACTTGCTGCGTCGCGATTATTACACCGAGCGAGACATTGCTAATTATATCCGTCAAACTCTTTGGGGACTTGAGCATATGCATGAACTGGGAGTCGGCCATATGGGTCTAACGGTAATGATAACGCTTCAAAATTAGTGAACAGTCTAATGACAATATTTGTAAATATTTCAGATCAAGGATCTGCTGATTTCAGTCGTTGGCAGCGATCACATTAAAGTGTCTGACTTTGGTTTGTCTCGCAAGATTAACAAACACAATTTATCGACCTTGGATTATGGAATGCCCGAGTTTGTTTCCCCGGAAGTTGTCAATAAGGAAGGCGTTAACTTTTCGCATGACATGTGGTCGGTTGGGTTGATCACCTATGTGCTGCTTGGCGGCAGAAATCCTTTCCTTGGTGCCGATGATAGGGAAACTTTGAACTTGATTCGGGAAGGTCGTTGGGATTTCAAGGACACCATATGGACACATATATCTGAGGATGGTCGTGATTTCATAAGCCGACTATTGCTCTACAGTCCGGAGGAGCGTATGGACGTGAAAACAGCATTGAAGCATCCTTGGTTCTTCATGCTTGATCGCCAAGCATCCGAACATGATTATCAAATTGGTGTCGATCGGTTGAAGAACTACTACAATCACTTTAGGGATTGGTATGCCAATGCCGCCTGCAAGAACTACTTCCGTAGACGCCGTCTCAGCGGCTGCTTCCAGCATCCATCTAAAATGGTCTACCCAAGTGGACATTCTTACACGCCAGAGCGCACGCCCGAGCCTTTGGTCGAGCCCAGAAAGAGAGCTAAACGCGAGGAAGTGGTGTCCAAATTCTTGCATCCCGATTACGAGCTTGGTCTCATACAATCCGAAAGCCAGTGAGTCCTTTTAAAAGCTGCATTCAAAGAACATTTATACATTTTGTGATTTTCGTTGCAGCTATCAATATGGACCGGACACATATTTGCTGCAACTAAGAGATGTCAGCTTCCCGGTGCGATTGCGTGAATATATGAAGGTTGCCCACAGGCGATCACCATCATTTGCACTAAACGATTCAGTGGATTGGTCGGTAAGTAATCACCAGTAAGGCTGAGGATCTACTTTTTTATACCCTAGGGGTATATTAAGTTTGTTCAAAAATTTGTAACAGGCAGAAGGAATCATCTCCGACCCCATAGAGTATATATGAAGTATATACATATATACCCTATAAAGTATATATATTCTTGATTAGCATCAACAGCCGAGTCGATTAGTCGATTTAGGATTTTGAGATAAATTTTGAATTCTTTTAATTACAATGGTGATCATGCCCAGAAACTATTCATCAACTTTCATCACGATTGGGCCATAAATATTAAAGATATTAACAATTTGTCCAAGGTCTTTAAATAGCAATTCTATAAATAGAATAGAATTAATGGTCAATTGATTCATTTTATATTTACTCTGCCAAAATGTGCATCGAGTATGTATATCGAATTTGCCAGCATCAGCATATGTGACGGAGTGGTGTAGTCTAATGATCGAGTACGAGGTTCTGGGTTCTGGGATTCCTGGTTTGGTCAACCAATTTTTTTTTGCTATTTTAATTATTTTTACTTTTCATAAATTTTAAGATATCGTGCGATAGGTCGATAATTAAGGATTATTATGCGATTTGCATGGCCATCAAATCTTTAGCGTGCCGGGGGGTATATTACAGTCGAGTGCACTCGTCTGATCCGCTTGTTTAATAATGTAATTCCACCTTTTCCAGCTTCCCGTAATTCGCGAACGTCGTCGTTTTACTGATATCATGGATGAGGAAATCGATGATGAGAGAACGCGTAGCCGCATTAGCATGTACTCGGCTAACGATTCGTATTCTATTCGACGTCTACGCACCGAACTTGGACCGCGTCTGGATGAATACACGGAAGCGGACGCAATGATCGAAACTCAGCGTGAAGGCTATCCACCATTCTTCCGGGAGAAGCCACAGACAATTGCGATTACGGAGAATAGGCCAGCGCATATTCATTGCTTTGCAGTTGGGGATCCCAAGCCATGCGTGCAATGGTTTAAGAACGATATGGTGCTGTCGGAGAGCAAGAGAATCAAGATCAGTTTCGATGAAGATGGTCGATCGATATTGCGATTTGAGCCAGCATTGCACTTTGACGTTGGCGTTTACAAGGCCGTCGCTAGAAATAAGGTCGGTCAGACTATGGCCAGATGTCGTATCGTCGTGGCCACACTCCCCGATGCTCCAGATTCGCCGGAAGTCTCAGCGACCAGTGCAACCGAAATCCTTCTCAGATGGAAGCAACCACGCGATGACGGACATTCAGCCGTTTTGTGCTATAGTCTGCAGTATAAGTTGCACAATTGTGATGCTTGGACAACCGTTGCCGATAATATTGATCATGAATTTTATCTGTTGCATGAACTTGCACCCAACACCAAATATCAAATTCGTCTTGCATCGAAGAATCGCATTGGTTGGAGCGAAATGGGAATACCCGTTAATGCATCCACTTCTGGACCGGAATCCCCCAAGGTTCACATCACCAAGGCCATGAAACATTTGCAGCAGCTAACGGAAAGGGGCCAGGAAGTGGTGCCCGAAGAGGAGCGTGTTCACACGGACTATCATTGCGAAAGAGAGCCGCCGACTTGGGTAACCGATTCGTCTGTGAATGACAAGTATAGCTTCATATCTGAGATTGCGCGCGGCGAATTCAGCACGATTGTCAAGGGTATCCAAAAATCAACAGACACTGTTGTGGTCGCCAAAATCTTTGAGGTGACGGACGACAATGAAGAATCCATCGTTGCCGAATTTGATAATTTCAAAACTCTGCGACATGAACGTATCCCAGCGCTCTTTGGAGCTTACAAACCGATGAACGTGCCAATCGCCATATTCGTGATGGAGAAACTCCAAGGTGCTGATGTACTAACGTACTTTAGCAGCCGTCATGAGTACTCCGAGCAAATGGTCGCGGGCGTAATCAGTCAACTCTTGGACGCCCTTCAGTATCTGCACTGGCGTGGATATTGCCATCTCAATATTCAGCCAGATAATGTGGTAATGGCATCCGTTCGATCCATTCAAGTCAAGCTTGTCGACTTTGGTGCTGCGAAAAAAGTCAACAAACTGGGCGTCAAGATAACACCGTGTGGCATGCTGGACTTCCAGCCACCAGAGATGCTCAACGATGAGCCGGTCTTCCCACAAAGTGACATCTGGTCGCTGGGCGTGCTTACCTATTTGCTTTTATCCGGCTGCAGTCCCTTCCGCGGCAATGACGAATACGAAACCCAACAGAATATATCCTTTGTCCGATACCGTTTCGAAAATCTATTCAAGGAAGTTACACCGGAAGCAACACGATTCATTATGCAATTATTCAAACGTCATCCAACGTAAGTTTGCTTTTAAATAACATTAATTGTTGTGTTCTATATTCAAACTTAAATTCATTTTGCCTCAATTTTGATTTCACAACTGACAATCGCGTTGCCAATACAAATAATTTTTTAAAACTAACAAAAAAGATTATTCGATTAAATATCGATATAAAAGATAATCTAATATTCAGGGGTGCCACAGAAATCGCTTTCGCTTGAATTTCACTTAAATTTCATACAAATTCATTTCATAAAAATATAAATAAAATTCAATAACATTAATTTTTGTCACAATTGCAGGAAGAGACCGTATACAGATGACTGCCTGGAGCACAGATGGTTAATGTCCTCTGATTATATGGTTAGAAAGCGCGAACGCGCCATTTTCCTGGGCTCTCGTCTAAAGGTAACACATTTGTAACAGTCTATATTTCGTTATTTACAATTATTTCAACTCTTTTCAACAGAATTTCTATGACGAATATCATGAGTATAAAACTAAAGTCTCCACATCATCAAAGCCCATGATTTCAATTGAGGGCGGACCGACACCCTCTCAGCTACTTCGCTCAAATAGCATTCAAGAGGAGTTGCTTACAACGTTTTAGATCAATTTCGACAAAAACATACATACATATGTTAATATACCATTTTTTTCTGTATTTTGGTTAATCAGTTAGAAAAACAAATAATAAATGAGATACCTTTTTATTTTCAAATGCTATCAAATTGACTGTTAAATGTAATTATTGCAAACACACGCTAGTACCAAAAGGAAAATCTCCCAAAATAAAATTACACTGTCGTACTACTGAATTAACTTCATAAAACATAAATTGTTTATTTTATTTAGAAATACAAACTCACACAGATCTGCAATTCCAACGATTCCATCAATTTTTATGTTAGCGATATTTTTGCGGGAATATTCTGGGGTGACATAGAAATCGCTTTCGCTTGAATTTTACTTAAATTTCATACAAATTTGAGTGAAATTCAAGCGAAAGCGATTTCCGTGGCACCCCCGATTGTTGTAATAGCTATCGATGATGAAAAATCGTAAATCATGGGAGTCGATTATTTCTCAATCGGAAATAAATTTCTATGGCTAAAATAGGTACCATTGATTGTTACATCGATTGTTTTGCAGCCCTGATTTTTCAAAAAATAAATTATTTAAAAAGAAAATTAATTAAATATTTCTAAATACAAATTCAAAAAACCAAGAACATTATACATTATGCGTGGTAATAAAATGAAAAAGTTTGTAAGAAATTCTAAAAAAGGATGACTAGCGCCTTAACTTATAAGATTTGTCTTGTAGCGCTAGGAATCAAATCAAATAAATAAAACAAAATATAACAAAATTCCTGTAAAAGTTTAAAAAAGAAATCAGCTAATTAATGCATTTATTTATTAGTGGTGTGTGCTGTGTGTTGTCCCGATGCTTCGATGTTTGCTTAACTCATACATATTTTTGGGCACGGTTTAAATCTGTAAATCTCAATTGTAAAAGGGATTGTATTGAACATATTTCTCATAATTTTTTAAAATTTTGTTTCTCCTATATTTTATATGACCGTAATTGTCAGGATGGTTTGTTTTTGCGTGTATATAAAAAGATTCGATAGTGGCCTACTATCAAACATCGATGGTTCCGATGATTTGCAAGCATCGACGACATCGATGTTTCTCCAGCGACTGCTGCAAATTGATTATTTTTATTTATTTAAAATAAAATGTATTTTGTAATTTTATTTCTAAAATTTCCATTCAGTGTATTTTAGTGCAATGTGTTAATATGTATGTTATTTGATTTGGAGCGGACTTCTTCAATGTGCACTTAATGGGCTTCTGAATGGCGACTTATGTATGGATGTGTATGTATGTACATATGTCCGTGTATAATTCTATGTTGATTTCTATGTTAATTTAAAATTGTTATTATGGCAGGTGCAGTTAGTCGTTGAGCTCTCCGAACTTAAAATGACAAAGAACGCTCTCTACAATATCAGCCGGAAATATAAAACTTATCCGGCCAATCTCAACATGGAGTGCAAGTCTCAATTGCTGGAACAACACGAGAATGTGACCTTAATTGTAAACCGTAGAAGTGCAGTACGACAAGCCCCCAAACGGTGGATGTTTCGATGTCGGTGGCAGAAAAAGCTGGCGATATCAGTGGCACTTATTTGCATTTGTGTTCTCATCATCTTTGCCTATACGGACCAGCTGTTTCGAAATAAAATATTTTCGGTATTTCTGTCCAGCCGGCTAACGCAGATCACAAACGTTGCGAAATTGCAAACAAGTTATCCGCAAAATGAACAAACATTAAGTACATCGAATTATCCAAGCTTAAAGCCAGTGCAATATCTGTTAAACTATTCATCTGTCCATTTGAACTTGAGTTCGCATACGAAAGCAGCATCCACATCGGACTACAACATATTTGTTATATATACTAGAGAGAATTATCGACTTCAAATGAAGTTCGATCTATTTGCACATAGTTTATTTAAGCATACCAATGCTCAATTGCATTTGCACATAATCACGGATAAGGAGAGCGAAATGTCAGTACTGGACATACTGCAGCGAAAGATACGAAGATTTCGAAGGATTGTAATATATACAATGTATGACGTGCAGATATGTTCGAACATTATTCAGGATATAACTGCCAAACTTTCGCCATATTTTAGCTCTATGCCCAATTCTTATTATAGTGATTCGCTTTTCTTTTTATCCCTTGGCTTGCATCGCATTGCGGATATTAGTATAAATCGTGCTATTCTTTTTGATTGTGATATTGTTTTTCGTTCAGATGTTCGTTTATTATTTGCCGAATTTGATCGCTTTTTGCCGCATCAACTTTATGGGCTTGCACCTGAATTAACACCTGTATATAGACATATACTCTATCGGTATCGTGTACGATTTCCGAAATCGAATTTCGGTAATCCGTATCATCCAATGCAATTAGTTAAGAATAATAAAAACAAACTGGTAGCTAATCACCTTCATGAGCATCATGGTTACCCTGGCCTTAATTCTGGTGTAGTACTAATGCTTTTAAATCGTATTAGAGATTCGAAAACGTATTCAGAGGTGCTCACACAATATGAAGTGCATAGACTAGTTGATAAATACTCATTCAAGGGTCACCTAGGAGACCAGGATTTTTTTACACTACTCGGTTACGAGTATCCAAATCTAATATACAGATTAGACTGTATTTGGAATAGACAGCTCTGCACGTGGTGGAAGGATCACGGTTATAGTAATATATTTGATGCATACTTTCGCTGCGAAGGCGTTATAAAAATGTACCATGGCAATTGTAATACACGCATTCCCGAATAATACAAAGTATACACAATTAATTCATGTATTAATATAATAAATTCCGTTGTAAAACATAACATTTTTTTTTAATCTATAGCCGTTGCTTGAGTTGAAATGTCCAAAATAAAATATAATACTGCAGCTATTTGATTAAAAAAATGGTTCAACAGATTTATTTGGCCAATTGATAAACTCCACCAGAAAATAACAGCTTATGTTCGCGAACTTTTCGCTGCAGAAAATGTTTCAGCTCCTCTTGGGTGAACTCAACTCCTCCGCTGTGCGAAGCAAATAATTTAAGCATCTGATGAATTCGATCAATCGGCATTGAATCCAAGTTTGTCAGCATGCCAACAATATATGACCAAAACACCTAAAAAGCAGAAAGCATTTGAGAATTGCTTTTGTCATTATATTATTAATATTACTTACTTGCAGTTCCTCTTCTCTTTGATCACTGGCAGATGCCATGGCGGATTCCAAGTCCTCTTCGTCGGCATCTGTGATATTCATCTCTTCGAACTCTATTTTTTCAGATTCTTCCTCCAATAATGTAAACACACCGGGCTCAGTTTCTGAAATCAAGCCGTGATTTTGCCAAAAACTTATACGCCGTCTTAGTGCCGACGGCGGCACTTTGATCAGGCTACTGAGTTCCTCCAGGGTCCATTCACCTATTGAAAAACATCATATACTTAATGAAGCTTTTTTAGATAAGTAAATATACAAACTTTTATTCTGAAAGTGGTAAATGATTACAGCTTGCGTAGGCGGCACCGTCATCTCCATAACTCGTTCGCCGATCTCGATGACAATGTTGACACGTCCTGTGACTGTACGCCAATTGAGTGTACGGTTTCCCTTGTAGGACTCGTATGCTTTTGTGAATTTTTTAAATTCATTTTCCAGCTCCTCGGGCAACTGTAAACTCTCCTTATTGAATGACGGCCAGAACTGTGCAGAGATTATCAACGATGATATGTCAAACAATGGACCTTAAAGAAAATATAATTAACTAAGTGCATCTAAAGACGATTTAATATAACTTACTCTCATTAAAGGTGCTATCTCCATGGATATGAGAGTTGATTCGCTTGGAATCGGTAACATCTTTCAGCATCACTTCACAGCTATGCAAAAGTGATTCACCAAAACGAATTTTCAACAATTCAAGATTTCGAATCTCTTTTTCCGAATTGAAATCAAGTTGAGTTAATAGACGATCGGCCATTAAATTGCGATACTCGACCATAAATAGCTCTTTACTTCCATATATATCAACTACCATCGATATAATATCGGCAGATCTAATAATTTTCGAGCTATTGATCTGCAAAACATCGGGATCAATACCGAATGGATCGGGTTCCCAATTCTCCCAATTGCTGTATTCATTGAGACCAGAGTCTTTGCCATCCTTTATGAATTCGCCCTTGGCCAACTCCTCGGAGAGATCCGTTGGTCCTTCTTCGGTCAGACTGGTTACAACTCGTCTGACCGTATCGTTGCGTTTACGCAAGTAATCCTTAATAGGAGCCGTAACTATTTCTAATATTACTCCAGTGTTATCCAGATGGCGAATTGCTTTAATTGCAGCCACGTATCCTGTTAATATATCCATAGTGTTAACTCCGGGATGCAAGATTCTTGCCTCCAATGCACTTCTCAATGATTCAGTCAAATAAACCCTCATATCGATTTTTTCCATACAGATCTTCAAGTCCTCTATAGCGGGTGTAGAATCTGGATAATCTGCAAAAGAAATACGAGTATGCCTGTAGCGCTCAGTTTTTGTTCAAATTATTAAACTTACCTATAATTATACTGAAAAACTGGCTAATGACGTTTTGTGCAAAAGTTTCATACATAAAATATGTCAATTTAACTTTGAATGCTTGAACAGATTCGGGAATTTGTTCCTGAGCCATTTCATCGCCCGATCTGCATTCGGTAAATATGGTAGTTAGCCAACTCATGACCACATCATGGATCCACTGTAAATATAAATCTGTTTAACTTAACTCTTGTTAAATTAATTACTTGTACTAGTTCTTACCGTTTCGAGCTGCTTTAGATGGCTTCTATCAAAGATGCCGAGGCACGTGTCGTTGATGTGCTCCTTAATCTTCAGTTTAATTAAAGCTGTCAACGCACTTCCTGCCAAGCGATCGATTAAACGCATCTCCAGCAGTTTCCTATTTGTCGAGTTCACCATTTCCGTAAGCTTTTGGCAACAGCATTGATCCTGATCGTAGTTGCAGCCACCACACGCAAGTTCATTAAATACTTCCGAATCTAGAAGACAATACGTTACACATTTAACGACAATATTATAGACAGTGTTGCCAACTCTTCTTGTCATAAAAAAGCTAAACTAGTCTTTAAAATAGCGCTAGAGTACTAAAACGATACCATACCCGTTAAATAATGATTAGTAATTAGATTATTTTTGTTTAAAAGTCGAACTTACAAATTACCATTATTTTTTGTTTTGTCTAATTATTTAATGATAACGATTACAAAAAATCAAAAATAATCTAAAATTATTACAATTACTTAATAAAATAATAATCTTTTTGAGTACTTTGATTGTGAAAATTTAAAATAATTGGATTTTTTCCAAATAGTCATAAATAATCTAAAATAATCAGAAATAATCTCAAAAAATCAAAAATAATCCGAATTCTCAAAACGATTATTTTTGATTTTGAAAATAGTCCGAATACTCAAAAAGATTATTTTTGATTAACCGTGATTTTTTCTGATTAATTTTGAATAATTGTAATAATTTAAGATTAATTCTAATTTTTTGTAATCGTAATCATTAAATAAGCACAAATTTTTCAACAGTAATTCTACTCGAAATTTAACAGGTATGATTTGATCCATGGCGGCAATAAAAGGCTTAGCGCAAATGATGTCAGTGCCGAAAATCTTTAATTTCCCGCTGCACACACGTAGTTGGACACATCGGCCCAAAAGCTTGTGGTATCCCTTAAAAATGGACCACTTATTATAGTGGACGTTCGAATATTGAAACAGTATCTCTTCAATATTGGTTGATTCGAGGATGGAAAATAGCTATAATTTCCGCTAGCCGCTATTTGACAATATATCGCTAGATCTATCGGGGAAATAGCTAAATTGGCAACATTGATTATAGATGCAAATTACATACCGATTGTAGTCGAGGCTAGAATCGAGTCCTTCGTAAATAACCGATAATGGACACAGTAAAAGTCGCTGACATAGCTATTAAATGTTGGCGGCAAACGCGCTAGCAATGTGTTCCGTAGAGTCGATATAATGTTCTCCCCGTGTGAAGCTGAAACGGCACACTCATTCAGACTCATTAGACGTGGTTGCATCTGCAGAATGCATTGATATCCATCATACAGTTCGTTAACTGCATCAATAAATCTGGCAAACAATCCATCTTTAGCTGTAATTTCGGCAATGCTTAAAGCTGGATCTATTTGGACTTTCGGCTCCAAGTCGGTTGATAAATGTTTCCAAAATTTCGGAGCAAGCACATTTCGTATTGTTGATTCCACTTCCAAATCCAATATGGCAGTAAATGTTTCCAAGCTTCCCAAGCTATTTAGATGCCGGTAAACGTTTTTGAAGACTTCTTTGTCAATTTCTTGAAGCGGATAAGTAACCTACAAGAAGTAACCTTACAATTAAAGATACATGCAATCAGACATTCGCTACTTACCTCGCCATTTAAAATTGGAAATATTTTTAGCAAGTCGGACCATATTGCAGCAAAATCTCCCATTATTCTTAAGAAATTAATTATAAACAAATCTCATTTGTGTTGTTGGGTTGCTGCTCATGAGTGGCACGTAGTGAACTGGTTCCTTCCAAATTGTTCATTGCTCAATTGCTTTGCTGCCGTGTGGCAACGTTGGCTCAACAAACCACGGTGGCAACCATCAAGCCACAAAAAAAAATTTATATCGTTTGCCCTAAACAATTATTGCCACAAAAATATCGAACTGAAATGTAATTTTGTTTTTGTTTCCCCCTTGTGCTGTATTTTAAAATTTTCACAATTAAGTATACTCAAATAAGTAGAGCTTACAAACAAAATATATATCAAAAACGAAACAACATCATATTTGGATAAAAGAATATTTTTATCTGGAATCTATTCTTTTGGAAAGTAAGAAAATTAAAACCTAAAAGGTAAAATATTATAAAAATTCCCAAATTTAATTTTTGTAACTTGTCAAAGATAATAACTTAGTATTTCAATAATTCAGATTGTTTTTTATTGCCAGAGTTAGTGAAGTTTACAAAAATATTAGTTATTGGAATAGTTCATAAACCCGTATTTAACCGTAACTGTACAGTGCCATTTGTTATTTTTATACCTTGTCAACTGTTGATAAATACATTCAAAATTCAACTATTATTTTATTATCAAAATGAAATAACAGGCAGTATCAAAACTAGCGGTATTAGTTATTAGTTCACCGAATTACAGCTGATCTTTCAGGGAGCATTTACGTAGGAAAATTGAGTCGATTGTTGAAAAGACATCGCTCGATTTTTTGGCAGCATCAACTTTATAATGTAATCCTCTTAATCCGTAGTAATCAACTAACGGTCTGGTTTGCTTGTGATAGGCTTCCAATCGTTTTTTAAGGGCCTCAGCATTATCGTCACTTCGCTTCATCAAGGGCTCACCAGTAATCTGTTGGGAACTTTCGATTTTTAGAACATTTAATATAACATAGGGATTCGGAAAAACGTACATCATCTTTCATTGGAACTTTCGGTGGGGCAAACTCTTCATGATATGATCTTCCACTTGCTTGATGAATTAACCGACCGGTTATTCTCCTTACCAACAAGCTGTCATCTATAGCAAATTCAATAACAGCATCCAAGCCTGTCTTCCTCTTGTCCAGCAACTTATCGAGCTAAACAGCAAACAGAAAAATATTATGGATTTAATAGTAATTAAATTCAAATAAATAGAAAATTACCTTTTCAGCCTGGACAACAGTCCTGGGAAATCCGTCCAAAAGAAAACCGTTTTTGCACTCGGGCTTATCCAGATTAGAATCAATCATATCCACAACAAGCTCATCGGACACAAGCTTTCCTTCATCCATCACCTTTTTCAACTCCGTACCAAGCTTGGATCCAGATGAAATTTCTGCACGCAGCATATCCCCAGTTGATAAATGACACACACAAAACTTTTCTTTTAGCATGGGAGCCTAGTAGGAGCAATAAATTCAGCATTTTATTACATACATAAATTTTGATAAATATATGGAAAGTGTTACTAATTGCCAATCAGTCAGTTAGTCAGCACAATTGGCATTATATATGTATGTACGTACAGTTAACGACTGTCAAGTAATGGTATTGACTATTTCAAAAAATTCACATATTTTATTTTGCAATAAAAAATTATTTCTTGATTTTATTATTTTCCCTTTTTTTCATTTATTGATAGTTGCTTAGAACAAGTTAAAAAATATGACTCAAATATGTGAATTTTTTTATTATGTCCAAACAATTACTTGACCAACTGTATATGGACTTGTGAATAAATTAAAAGATAAGAATGAAGCTTTCTAAAGCCAATTAGAAATAGCATTATCTGCGCGTGGTATCGGTGGCCAACTAAATATATACATATATACATGTGTATATACATACATAGTACGTATTTTGTTAACCTAAAACTTGGTTACGATCGCTTAATGAATAGAAGGTTTTCAAGAAATCTTTCTACAATATAAAGATGAAGGTCACAACCTTGTATCAAATGCGTAAGGTCAGGAGGTCAGAGAAGGAAGCTTGCAATGTGCTTGATTTTATGTATTCCATGTATTTGTACATGTGTTTGCGCATACATACATATGTATGTTTGTATGTGCAAATACATGTTGGCGTGTCTCAGACAGATCTGGGTACGGATTGTCTCGAAGTAAAGTGACCGCATTATCATGTTTTTCTTTATATTTTTTAATAGACATTTTTAGCAAAGCCGCTACGACAACATTGGTATTCCTCTTTCAATCGAAACTTTCTATTAAAAGTGTACACGCATGTAAGCATGAATATATCCACGTATATCGAATCAGTTGATGTACGCTATCAATATCATTGCGGCTAGTCACTTTGTTATATTATATAATATTTTGTGCCCACCTGTGTTCCTTTGCCAGAGCCTGGCGGGCCCAAGAGAATAGCATTTACACCAATGCTACTGGGCTCGTAGCGTTCCACGGGTACTGATACATTTGGCGCCATTGTTTTACAATATTTTGTTATTTACAAATTTAGGTATTAACCTCTTTTCATAACTTTTACTTAAAATTCCTTGATAATAACAAAAGTTATACCGAGGTTCAAGGGTTGAAGTCGTCAATGACCGAAAGAACCATTAACGGAACTGAACATTCCAACTTCGGTTCACTCGTGATTTATTTTGCTAATCACTACAGCTTATCGATATTATTCAAATAATATAGTTTCCATTTATTTGAGTTTGCAAATATTAAGAAGAGCTCTATTTTATTTTTGTTTAAGAGACACATACTTAATTATTTGTATTTTTGTTAAGAATTAACTATAAAATGCATTTTATAATATTAAGTATTAGAGCATATTTATTTAAAATTGATTTAAAGCTGGCTATGGTTTGATGCGAAACTAGTATACATATAATTACTAAATAAATTTAATGCAACTATCTGCATTTTAATGCAACTATAATTAATTTTTTGCTACTAGTGTAAAAGCAAATTCACAATTATTAATCGATGACAAAGGGAGTACTTTCTCAGATTAATATCGAAAACAGATGTACACCTCTAGTTTGTACGTGTAAATAAAAAACAAAATAAAAAATTATTGCAAATTTACTCTTTATAACTGAGACGACTTGCCAAATTCTTAAGTTTGATTTAGCTTTATTGAAATGTGGTAAATATTATGAATTATATTTTAAGAAACATTCAATACATTAAAAGATATATGCAACTTAATTTGTGGAGGAATTTTAGTCGCACGCGAATATCAAAGAATAAGCCAAATAAACTGCAACCGAATGTGCATTTCTTATGTTTACGTTAGATAAATATTTGGGTGACACATAAACAAATCTAATTGATGTTTTTAGTCAAGTTGTACAACCTGTTGCATTATGTGTGTCAAAGGTAAAACACTTGCATATGTATGGATATAGTATGTATGTTATGGGTAACTCTAAAGCAGCGGTGGGCACAAAATCTGAATTCGGGAGCATTACAACACAAACTACAACAACCCTATTAGAGTCTTCCTACCACTCAAATGCGCACACTGCGCCTTTGCTGTTGTTGTTGTTACTTTTTATGACGGTTATAAATTTTAAGTGCCACAAATGCCTCTACTCAAGCTGCTCCTCTGTTGTTGTTAGCTTGCTCGCGAGTCTTGTTTGCGTTGTTGTTGTTATTTTGCCCGCGAGTCTTCTGCCGAATAGGCAGAAATAAACTTGGGAGCAACCGCTAGCTTCCGGAAGCCATGCGTGCCCACCCCTGCTCTAAAGTGTAAATGTTATAAAATAATTTGCACATTATTATAATATGTTACTATTGTACATTTCAGAGTTTTGGTCGGTAGAAATTTCCTGTAAGAGATTGAGCCGGAAAACTGCAGTGCTTACAAATCGATTGAAATCTAGATCTTAAAGTTGGAATCAATAATATAACAATGTTTTTGTCGATCGCTCCACCGTTGATGGACTTTGAGGATGAGCTGCTGTGGATCAACCAGTCTAGCAACAAAGATCTGAGTGTTTTATATGATAAATCGAATTATGTGACACCCAACACAAAGCTTTTAATTGAACAAGCGTTTATTCAGCCTCTGAGTCTACAAGATCAACAAATTCTCTTTGACGATTTACTAAAGCAAAATCGAAATATTGCACACCAATATGGATTGACCCCAGCTAAAGTATGTATTCATATTCACAATTGTTATATCCATACACTATACAATTACTGTAATTACAGCTACCGCAATTGGTTGAGAACAATCCGCTAATTTCAATAGAAATCTTATTAAGGCTTATGTTGAATACCGATATTACGGAATATTTTAACATATTGGTCAATATGGATATAACTTTACATTCAATGGAGGTTGTTAATAGGTGAGTGAAAAATGATTTATACTTTATACTCTATAGTTATTAATTTAACTTTGCAGATTGACAACATCGTGCCCCTTACCGACCGAATTCATTCATCTATATATTAGTAATTGCATTTCCACATGTGAAACTGTTAAAGATAAATACATGCAGTCACGTTTGGTTCGATTAGTTTGTGTATTTCTTCAATCCTTGATACGCAACAAGATTATTAATGTTAAGGTAATAGTGATAGTGGTATATATTTACATTTTGTATCTAATTAAACAACTTTGTGTTTTATATGTTTCAGGAACTCTTTATTGAAATTGAAGCGTTCTGCGTTGGATTTAGTAAAATAAAAGAAGCCGCCGCATTATATCGTCTTATCAAGCATTTGGAGTCTGGCGACACAATACAAACTTCAAATTCTTTAACTAAATAATACTACAACAATTTAAATATAATAAACAACGAATGACTGAAAATTGAATTTTAAACATTTTTCTCGTATGAGAATGTATTGAATGGGGGAATCCCCTTGCATCGATAACTGTTTTTTAAATGTCCGTATATTTACATATGTATATATAATAGGTTTTATTATAATCGATTAATTATTTTCACACTTTAATACAGATTGTTGATTTCGGATAGTTTTTGCTTTAGATTTTGATTCCGGCCTCAGCAGCTTGACCTTTGTAGCGTTTAACGTAAGTCTCTTCCGGATCATATTTGGCTTGCAACTCCTTCCACTCGGTTGGCTTGCTATCGATAATGAAGCGTATGATTTTGTCGGTGTTTGCCTTTTGTTTTTCGCTACACTTGCTGCATTCCGTTTTAAGGGCATCGGGCAGGGTTTTCTTAAGCTCACGGCCTTCAGGAGTGCACTTGCCCGTTTCGATGAGACATTTGTAATAATTGTTAAATAATCGATCGGATTTTAAAATTTCATCCACATCGATATTATCGTATTTTGTAGTGTATTTCTCTTCAGCTGCAACAAATACTATCGCCAGGGCTACTAACAAAAATGCCGCCTTCATTTTGGAGAAAATCTGGAAAGAAAAATTTATTTCGAATTTAAATATGTAAATTTTATGTGGCGTTTTTGCGCCAAAACTGGCTCTCTTTTAGTAAATTTGGCTAATTTTTTGTTTTTTGGCTCAATCAGTGGCAACCGTGGTTGAAATATAGTCGCTCTAGCTTTTTCAAGCAGCCCGACTTTGTAGCAAAGTTCATTCGTAGCAAACTGAAGCAATGAATAGATGACTTAAGGCACAAACTTGATATCTAGATGACTGTTATACTGAAAACTCTCCAAATGAATGCTCCTTATTTGATTCAAAGGAAATGCAACGCTGACACCCAATCAGTATTGCCATTTCGTATAAGTATAACACTCCGTTACGCCACAACAATTATAACACTTTCAAAGCCTTTGTTTATTTAAGTTGGAGTTTAAGTTGGACTTAAAGTCAAATGCAGTCAGGCGATGAAATGGCAACATTCAAGTATCGCTGGTCTCCTTTAAAGACTTCAAGGCCAAAAAAACTATTGATGCGAATCTTGTTTACTTTACTGATTATGGATTCAATGATTTGAGTTGTCTGATAACCAAATAATTAAATAGAGTCCAAGGCTAACCAATCAAATCAATAACAAACTTATGTAAACGGAAAAAAAAACTACATCAAAATTTTCCTTCGATTTAGTATAATTAAAAGGTTAAAGACCCAATTAGTGTATTATTATTGTAAATAGATAGACAGACAAAAGATGAATTGAAATGCAAATCGATATGCATCGAATTTGAATAACAAATATTAAGAGCAACTTACTAAATATGATAATTCAACTTTAGTGCAGCAAACAACAATTTATAGTGTGTGTTGTAGTGAAATAACTTTAACGAACTGACGAAGACTTCAATGAGGTTTGCTTTTATACTTGGGAAGCAAGCAAGATATATATGTATATACTTATAAGAGGCATACTTACTTACAAATAAATATATATATGTATGTAACTTGCTTTTGCTTTTGTGTATGCACTTCACTGCTTAGCGTTAGACTTTAAAACGTAAGGCCTTCTCGGTCGAATGTCAAGCTAGTGATTAGTCAAAGTACATTATTAAGTTTTTATTTCAACATATCTAGTATTTTCTCTTACATCTATATATGTACATATATTTTATTGACGTATAGGTTCGACTATTAACAATTAAGTGCTATCTTAGAACCTATTATATTGCATGATTCACATTTACATTTACCTGCATTGAATATTTATCATTTGCTAATAATCATTTCAATTTAGTGTCACTTTGTGTACATCGATTCTAAAGGATCTTATATTTCCATCATATCTTAATTCAATAATTTATTCTTTTCATCACGTTTCAAATACGTTGTTCGATTTTTATTGTTGTTTATTGATACTTATTTATTTTGTAAATTTTCTTAATTATTTTATAAGCCCAAAGCATTGACAAAAAGTTTTCTAGATTTTTTCTAGAAAACAAGCGAAAGAAAAATAAGATAATTATTAAAGGGTACTGAATTTTTTGAAATACCAAGTTCATATCCTGAAAAATCTTAAGCAAGTATGCTCATATTTATTCACAGTTAAAATCAACAAATCCAAATTGTTCGCATTTGATTTTTTAAATCAACGACATATTAGACTGGTTTTACTTTCATTCGACACAATTTTAGCAAGTCATAAAACTGATTTAGATTGGATTTAATTTTCGCAATCAAATGCACACAAAATGTGCAGTGCGACCAGAAATTGTAAGGGTATTATGTATGTATATGAAAAAAAAAAAAAATAGAAACCTTATCACGAAAAACATTTAATTATTCTCCGAAAATTTACTATTAAGCTGTCGATATTGTCTAAATTATTTGCGGCAGCTTAAATTTTTATTATAATATCGAGCACAGCATTTATAGCAGCTTTTAATGTGATTTAAAACGAGATTTGGCGATGCTAACGTTAAAGTTCCGATGTAACTTTCATTAGCCTAAAATTGTACTATAATATACCTTCCAATCCATTTGCGATTTAGCAGAAAGCTAAAGGATGACGACATTTTTAGCTTAACTTTAAGTATTTCATTTTGGCTGTGTCTATTTATTTTTTCACACCGAAATTTGCCTAAGATTGATAGATGCAAATTTATATTACTACTATGGTAACATTAAAAGTGTTCCATTCCGTTGTAAAAAAAGTGATGATACCTTGACGGTCAACATTTCATGCAGATATACACATTTAAATGGCTCTTGCAATCGATAACAATTTTATCGAATTGACTTCGATTATTTCTGCTGGATAGTAGATACATAATTGCTTGTGGGCTTGATTATTTTATTATAATTTTATAGGTACGTCAGTATAAATAGTTGACAGGTGAATACACAATATTTGTTTATAGTGATGGAATTAAATCGTAATTAAAGTGTTTAGTTTTATCTTTTCGTTAGCAATAAGAACATAAATAGACTTTTTCTTATATTGATTCTCTTGTATTTTAGATCGAAACGGATGTTATCAAAAGAATTGCAATAGGGATGAATCGTAGAGGTTTAAATACTGGAAACACGATGTCTTCTCAGTCCAATATTGACGAGGGCAGCTGGAAAGGTGTTTCCGAGGGCTCAGCTATGTTGCCTTCCACAAATGCATCGTCTCTGAATCCGGACGCCAGCAATCAAAGTGGATTTCCCCAGGGAGGACTACCATATAATTCGAGCGGTAATCAATATCCACAAGGTGGACAATCATCGCCAGCTGGAAATCAGTCTCTGGTATTTCAAAATACCAATCAACCCGGATCAAATACTCCGCAATATACATCATCGCCAGCCCCATCGGGCTCATCCACCCCTGGTCCAGTTGGAGTCGGTGCACAAAATATACAGGGAAATTATTCACAGTCACAGGCGTCAGCTAATTTCAACGGACCAGTCGGGGGACCATTTGGCTCACCCTCATCAGGTTTGGGACAATTTAGTCGGCCAGCGAGTTCCGGTACACCGTTCAACAGTGGACAAGCGGGTCACTTTTCATCGCCAACCGTTTTTGGAGTTGGCGGGCAATTCAATCCCATGCCGCCGGCGTCACCATTCGGTCACGGCGGAAATCATCCCATGATGGGTGGTCCCCAGCAAATGGATCGAATTGACCAAGGCTTTAGAAGACATAATTCATACTTCAGTCACACGGAGCATCGGGTGTTTGAACTGAACAAACGCCTTCAGCAGCGCAACGAAGACAGCGATAATTGCTGGTGGGATTCATTTACAACAGAGTTCTTCGAGGACGATGCGAGATTAACAATCTTGTTTTGTTTGGAGGATGGCCCCAAAAGATATACGATTGGACGAACACTTGTTCCTCGCTTCTTTCGAAGCATCTTTGAGGGCGGTGTCTCTGATTTGTACTTTCAGCTCAAACATGCTAAGGAATCATTCCATAACACATCCATAACATTGGATTGCGATCAGTGCACAGTAATAACACAGCATGGCAAACCGTTTTTCACAAAAGTCTGTGCGGATGCAAGACTTATTCTAGAATTTATGTACGATGACTACATGCGAATCAAATCGTGGCATATGACTATTAAAGGACATCGTGAACTAATTCCTAGATCGGTCATTGGCACATCCCTTCCGCCCGATCCCATGCTTATGGATCAGATAACCAAGAATATTACACGGGCTGGAATAACAAATTCGACACTAAACTACCTGCGTTTATGTGTTATCCTGGAGCCAATGCAGGAGCTAATGTCACGCCACAAGGCGTATGCACTTAGTCCGCGTGATTGCTTAAAGACAACTCTATTTCAAAAATGGCAACGCATGGTGGCGCCTCCTGGCAAAAAGGACCCCCAAAGACCGCCAAATAAGCGTCGCAAAAGAAAAGGATCCAATTCCGGAGGCGGCAATAACGCAAACACCCCACCTGTCGCAAATCAAAAGAGATCGCCCTCTGGACCCAGCTTCTCCCTATCTTCGCAAGATGTAATGGTCGTCGGTGAGCCAACATTGATGGGCGGCGAGTTCGGTGAGGAAGATGAGAGGCTAATCACCCGATTGGAAAATACGCAATATGATGGCACCAATGCCGTTGATCACGATAACCATACTGGGTTCGGACATGCCGATTCACCGATATCGGGTTCCAATCCGTGGAGCATGGAAAGAGGTGGCGCTATTCCAGCTAGTCCCGGAAATCCATCCGGAGGACCACAGAACAATGCAAATATAGCTGATATTGATAAAAAGAGCCCTATTGTGTCGCAATAGAAACAAATGAACAGACAGACAGACAGACCTAAATGATCATTTCATTCTTCGATATAGTGCATACATATGGTGAAATGTATTTTCATACTTGCATGTAAAAATATTATATATTTAAATAAAGTTTCACAGCTTTAGGAAATGTAAATAAGAATATTAATTAAACGAATCTATGTATCAATGTAATTTGAAATCTTTATATAATATTATATGGAAGCAACCAACAAATCTTTGCTCTTCAATTATTAGATCTTAGCTCAGATTCACTTAAGTGATTTGGGTTTAATTTTTAAATTCTATCTACACAATGGATAAGTATTTGTATCAATATACACGATAGTCACTCAATTAAATATAAATCAAAATTTATACACTTTTATAATTACTTTGGGAAATTGTGTTTATAGTTAAATAAATATTTTTGTTTAATATTCATTAGAGACAAAATTTGGCTGAACAAATTTACGATTGACACAATTTTATTGGTGAACACAAGGGTTAAATATGGAATTTCACGCTGAGTTTCGATAAAAAGAAGGGTGCGCACAATTAGTAAACATATTATACTGCTATTTTTTTATTTCAAAAGCACAGTACGCATTAGATGAAAATCATGTTTGAAAGGTCTAAACTCCATATAGAAAAGTGTTGCAAACTGGCTCGAAATTATTTAGAGAGGCTATTTTTAAACCCATGTACCTAAGCATGGCCTGCTCAAAAAAAATTTCAGGGGTATTACAGCACTGTTTGGTAAACAGCTGGCAGTTTTTTTTTTACCTTTAAAAACAGCGATGGGCACGAAATCTGAATTCGTTAGCAGCCGCTGACACCGATGTTATAAAACATCGATTGAATCAGTCTTTCGACTAGTCGAAATCTTTTTGAGTTGAAATGGCGACCAACAAGCAGCAAAATAATAGCTGAAGTGAGCTCTTTGAACGACAAAAAATATTTTAATGGGATTTTTAATAAATAATTTTTAATTTAATCATTAGGGTATTAGTCGCTGCTATTTCTCTTATCCTGTCTATTTGGTCCATTTTCTCTTTTTTGTTGTTCTCAATGTTTGTTGCGCACAGCTGACGCAACAATGTGACCACATTAATTGAATATTATGAATATTTGTAAAATTATGGCAATTATGTGTCAATGCGCAAATATAAATTTCTGTAATTAAATGGATTATACTGTATTACAATATAATTTCTTATTGCATTTTATTTCGTCCTTTTTCTTGTCATTGCAATATCAAGAGGCAAATTATTGTAAATATATCGATCGCAATCATAGAAACACAAAAAAAATATTATTTATATCGATTGTCTGATCTTTTACTCATCACCAACTCAAATGACCAGTGTTGGGTAATAATAACTGCTTATTTAGGTGAACATGTCAACTTGTTCTTTGTTAAGCAGAGTCAACTCATTCAGATTGCTCAGTTGCTCACTTTTTCAGTTGACCACTCATATTGATCAGTATCTCAGTTATTCACTAAGCTATTTAAAAATATCGCACGTTACATTTATATTTAAATCTGATGGCTGCTCCGGTTAATCTGTGATCCACAGCTCAAAAAACATTTACAATACTTACATATACAAAGCTTGCTGGCTTCAGACATCTGCGAAATGCTACACTTTTTGATTGGCGACATTCTGAATTTTTAAAATGAGTACTGCGCTTTGGCGCTAATAATGACCTAAGCAGAACAACTGAACGAGACTGAACAACTTAGCAAAAAAGAACAAGTGGGCAATAAAGAACCATGTTTTGGAAGCAACTCTGTTTTGTTCAGTCACTCATGAGCAACCCAACACTACAAACGACTTTAAAATTCACTTGACTGATTATTTTAAGAATATTTTGACTTCAATTATTTAATACGGAATTTAATCGGTAAGTGGTGAAATAAAAGTGGAGCAAGTGGTAGTTGTAGGTGGTAAATTTATCAATCTATAAAAAGGTTGCTACTGTTATGTTCTGTGCGTGTGTACATACATACATACATACACATGTGTACACAAACGAAATGTGTGAACGAAATGTACAGTTTTTTGTGCAATGCATTGCATGCAAGTTATTCAAAACTCAATAAAACTTAAACGTAGAGGTATATTTGCGTTTATGCACGCTTGCATTTAATGCGGAATAAAATCAAGAACATTTGTACATATGAATGTGTAATAACGAATTCGGTGCACACAAGCTCATATACAGTGAGCTACAAAAATCTATGAACGAGTCCCTGCTACCTGTCGTAGCATACAAATACTGATACAGTTATGTCTGTGAATTTCTTTCTTTCATAGATTAATTGTTATTTACAATTAACAAATACTAAATATTCTGTTTATTTTGTTTCTTTTTAGACAAATATGTCGGCTGAAAATTACGCTCAGTTGAGCGATATCGAGATACAGAGAAAACTGACGCAAATTGGATTTCCACTTACTCCAGTGACGGAAACAACCAGGCCAATATTGATAAAGAAACTAATGAAGCATATGAAAAACGAGAAGCTAAAAAAGGGGAAAGTAACAAACTATGTACTCTACTCCAAGGATAATCACAATTCAATTAATTCTACAACCGCTTCAATACACGATAAGCCGAATCTCTTTGATAATGTTCTTGAGAACAATAACGATATTCAGGTATTCAAAAGTCATCCTGTAATCTACAAAAGCGACGCTAATGTGAATACCATACAAAGTGCAGCCGCAAGAATGTATGCACCACCTCCGGTCTTGGCGTCCAACTACGATAGTGAAAATGAACAGCACGCTTTAAATATTTCGAATAAATATCGTAAGCCTCGTTCAATACCTTGTGATCCCCCGACATACGCGAAACTAAATGGGAAATCGAACATTTGTGATGGAGGCGTTGTGAACAGATTGCTTAGCTTTCGGGATACCTCGGCGAAAAAGAAAAAGTTCAACTCCAAAGATGGATACTCAGTACCTATGTCAAATGCGTTTATAAGCAATGGCACCATTCAAAAACTAGTTTCATTTGACCTGAAATCGTTTCTCAAAAAACCGGATATTAGTCTCCACATAATACCACACGTACTTATTGCGTCTTTCGTTATCTTTCTGGCAATGATTTCAGTTCTTTACGCCGCAAAGAAATTTGAACTTAGTCCCATTTCTCATACCGACTTAAGATATACGATATGTGACCCAAACGATAAAGACTTACAGGTCTCCTCTCAGAAAGCGACGTGTATTAGCGAAGATCTATTCAAAAAGGCCATGTACATAAGTGAGGAGCTTTTTAAGTACTTAAATGAAAGAGCCAGAATACACCATTGTATAGATAAGGAGCATTCGCCTACGCTGGAACTGGACGATCTGAAGAAAGCCCTAAGTGAAAACAGTAATATCCTAAAAGGCAACCCACAAAAAAAGCTGCTGGCGACGCAATATCTAATTGCACAGAATCCGCAATGGATGATCAAGACAACAACTGTCGCAACTCATAACTCATCAGAGGAAGTCTTATCATTTGAGCTAACTCAACCAAATTTACCAATTAAGTGCATAATCCTCAAAAAGATGTCACGATTTTTTACTGCAATTGGATTACTACTTCTCATTGCATTGGCATGCCTAATAATATATTTCCTAATTGCTGTTTATCGAATCAAACAGAAGGAAAGACTGTTGGCAGCTGAACATTTCGTCAAGGACATTATTAATGAATTGATGTATCAAAGTTCGGTCTCGGAAGACTCGGAACTTATTATAAATGAACTGCAAGATAAATTTGTGCCTGCCCAGAAACGATCGAAACTATTGTATTCGTGGAAAAAGGCCTTAAAGATTCTAGAGGGAAATGACAATCGTGTATTATTTGGCATGATTGTGCGAAATGGCGAACAACTGCGGACTATGACATGGAACAAGACTATTGGCCATAAGGAAACGAGTGCATCAAAAAAATGGCAAAGCTCCGCATTTGATAACTCAAACAAGATTCTTAATCCTCCAACATCTTGCTTGAAAATCCGGCACATGTTTGACCAGTCCGAAGTCGAGCAACCCAACTTAAGACAGACGATCGTTGAATCAATATTTGAAAAGGTCGGACCCAACTGCAAAATATGCGATGTACAATTGGATAAGCAATCCTGCTGTGTGTATATTCGCTGTGCAACCGAAGCCGACGCTGGAATGGTCCACAACGAAATCAACGGATGGTGGTTCGATAAGAAGCTTATATCCATTAAGTTTCTTCGACTTGAACGCTATTTAAGCCGCTTTCCAAAGTCCTTAGCTGATCCAATGTATTTTAAATCACCTAATATTAACTAAATTTTATAGCGTTAAGCATAACGAAAAAAAAAATAGTTTTTTAATAAAATTTTAAATTTACTGTCTGCGACTGAGTTTTTATTATTGTTTTCTATCTGTTTCTATAGCTATTAGTAAATTTCGCTGAAAGGCCAGCAGAACATTCTGCAAATAATTTTGTTGCAGAATAAATAAGAGAAGAAACAGCGGCAATGGAACAAAAAAGGACTAAAACAAACAGAGAACTAGAATCAGGTTAATAGTTCATTCGAACTATTCGATACATCTCAAATTGAAGTGTTCTTATATAATAATGTGATTTTTAGTTTGTTAATTTACCTTTAAAGTATAACATCAATAAACCAAAAAAATTATAAATAAGATAAAATAAAATAATGAAGTTCATTTTAAAGAATATTTCAAAGAAATTACTGACCAACTTCGAAATTAACGATTTAGTTCATAAATGACTGAACAAGTTCTTAATGAACCGTTCACTTGAACTTATTTAGAACGAAACGACACAACTCAGTCATTCTTAATGGGCATTTACTTACTTCTAAAAGTTTTCATACAAAATTAAGAGGAACTCGTATCAAAGAAGCGTATATTTATAACGCATTGCATTATGGATTGTCAGCATCGAATCGAAGTGCCATTGCGTTCTGGTGGCGGCAAGAAAATGAGGAAAAGAAGGGAACTCGACGCTCTGATAGCACATTCCATAACAAAAAAAGGTTCACACCGCACTCTTCACTCACAGGACAAATTGCTGTCAGTATCCACCGATGACCCTGATGATTACACATGGGTAAGGGGGGAGATATACCGAAAATCATATGTACAATGTTTACAATAATTTATAAGTCTGATTGCAATAATATCACTTATCTATCTATGTATTTGTGAACATACCTATTTACATGTGTGTTTGTACACACAAACATGCATATCCGTATGTGCTCTGTTTTGATTTAGATGAATGTTGAGGGCACTACTCGTCGAGGTCATCGAAAGAAACTATACTTGCGGAGGTGTGGACCCTTTCTATTTGGATTCAGTATAGCTTTATTTGTGGGCATTTTATACTGGCTTTACTTCGATTTGCGACAACAAATTTCCGATTATCGTCAAAAAGTTGAAGAAGGTAAATACAAATCACTTCTGTGCACTTAAATAGAAACATAATTGATTTTATTGTGTGAATTAATCACAAATAATCATGTAAAAAATAATTAAGTTGCAAGCATAAAAACTTGCATGCATAGTAGTTTACATAACTATACCGATAATATTAATGTCTTGCTTTAAAATAATTATTTTGTGTAATATTTTTCAACTGTTTGCTAATATTAACAGTGTCTGCAATAAGTAAAATCTTTCCGGATACACTCCAGCAATGGCACGAGACAACTTCATTCCTATTCAAAAATCAGACATTTGTAATGAGTCAATTAAATGACTTGACCCAAAACGTTGGCATTTTAAGTGGCAATTTAACCACCCTTCAAGAAATTGTTAAGGCTCAAAGAAATTATGGCCAGAATGAGAAGCTAGTTGCCGACTTTGGAGCTAAACTAGAGGCAGTGGCAACGGATATAGATGGCATTAAGGAGCACTATAATAGATACGTCGAGCTACAGAAAAGTCTGCGCTTTGATACGGAAATGATTAAGGAAAGTAAACAGTCTTTGCAAATTAACGTTGTCCCTTTTAACAGTTCTTTTCCATTTTAGGCTAATATTACCCAATTGTCTGCGATTAAAACAAACTCTTCTTCATCAAATTTTTCGCATGACATTAACGCTATCAATCAAACAGTGCAAAATTCATTGAAAAGGCTAGAAAGCGATCTTATGAATGTTAACAATACTCTGATCCAGTCAATAAAAATTCTGAATGGCGAAATAGTGGCGCACAAGGTAAACAGAACCAGTAATGATTGAATGATTTGCAATACCTTCCTAAATTTTAATTTAATTTCTTAGATAAAATTGGACGACTTGTTGGATCGCTCTCAGAGTATAACGGCCCATGTAACCACATTGAGCAACAATTGGCAAGAGTTCCAGCAAAAAATGATAGCTGTGAATGAACAGCTGGAGAAAGTTAAAGGAAAGGTAATTAATATTTACATATTTCATATACATTACTTCTCCAAAATTAACTAAATATATATTTGAAATTATAGATATCAATAACCGATAATAAAAACCGCTTGCTTTCGAACTCGATTGATCAGTTAATGTCTTTATACAAGAATCCTGTGGAAACAGTTACAACTCAGACGAACCAAGTAGACACAAATAATAACGAGGTGATTAATATCATTACTATAAAGATATAAACATGAATTTACCATAAATAAACCTTTTTTCTACAGACAGAAGTAAATACTTATCCTAACCAAGGATTAACGACTCCGTCAAATGTCACGGCAAATTTAAAGGACGCTTCGACGCGATAAATAAATGTATTTATTGAGACAGGAAAAAGGCAAGACCTTTGTGTACAGCTCTTACATTTAAAAGACGATAATTTTATTATCATCACGTATTTTTCAAGATATTTAAATCGAGTAGAAAACACTTATATTAAATTATAAAACGAGTCATAACGATTGGCAATATTAAAATGTTTGTTGTAGTCATTAAATATAAAAGTTGGTTAAGCTAAAATTAATTTTATTTATAATACTTGTATATGTACCGTAACCGTGTCAGATAAATGTTTTAAAATACGAATTGTGATTTGTTTATGTGCTTTTATTCCAAATAATATATGAATATAAATATAAAGCTGAAAATGTCGGCTAATAATTTAAAAAAAATATGTAAAAATTAAAAAAAAATACGCCAAAGAAAAATTGAAATATATTTGATGAATTTAATACACATATTCGATTAAAATGATGTTTAGTTAATTAGTTTGTAATTCATTTTAACAAGTTATAATTATTCCTACGAATTAAAAACTTATTGGTTACAAAAGGAAATCGCACAATACTTATTGATGTACCCAGATGCAAGATAGAATATAAGGTAAAATAAAAACAAACAAAATAAACACTTTTGATTTATATTTTAGCCACACAATTATTCTGTATTTTATTTATTAAATTTCGTACTTAAATTTAATTTCTGCAAAGAAGATATACGATAACTAGAATGTCCATTTATATTAATAATAAAATATTTAATAATACACAATAGAAAAATACATATTTCTCTTTACATTCATTTGAATACATACTCGTATAATAATAATGAATAAACAGCTTAGTATCCATGCTGTACTACCAATGTTTGCATGACTTTTCGAATTTGATGGCTTGTATTAAGGCAAGATTTGATGCCGAGTGAAAAGGCAATGGATAGTATCTCAATTGCGTGCTCCTGCAGTAGAATACAAATCTCCAGCAAGTTATCAATGGCAGTTGCTGCCACCGAAGAATTCTCGTCTCGCAGACATTGAATGTACGCATTCAAAGTGCACTGATTAATATCTGAATTTCCCGGATTGTGTTTCAAATGTCTAATTAAGATAATGAATGCAATTGATCGTATTTGGGCACTTGGTGAGAATATTAGATCCAATAGACGCTCGAATAGCTCATTGATGAAAACGAATCGCTTTGATGTCAGACATTCGATTTCCTGTAGTGGTCCCAAAATCACATCCTCAATGTGAGACTGCTTAATGACTTTGATTAAATCGAGAAAATGGGGAGATACATCGGTGAAATTGGCCTTGTTATATGAGCCCAAGGTAAGAACTGAAAACGATCCTCTGCCTACAGCATCCTGAACATTTACATTTCCTTCCATGGAATCCATATCGCTAACTACAATTTTGTTGGTGGGCTTAACATCTGAATGACCATCCAGTTCGTACTCCATTTTGATATCCTCGTCGTCAAGTTCGGAAGATGTATTCGATTTATGCTGAAGCAAAGCAACAGCTTGGACAAGTGTTTGTAGCTTCACCATTGAGGTGTACTTAACCGAGAGTTCGGTCAGAATGCCGACATATTGTTCAATAAACAACAAAGCACTCGACGGATTACAATTGATATATGCCTGCAAGACCTGGACAAACTTGACCAACATCTGACAGGCTTCCTTTACCGAGCTGTGGTGCTTAAAGAAGGTGAAGTAACAGGTGAGTGTCGTTTGAATCTCATTCTTATATGTATCCTCGAAAATAGTTGGCTGTAATAGTTCCAAGGTTCTCAGAATCTGGACAAATCGATGGAAATGATGCTCTTCCCGTAAAGCTTTCATGCTGTTCTGTGCTCGTCCCTGCATTATTGATGATAGCACGCCCAAATGTCGAAGGAAGAGTAACGGATGCGATGCTGCCAGTTTTCGCAATAAAAGCTCTGTATCGGTTGATAATGTTTCAAAATCTTTCTTTGCAATCAGACTTCCCAAACAGGTAATTAAGTTATTCGATATTTTATCAAACTGACATCCCTTTAAGCTCTGCAGTTTGTGCGTTTGTCCAGCCGCATTACAAGTTTTCAAGAACTTTATACGCGGATACATAATGTAAAGTTGTTGCAGAATTTGATTTTTCAATGATTCGGAAACTGAACTCTTTTCAACGTATTCTACAACTTTGACCATTGAACCCTTTCTTTTTTCTGTGAGCTTGAACAACAGATTCATGCGTGAACATAATTTGAAATCATAGTTGGTATTATTATCAGCGGATAACTCGGCAATTCCCTCGTATAAGATGAAATGCACAAACGGCTCGAGTTCCCAAGAATCCAGCCGGAAAAATGAATTTGGTTGTATATTCTTGGACATGTATTTGTCTCTACCTTTCCAGAGCTTGGGATTTGTGGTCAAAGCCTCAAAATAGTTGAGAACAGAGCTAAAATCGTTATCAAGCTTGTATTCTTTGAATAAACATTGTGCTATTCCCTCGATAGTGGTCCAATTTGTTTGATGATTTATAAGTGACAAAAGATAGAATCGAAATTCGCTACACGACTTTGAAAACAAGAATTTTTCTTTTAGCAGCTTTGTGGAGACAATTTCAGGATCAGCTTCGGCCAGCCAGTCAATAAATAGCCCATTTTGGAATATCTTGTAATATTTGCCTTTCTCAATATTGGGTTTCTCCTCACTTTGATTCTCAAATCCTCGAATCATTTCTCGTACTATTTTCTTCGTTTCAAGCATTTGTGCATTTTGAGGTTTCAGCTTGATAAAGTAGAATTGATAAGAACTCTTAAGCATGAAGGATAAACTCTCCAAAAATAGTTCCGACTTGAAAAGGTTCTTCAAATCCGAACCAAATTGATTGGAGCATCGAGCAGTTGTATTCAAAGTTCCTTCGATGATACGATAGGACTCGGGAGTCAGTTTACAACTAAAATATGTTCGAAGCAAAGTGCACGAATCCCGCGTAGCGTTTATCGAATATTTGCGCTTTTCGTTCTTTCCATGATCCCATGTGGACTGATCCAAAACATCGCTAATTGTGGCAAGGACATCGGTTTTTTTGTTTGCCGGACTGATTGAATGATCCAACAGATTGTGAACTAATTTCCGGGAATCTTTGGTGCTAATCAGACGCTGATCTGGTTTCTCGAGAAGAATTGAAACAACCTCGCTGGTTGTGGTAGCATTATTCGAGATTTGTACAGAATTTGGCACATAATTACTGATTTGCAGATTCTCGAGAATTTGCGAATTGAGTTTCGGAAGATCTGGAACTGTTTGGGAATGTGAATGCAGGTCAAGTGCTTGGACAGTGTAATGACCATTCTTAGCTCCACGCGCTTGTTGTATCTCAATTAGTTGTGCCAAATAGGCCTTGTTAAGTATTGCATTTTTGACCAGGTCAAATTGTTCCAACACCGCCGTATCGAGCATTGCCAATAGCTTAGACATTGAGTTGACTGGTGTACCAAAATTCTGCACAAATAGCACAATCTGATCCGGTGTCAGATCATTTAGAGCCGCTTCTATCAGACGATCCACCGATGAACGAATCATCTTGAGTTTTAGCCAATCGGGCAAGAGTTGTATCTGTTCTTGGGGCATATTGGGTAGAAATGCGACGGGAGCAGGTCTGCCAGCGGGAAACCAATAGTCAAGGATCGGTATGGACTCGGACATGTTGCTATTCGAATAGGTGAGCAGTATAATAAAGGCATGAATAATGTTTATATGTAATGGCAACTGGACTCCATCGTCAAATTGTACCATCAACAAATCTGGATACTCTGTCCATTCATAGGGCTCGTGAAATTCCCTTAATTTGATAATGTAATTGTTGAACATGACAAACAAACATTTAAGCGTTTGAATGCGATTCTCATCTGGTTGCAGATCGTAATCTTCTTGAGATATTATGATATGCTGGAACATTGTGCTCCGCTCAACAATTAATTGCGCCATATCGATGACATGATCGAGCATTTCATTAACTGGATCATTCAGAGTATGGGCCGTAATGAATTGAATATAGGCCATGATTAGCTCTGGACAATTCTCAACCTGGCAAGCAGCTCGCAATTGGGGAATTATAAATGCTTTGGCCTCAATAAAATGTGGAATTTGTTGAATCGATTTTAAGAGCCATTCATTCTCATATTTTCCCGAGTTCTTAAAGATGATTTTCAGGCCGTCTAAGGCGGCGACTCGAGACTGTTTAACTGTCGACGACAATCGCCTGAATATATAGTCAAGTACCTCGCAAACGATATGATTATTATATGTAGAGTCCGTGATTAAATTTCTTATGAAACTAACCAGTTCTGCATCTCGGCTATTCTCCTCGTTAATATTATGCGCATTAAATAGCAAAAATTCACACAAACATTGCACTGGGAGATGGCTAAAGTCGCCTTCGCTATTCTGCACCAAGTCGGACAACCAAGGCATCGATTGCGTTGTCCCTTGTCTTTGGATTATGTCCAAAAGCAGATCTGGCTTCCGACAACGACAAAACAAATGCCCTAGCTTATATGTTTGATTGAGAAACTTGAGCTGTTCTAAAACTAGACTGGGTACTTTTCTGGGTGTTCCCATTGGATCCATTAGCATTAGCTGCGTTATCAAGATGGCATTCTCCTCCGTGATGACTGCATGTGGTGATGTTTGAGCAGCCAAATAGGTTTCAAATTGTAGAATATGATCCCGTTCCACACTAATTATCTGTAATAGATGAATAGAAGATTAGTTGGAACAAGAAAGATTTGATACACCTCTGCAAGAGTATAAACCAGGGATTAAAGCCCTAACCGAAACCGTAACCCTTAACCGATTGAAATTTTAAAACGTAACTGAACCTTAACCGAAAAAAAAAATTTCATTTGAACGAAACCTTAAAACCGAAACTCTGTAAACCGAAATAACCGTTACGTAACCGATTCATTGAAAGGGTTATAAGGGTTAATTTCGGGTTTTCACACTTCCAAAAAAAAATTTAATATTCTTTTTTATTATTTATATTGATAATTTTCTTATGTTTGATTTTGAATTTTTATTATTCAAACCCATGATCGAATTTTCATAGCACTGAATAAGCGGAAATAAAATAAATTTGTTAAATTAAATATTAGAATTGTTAAAACATAAGTAAACTACATCAAACTGAACAATATGTGAAATAAATGTGTGAATGAAACATTAAGAAAGGAATGCCTTTTTTATTATTATATTATTAAGATAATTAAATTTTGCAAAAATATTTTTTTTTTTGTGAACCGAAGCATTCTATAACCGGTTCACCTTTATTCGAAGATTTTGCGTAACCGATAACCGAAAATTTAAATGCGAACATAACCGAAACCGTAACTGAATCCGATATTCGCTTCGGTTTTAATCCCTGGTATAAACAAAAACAAATTAGAAGACTGAAGATTGCCACTCACCTGTAGCTCATCCTTGTGGGAGATGAAACTATTAAATTGGCTCGTAATACAGGTCTCCATTAGCATCTTCATTGTGGGATAGTGATCCCAGCAGAAGGCTCCAAACGTCGATGGATTGTGGGCAGATATCATTAATAGAATTAGCCAAGCCTTCCAGTAAAATGCAATAATTGCCAGTTTTGGTGGCTCGTAGTCCGATGGCAACAGAATGTTTTCCGGATGATGATATTCAGACATACTGAACAAAAAGTCAATAATGTCAAATTTGTTGGCCTGAACGGCTGGAAAATCGGTTGCTTTCATGCCGGACACGCGTTTAATTACCAGCAGCAATATGTCGAATGTATTTGCGATTGAGAATGGAATATCCTTGGTAATGCCAATTAAAATGATGCGCAACAAGGTCTCCTCGTGAATTGGCGTCTCCGATATGATTCTCAATATGGCTCCCCTTTCTGGCTCCGATGGCCACTGATCACAGCGTGAGTATTGCTCCGGATTCTCCAGCAGGAGCAGCTTGTGCAGCGCTTGATGATATTCAGCAGCTTGAATTTTGAATATATTTGGAACGGTTTCGTACATCCAAGAAACAGCATCCAGTTGGATTTGTGACATTTGCTTATACAGTTTAATCAGAGCCTGATTGTTTTTCACATCACGATTCGTTTTGAGCGATAAACTGCCCTCGCGAGCCTGCGGCGTGGCTGAGAGGAACATGCAGAGACAGACGAGATCGACCATTGAATGAAAGATTCGCTCCCTGAACTCAAAGTGCTCAATTTGTTGATTCAGCTCATCGCGTTCTCTTAGGAACGTCTTACAAAACTTGACAAGATTCACATCGAATCGCAGCATCCGTACAAGTTCTCTTAAAAAGACCCGCAATGTCCGCAGGCAATCATCGCGTTGAAGTACAAACTCCTGATAGATTTCAGCCAAGTTAACTGCCGACTGATCCGGTGATGTTTGAAACATTGTTGCTATAATAACATAAAAGTAACATTTGAATTTGTTTGCCATATACAAATAATTGAATATAATTAGATTTGCTTACCAAGCATGCCCATATTATTGGGATTCCTTGTATTGGACAACTCATTCTGTACGACCAGCTTCATGATGGTACTCAATATATCTGGCTGCAGATGTATCATTTCCTTGAGACAGGACATATAATGATTGATGAGTGGCTTGGTTTTCAAACGCATTTTTATCAAAACCAATAGAACTTCATTGTCCTGAGTGCTTTTTCCTTTGATATTAAAACATATATATGATAACAATTGCTGGGCGAATTTAACAAGCTTTCCGTTGTGAATCCACAGCTCCAGACGCGAAATGCTTAGGCAGCGAACTTCACCGATTCCCGAGGTGCTGCATAAAAATTTGAGAAAATTTCTGGTGTAATTATCCTGTTGCTGGCGTTTATTTAGCTGATCCCGTATCGCATCGCTAACAAGCTTTTGAACTGTGCTATCCGAAAATCGTCGTTTAATTGCACAGATGGCATCGGTTGTTTGATCCAATTCGCCCTGTAAATAGGGACTGGCGTCTAGACTCGGTGTCGAATTGTCGCCAGAATCATCGTCAATGGTGACATTGTCTCTATGCGCTTGGCCAGAAGCCACAGTTGTGTTGGCGTCCCAGCGAAGCAGACTTAAATGCGGTGTTCGTGTGCCAAAAGCAGCGCAAACATTCTTCACAAATGGAGCGCAATAATCATTGTCGGCCCAAAATCTTTCATTGACCGCATCGTCAATGTATGTGCGCAGTAAAATCTCTGGCCATTGCGAGACATCGGAGAATCCACGTGTAATCAGATTGGTAAAGACAATGTGCAGATTTGTATTATATCGCATTTTAACATTTGTCTCTCGCCGCAAAAAGGACAAAAGTGCATAAACAACGACATCATTATTGAAGAAATTCGGATGCACTTTTGCCAGATACAATAGTGTCAAATATGCAATGTTATCCGACTTGGGTCTGGATGCAATTGATGACGATGTTGCATGTCGAATAATACCACAAATATAACGCACAACCGCCTCGTTATCATTCTGTTCGATGGCAGTGTAAATGCTCTCAAGCACATTGGATAAATCACACTCGACCGCCAGTTGTTCCCATACCTCGTACTGTGCAATTCCAGTGGAAGTGGTCATATCAGCACTTCCATCCTTAAGGCTGCCCCGAAATCTTTTGCTCGAATGACTCGCAATGGAAGTGGATGCTTCTCGTTTTCGTTCAGAAGAACCTGGACCGCAACCGGCGATCCCTTTAATTGGTATTATTTTTGACTTGGAGTCATCGCGTCCACCTTTGGTGCCGAGTGCAAATAGTTCGCCGCCTAACAACCCCTTTTTTTGTCCCCTATTGGAGACATTCAGTTTATTACGATCCATGTTTGTCTATTTTTTATTTGCATGCACTTTTGGCTTGAGTTTTGCAAAATTTCTTATTAACACACTTGCATGCTTACTTAACACCCACGCACACAAATATATAACCAAATATATTATTGGTGCAGTGAACTTGTCAATTACAATATCAGTTGCGTTAGCTCTTTGAGTGCTTTTCTATGCAAAAAAATATCTTTAATTTCGACTATTTCGCTCGCTGTAGAAAATTCTTTTGTGACAGACGAAGTAAAGTTGTTTCTTCTTTCTAGCAAAACAAAACAAACGCACACACACACGTGTGCTCATGAGTAGCGCCGCTACACAGCAGCCAGGGCTCTCGCTCACACACAACGAACAACGCTAAACGTTTTCTACAAAACAAACCAAACAGCAGCGCGCTCTCTTGCTCTCAACGCATAACTCTTTTTGTCCTACTTTAACTTGCTAATTTCTACTTACTTCTGTTCGCCTGATTCTTGCTCGTTCAGGTCCCACAAATAACACGAATCCATTTTTTGCACAGCGTGTTAAAGTGGAACATGCTTAATTTTTAAACTAGAATTTTGAAAATTGTACCAGAATTTTTGTTGGATTTTTCTCGAATTTTTTAGATTTTTTTCAGAATTTTTTTATTCAACTTCGCCGCGTGAAAAGGAAATTGCACCAAACAAATTTTAAAATAAACTTCATTATTTTACGTAATTTTGGATTTCGTTGTTTTTCTGAAATTGTTTTTCCATTTTTTTAATTGATTTTTGAAAATAATTAATTTTATTAGAGAAATGATATGGGACCAATTTTCGATAAATCACTATCGAAACATTTTTTTTTTGTTTTTGTTGTCGATTCGTTCTGAAAAAGTTTAAATGAACGAATGAACTTATTTAGTCAATCATGAACTAATGGTGCATTTACACTGTTTGATAAACAAGTCAACGTTGATATCAACTTAATCAATCCTAGTGTGTACAGCTGTCAACTTCATCAACTGTTGCGTTGACAGCAGATTGACAATGTGAAAAACATCTAGTGTTGCTCTGAATGTAAACATAATGTATACATTTTTTGTCAACAGCTGAAGACAAAATCGGAGCGTTGACAACACAAAATGGAGTTGAGCTCATGTTCATTCTTTTGCTTTGTGTTGACAAACTTTCTGTACAGATTAGAGGTGGCAACAGTTCGCTCACACTGTACGCATTGTACTAAATACTGTTTGCGGGAAAATTTAACTGATCTGTTAACAAAACTACAACAAATGTGTTTATCAATTTTTTATTTGCTGCTTTTATAACACAACTATGGAAAGCTCTTGAAGCTGCAATCAGTTTATCAAGTCTGACATTTTTCACTGGAAGCTGGACGAAGTTTTTTTAGCAGACACTGTATGTACATCAATCATATGGATTCGAGAGACATCTGCATGGTGAATTACGTGAATTTTTACTTGATGCCACATCACCTGATGTGATGCGGGCATTTACGGGCAACACTTTTTCAGAATCGGGGTAGCGAGATGCCCATGTCCAAGTATTGGGATCACTAATGGTTTCCCGATAAAGAACTGGAATATTGCTATCGATATGCTGCCGTTGATCCAATCGAAACCCAACTGCTTGCTGTTGTTGTTGCTGAACATTCTGAGCCATTCTGGGAAGCAGCCTTATTTCGGTGCCAGTCTGTCCATTTGCATTCATTGGCAAGGATTTCCTCCCTCTTCGCTTTGTACTTTTAGCATTGCGTTTGGCAGCCACCACGTGGGAATAGAGCTCCGAGATGCCTCGACACATTTGATTATCCACACGCTTAACTTTTTTGCGATAACGCCTTCTTCTGTCCCCGCTGTCCGGTCCGTCGCACAAGTCGGCAACCTGCCGCACTGGACAGAGGGGACATGCATAGGGTATTGGCGCGCAGGGCGTCCATTCCATGCGACAGCAATGTTGGCACATTTCCCAGCTCTGTTATTCAAAAAGAAGTACAATATTTCCACAATAATTCCGAAACGTTTATAATGTGAGACTTTCGAATTTTGAAATCAAAGGCAAAAAGACATTTGAGAAGTCACAAAAATGTTGGAAAGGTTTTTAATAAGCATACAGTTACTCAAGTACTTATTTTTACAGAAAACAAACTACAATAAAAAAACAATTATTTTTTGCAGTTTTGGCATCCCTGGTTTAAAGAAAGAAGTTTATAGTGTAATCCATTTAAAAAAAAAACAATTTGGATTTTTTTTGTCAAAACAATTATTTGTTTCCAAGTTTCCATTTGCTTTTCCGGTGTCATTCAAAAGATAAATTGAGGTATTTATTTAAATTATCCCGACTGCAAGTAGCCTAATTGTCATTTATTCGTTGCAGCTTATTAGCTTTGTTTGGTAGATTTTGTTAATAATATTCTTAGGAGCTTGACACTTATAATGTATTGCACAGTAGACAACTGAAAATGTTTTGAGTGCGAACTAATCTAAAGGCTGCAGATAATGTTGATCATGGCCAGTTAGCTGATCTACTTTGCTGCGAATAAGAATTTGAAGAAGTTTAAATGATTATAAAGAGATTCAAAAAAGCAGCACTCACCTGGGCTCCTTGGCATTAAGTTGCTGTAGTATTCTTCGTGGAATGTCTTTGGTGGCCAACAGCATTGCATCCAGACGTTTGATAAGATCACAAAATGTGGGTCGATTTGCGGGTATGGAGCACCAACAGCTTTCCATGAGTTTAAATCTGTTTATGGTTAAGGGAGTAGAGTAATAAATGAATATTTAAAAATAGTTGAAGCATATATACAGTTCGTCCGTGCAGCCTTCGGGTCGTTTCATTCGCTGACCCTGACGGAGCAACTGCAGCAAATCTCTGGGCGAGATCGAGGGATAAGGCATGCCGCCAAGTGTGATTATTTCATAGAGCAGCACGCCAAAGGACCAGCTAAATATGTGATTAAAATAAGACATGATAATATTTATTACTTATTTAATGTCAACTAAGTGCAGTTGACCAAAAGTAATTTTAAAAAATAAAATAAACTGAAGTAACTTAAAATAACTTGAAGTAACTTTATTTAAAAAATAAATAAATTTAAATTTAAACTGAAAGGTTAAACAATGAAATTAGAAATCAAATGTGGAAAAATCTGGGAGTGTAAAAAAATAATTAAATGGGAAATAACACAAAAAAACCCAATTAGATCAAAAAGTATTAGTAGTAATAATTAATAAGTAATAACTAGTGGTAGTATAAGTGCTAGTAGATATTAGTAAAGTAAGGGATTTGAAAAGGAATAGCAAAAGGAACGGTTTTAAGTCGGGGATATATTTATGATATAATACATTATAGAAACTAGACTAACCAACTTACTACCTATTAATATAATTTTGGCCTGATTAGGTTTTTCTGGGCAACAAATGTTATTTTGTTTTTCATTTTATATTCCCTAGTGTCTTTAATTTTAATTTATTTTGTGATTTAAATCAGCGGTGGGCACGCATAAGCTCCGGGAGCTAGCGGCTGCTCCCAACTTCATTTCTGCCTATTCGGCGCCTTGAAGTCGCACACAAGACCGCGAGCAAGCTAACAATAACATAGAGTGGGTATTGTTAATGATGTTGCTGTAGTTTTTTTTTGTAGTGCTCCCGAATTCAGATTTAATGCCCACTGCTGATTTAAAAAATAATCAAAATAATTCATTTAAATATGAGAGTACTCCAATTGCTTACTCACACATCGCTCTGACTGGTGTAGACCTGATGAGTTAAAGATTCCAAGGCCAACCACTTGATGGGCAACTTGCCACTGCCACCCGACTTGCGATAGACATTCTCATGGTAAACATCACGGCTAAGACTGAAGGATAACATTTAAATACTATCGGGTACGTCAAAAAAACTCCTTGAATACTTACCCAAAGTCCGCGATCTTTATGGTGCGATCCAGGGAAATAAGTACATTACGTGCCGCCAAATCCCGATGCACAATCTTGTTTTGCGCTAGGAAATCCTACAGAGATGCGTGTTAGCAAGCTTCGAGTGTGAACCAAGCTGTAGACTCACCATGCCAACGGCCACCTGCTGGGCAATGTCCAGCAGATCCGCATATTTAAGAGGTTCCCTTGGAGCCGCCACTTCAATGGGTTGAAAGTACTCTTGATTCTCAAAGCTTACAGCGCAGTTCTTGGCCGGCTTTGGTTCGTCCACAGTTCGCTTTAATATGGCCTTAAGACAGGCCGCAAGTGGAGGTGGCGTCTGATTGGCATCAATGTTCTCAATGTCCTGCAGGCCATAGGACTTGTTGTCAGCTGCCAGGATAACAGTGTTGAGTCGGTAAGTATCAGTGGGATTTAAACTGTTGCGAGATAAATCTCCATCGGCTTCCTCCTCCACCGTGGACAGCATGGATCTGTTGATTTCCTCGATTCTTGTATCGGGCTCAATCAGATTTTGTGTTCGCTGCTTTTCAGATCTCTGACTGAGCTTAAGGCGCATTTCCTGCGCATTGAGCTCCTGGCGAAACTTCCATTCGTCGCTATTAATTAATTGTTATTAAATATATGTATATATATCAATTTTGTGCAATGTTTTTTTCTAATAAAAATTTTAAAAATATGTTTTTTTTTTTTAAATTTTTGCTTTTTTTTAAATAGACTTATGGGTTATTTTCTAATGATAATAAATGATTAAATATGTTTTATATATAAATCAAATATGTTTCATAATAAAATCAACTATGTTTCATATTAAAATCAAATATTTCAATTCCAAAAATTGTTTAAAAATTTATTTCATAATGCATAATATTTTTAGAACTTTTGGTTCTTTTAAAAAGTAGACATGGGTTATTGTAAAATTTTATTTTTCTTTGAATAATATTAATATATTTATTAAAATCCAATATGTTTCACATGAACATCAAATATATTAAAATCATCTATGTTTCATATTAAAATCAACTATGCTTCATATCAATTATGTTTCATATTTAAATCGAATATGTTTCCTATCGAATTTTATTCCATAATAATATATACTTGAAAGCTTAGAACAGTTAATTTTCCCACAGGAATTATAGAGGTTGAAGAATTCTACTACTTACCGCAGAAAGCTTTGGAGACTGCCTAGACCACAATATTCGGTGAGCAGCATCATACGATTACTCAACCTAGTGGAGTAGCCAACAATGCCCACAATATTTGGATGGCGACCCACGCCCTTGAGCATTTGTATTTCACATCTGAAGGCCTCCACGTCCTCCTCATTGGGTTGATCTGCAAAGTGAGACAATAGACAATGAGTCAAAATATAAAGTGAGGTATTTAAGTGTGCTACCTTTGAGCAACTTTACAGCCACCTGACGCTGCTTGTATACGCCACGTCTGACTAGTCCAAAGGCGCCTTCGCCCAGCACATCCTGCAGAAGAACTTGGTGTGGTTCCACCTCCAGTTCGTCGTCCAGCTCAAAGTTGTCCTCGACGGCGAGTGTGGCCAGTGTCAAGTGAAATTCGGGAGTCTGACTGGGAGCAGCCTTCATGTCCATGGCCTCCAAATGTTGTGACTTGTGACCACGGAATTTTAGCGAGAACAAAGCGACAATACAACAAATGGGCACAAACAGAAAGATTATGATCAAATTGATCAGGGTGCGCACTGTGAATTCATAAAGTTTGCAATGAGTTAAATATTCGGCCCTGTTCCGAATTCCGATAACGAGTTGATAGCTGTTCCGAATTCCGAAAATCGAAAATAATTGTCGTTTTTAAAACGTGTGCTGTAGAGTCGTCGGATTTGAAAATAAATGCCATTTAAAGCACTAAAATAATTAACTTAAATTATAAAATTATAGTAATGTTGAATAATTTTAGAAACATTTAACATTACTACTTCGACTTTAAATAGTAAAGTAAAGCATCGATAAAATATTTTATAAAAAACAAAACCGAGCTGTTCTGAATTTCACTTTAACTTTTGATATCGATACCAACTTTCGCAATCGAAAACTGCTGAGTCGCTTCAACCTGAATTTTCGAAACATTTTCGAAACCGAGTTCGACAAGTAAAAACAAGCCTATTTCGATGGGAATTGGGAATAGCAAATAGTAAAACGTTCGTTTTCGTTTTTACTTTTTGAAAACGTTCGGAATTCGGAACAGTCTTGATTTATTTATATTTAAAAAAATTCAGAATTCACCTTTAAGCCAGGATTCTAACGGTGTCTTGGTCAGTAGTTGCACGGTAACATTCTTGCCGCCCTGTGTTTCAGCCGCCAGATGAACCTCAAAGCTGTCGCCCAATATTGTTATATTGGATATATAGTAATAGCTGGCGCTGCGATCCACATTGAACTTGGCTGGCTCGTAGTCCTCGTGCAGATCGAGTATCTGCAGTGTATAGTTATCCGGCAGATATTTGGGCAGCGACCAGGTTACATTCAGAGACAACAGATTCAGCTTCAAATGTTGCTGGGAGACACTCAAGTTGCTGGGTCTTAGAGGTGCTGAGAGGTATAATAGAAAAGTTATCTTTCTGTTACGGTTTCAGTTACTGTCAGTGTTGTCAATTTAGCTTTTTTCCCGTTGAATCTAGCGGGTTGCAATTGGCAAATGCTGGATAAATTGTCAAACAGCGGCTAGCGGGAATTATAGCTATTTTCCATTGTGCTCATCCTTGAGCACTTCAAGGTGGAATCAACCAATATTGAAGAATTTCTGTTTCAATATTCGAACTTCCACTTTATTAAGTGGACCAATTTAGGGGATACCACAAGCTTTTGGGCCGAAGTGTCCAACTACGTGGATGCAGCAGGAAATAAATGATTTTTGGCACTGGCATCATTTACGAACGCAGAGTTTTAATGAGTGTTTAGTCAAATGAACAATGTCAAAACCAAACTTCGAAATAGAATGGCCGTTCAAACATTTAACTCAATTTTACACATGAGGTATTTTAACTGTTCAACTCATATTTTATATATTAAAAAAAATACTGAATTAAATCAATAAAAAAAATCTTTGTACTACTCTAGCTATTTTTTTTTAGCTACCAACAATTTTTTTTTGGCTATTTTTAGCTTTTTTTAAAGTCTAGTTAAGCTTTTTTATGACGCGAAAAGTTGGCAACACTGGTTACGGTTACAACTTTCAATCGGTTAACACCGGTTAGTAATAATCGTATGCAAACTGACCACAAAGTGAATAGTTATAGTTGAACCAATCCAGGCAGTTGGGCGTTTGCAATGTCAGCCATTGCACTGGACTCTCCAGACGATTCTTGACATTAATTGTGCGCACTCCAACCATGAACTGATCTCCGATTTCCATATTGGGTATGGTATAAGTGTAAAGCTGACTTGGCTAGGATTTCAAAAAAAAGCTATTATGGAAGAGAATGCGATAAATCCACGCTACTTACATCAAGAAAATCCACAGGCGTAGGTTGCTCAAGATTTCTGCTATTCAATGAATAGTATATCATATGAAAGTAACAATTGCGTTCTGAAGTAGAAGAAACCAATTTTAGATAGCAATTAATTTTTTTTTATTATATTTATTCATTTCTTACCTGCCGATGGTAGCCATTCAATTTCCGCGGCGATTCGTCGATAATCCTCCGGCTGTGAATGGAATCTTCGCAGCTTCACCTCACCCATTTTGCTGGGTTGATAGCCGCGTCTCAGCGTCTTGAAGTTCTCATCGATGACTATGTGGGAATAAGCGCCATTTGCATGCATCGCGAATGCTGAGACTACGTATTCGGTATTATCCTCCAGGTCGGCAATTGTAAAGAAACTCTCATCTGACTAAAGTAAGTACATACATACATAAAAAAGAAAAAATATGCCATAAACAAGCGGATCAGTCGAGGGCACTTGACAGTAATATACCCTAGGCCTAGGCTTAGGCATTCCGAAGGTTTGATGTATATATACTAATCCTTAATTATCCACCTATCGCTCCTGTGGCAGCTAAATACATATATGATATAAATGACTGATTTGAACCCTTTTACACAATAGCTTACAATTTTAAAAAATAAAATTAAAAATTGTATAAAAAACGAAAAAAATTTCGTTGACCAAATCGGGAAACAAATCAACGACCTATAAATGAAAAACATTTTATAATAAAATTGATCAAAAACTCACGTCTTGTGAAATTTTCTTCCAAAAATGTATTCAAGTTATTTATTTAAGCAATATACGCTAGATGAAATTCAATAGGATGAACAAATAGATTCCACATTGGAATAAATTCACTTTTTCAATATTTTTGCCCATTTTCTTAAAAATTGATTTCCAAAATGAGCCGTTTGTATTTTAACGATTACACTAAGTAGGATAGTAAGATTGTAACATAAACCATTTAAGTACAAAAAAAAATATATTGAAAGTTTAATTTAAACCCAGTTTTTCGAGCTGTTTCGATATATTTTTATAGAAATATATGGTGGATCAAAATGTCGCGTTCGACATGTCGCTTGCAACAGTGATTCAAATCAATTTAAAAAAAAAACTACTTAATATTTTTAAATCAAAGAAAAAAATTTTTAAGATAAATCAATGCATTACATTTTAAAATTATCTGCATCAAAACTTTCGTTTACGTTTTGCCGAAATCAGCGTTAGAACTGGTCGCCGAAAAAACTACTTCTATTTCAGTCGCGTGCGAATGTCTTGGTTATTTTCAATCATCTTGAAAACGAACTATTTCCCAAAATCAACTTTATCAGCAATTATAATGCTTATCAAGACTTATAAGTTTCCCCTTTTGTAACGACAAAATAATGTCTTGGCATATGTTTTATTTCACTTTGAAAGCGTAAGAATGTCGCATTCGTCATCAGAGAATTACCCATATACATTCTCGTTGTACATTTCGACAGAGTAAGCATTAAAATAAAATTAATTAATTGGACATGAATTCTATTTATAGAATTGCCATTAAAAGACATTTGACAAAATTTTTAATATCTATTATGGCCCAATCGTGATTAAAGTTTAAAACAAATTTTAAATTTTAGCTTAAACCTGCCTGACATAATAGGGGTCTTCATTCCTAATTTGGTGTTCGGAAAATTACGGGCCGTCAGACAGACGGACATACGGACATGGCTATATCGACTCGACTGTTGATGCTGATTTAGAATATATATACTTTATGGGGTCGGAGATGCTTCCTCTTGCCTGTTACAAACTTTTGAACAAACTTAATGTAACATGAGAGATACATAATAATATCCCTTCGAGAGAGTGATATAACAAATCAAAATCTATACTAAGTTTCGATATCGACTGCTTCACTTACCAAATAAATGAACGATGACAGACTATTGTGCTTTGCATTTATTTTGATGATAAACATGGCATTAGACGCAACTGAAACTGAAGCATTCCCAATCGTCTCTCGACTGTGCTGCACCCAGTTAATACGAAACGACAGCTGGGACTCGGTGCGACAGACAAGACTCAAAAAGAAATTATCCTGCACTTTGTGTATATTCTTCGGTGTCGATTCCACTGAAGAGTCCGTGTCTTTGCAGTAGTGAAAGCAGCCAAGAAGATTCTAATAAAATAAAACGCGTTAATCATTGAGTTTACTGTTCCAATATTCCAATGGCAGTTTGTACCTCGGCTGGACTGCTTTCCAGGCAGCTTTTGGTGCAGGCGGCCGCATTGAGCAGCGCTTTGTCCTCGTTGAATTGATCCGTCAGCAACTGAGCTCCTTCGTTGTGATCTAGCATTAGCCCAAAGAGCAATGCATATTTTGCATAGAAAATTAACATTTTCTCTTTTCCTGTTTCTGTTTTTGTTTTCTTTTTATTAACAACTTTTAGTTGAATGCAATGTTTGTGTCTCCTTCAGTGCGGTTATTGCACTTTACTTATGCCTGCTCTTTTCAATATTCGCTTGAAATTTGAGGTACTTCTTTTTCTTTTTTGACTTTTGGAAAGCTCTTTCGCTCTCACTCTCGCTGGAAATGTCGTACAGTAGCTCGACTGTCGCCTATGACGGAGCCACGCGAACTGATGTCTAAGCGATAGGTAACGATTAACGGACAGGAAGAATCGCTCAAAAGAGACAAGAATGAATTCAATTTGATTTTGATTTTACTTTGTTTTTGTTTCTGCTTCTGTTTCAATTGCTGTCACTATTTCTCTGTGTTTCATGCAGCGTTTGGGACAGACATCATTTGTAATGCAAACAAGTGAGAAAGCTTTAGTCGAGCATGCTCGACTACGAAGTATCCTTTGATAAACTTCTATAAATTTGCTAGCTGGAAACTTTAAACATTACATACAATACACATATGGGCATTTCCAGAAAAAGGTCCACCTCGCCCAAAAACATAAATCTGATCAAAAACTCACATCTTGTGAAATTTTCTTCCAAAAATGTATTCAAGTTATTTATTTAAGGATTATACGCTAAAAGAATGTTAATAGGATGAACATATAGATTCTCTATTGGAATAAATTCACTTTTTCTATATTTTTGCCAATTTTGTTAAAAATTGAATTCCAAAATGGACCGTTTGTATTCTAACGATTACACTAAGTAGGACAGAAAAATTGTAACATGAACTATTTGAATTCATAGAAATATTATGAAAGTCTAATTTAAAACGAGTTTTACACCCGGTTTTCGATATAAACAATAAAATTTGATGAACAAATTCTTGGAAAAAAACATGTGGAAATCTTGTCACGTTCGCGATGTCGCGTTACAAATTACTAATAAAATTTGAAAAATAAATAAAATGATAGTAACATATCAAACTTATTTTTAAAATGGAAAGCTACATTATTTTATTATGGTTTAAGAGTATTTTCCTTCAAATTACTCGCCACATTTCGCAGTCTTTCTCATTTGACAAGATGAAGTCAAACATGACTTCCATTTTTCGTCGCGTTCGCGATGCATTGTTTTCTATAAATAATTCGAAAATGACAAGTGTTCGAAGCTTGTCTTTTATAATAAAAATAGTGTTGATAAAATGAATTAAACACGTGGGAAAACATTTTTGAAAATGTCAACTTTTGTCATTTGTTTTTTCATTTAAAGACGTACAAATGTCGCGTTCTCGATCCTGGAAATACCCATATTGCACATGCCAAAATTGGTGCTTCTGCCTCTAGTTATCTCTGAAATCTCCTTTTTTTCATACAGAAATCAAAAATATAAATTTTTATTTTTATAGAGACATTGCACAAACTTTATATACCCTCGGCACAGGGTATACAATTCACTGCTGCTATTTCGTACCTGGGGTGTCAATAAATTTAAAATAAATGATATACTACAAATAATATTGAATATTGCATAAATTGCACTGGATAATTTATTTATTCATATGTATGTATGTTTTCTTCGAAATCTGTGCTCAACTTGTGTGTTCAAAAGTGAAAGAGCGTTTAAATTCTTATAGAACTCGATCACTCTTTCACTTTTAAGCACAGAAGTCGTACGTTACTTTTCGATCGTAATTGAATCGGTATCAGGATAAAAGATTTACACAGTGGCTAACTGTATCCAATTGACTCTGGGTTGGAAATATTCGACCCAGAAATTCCATCATCATTGGTTGCTTACGCACAACATCCGTGTATTCTTCCATCGAGATGAGCATGTCCTTATCAATATCGAATTTGGTGAATAGCATTTCAACCATATCCTTAAAATATATGCAAAATTATTAAGTATAGAAAGTAATTCGATATAAATCAATTTACTGCGCGCAATTCATGAATTTCATCCTCGTCCTCACCGTGGAAAAACTTTTTCACGAGTTTCACTACTTGCTCGCGGTCCAAGTAGCCACGATCATTTTCATCGTAGATCTAAAAAGAAGCGATTAAGAATCTACCATTCCACACATGTAAACACAGTTAGGGATTAAAACCCTTACTGAAACCGTAGCCTTTACAACGGTAAATCGGTAAAAACCGATTGAAATTTAAAACCATAACTGAAACCCTAACCGAAAAAAAAAATTTAATTTTGCCGAATCCATTAAAGTTTAAACCGAAAAAATCGTTTATTAACAGTTTCATTTATAAGGTTTAATTTCGGTTTTTCATACTTCCACAGAATAATTTTTTTTTTAAATTTTTTATTTTATTTTTATTTGTGATATTCATGATCAAACTTTCATAGCACTCAATAAGCGCAAATAAAATAAATTTGTTAAATAAAATATTAAAATTGTTAAAATGTAACTAAACTAAATCAAACTGAAGAATTTGTGAAATATGTAAGTGTGTAAATGAAATATTAAGAAATGCCTTTTTTATTATTATTATATTTATATAATTATATTTTTGTACCGGTATTTCAAAGCCGAAAAGTACAAAACCCGGTTCAACGTTACGAAACCTTTATTCAACGATTTTGCGTAACACATAAACGAAAACCTAAATGCGAACATAACCGAAACCGTAACTGAAACCGATATTCGTTTCGGTTTTAATCTCTGTATACATTAGATACTTACGCCAAAGACAAAAGCCATGCGCTTCTCCAAATCTTTTGAGAAATAGATGGAAAACATTCGAATAAAACTGGACAAACTGACATGACGATCCGACGAGAATTTTGGATCCACACATTCCGGATCGTGGCTAATCCTCGATACAATTGCTATATTAATTTCACGATCCGACACATTAAACATATGCTCCAGAATACCGCCCAATTGCATCTGAGTGATAAACTTGGCCCGTGGCCCATTCTCCAGTGCGAACTTGTGATAGATCATGGACAGGCAGAGTAATTCGGTGTTCGTAAAAGGTGAGTCCATGTGGGTAATTATGGGACCATAAATATAGTTAAAGCGCGCATTTTCCATGTAATCTAGTGTAAGATCTAAATCCTTCATTTTGGCAAATAATAAGTTAAGTGTATTTTTAACTACAACAAAATCTATAAGTAAATTTTTGAACTTTGCATATTATTTTAAAGAATTGAAGCAAAAGCTCCTAAGTTTAATATATGTATAAAAATTCGTTTCATATTATAAAGGTAAGGTTAATAAACTTTAGGCCGGGTTAGGTTGAGTGTTGCCAACTTTTGTTTGATAAAAAGTTGTTATTGACGGGAGGATCGATGCAAAAAAGCTGAAAAAGTATTAAAAAAAAGGCCACAAAAAAGCAAGTTATTCAATTCATTAATTCCTGTATTCTCTCCCGAGAATTAGATGTTGATAATTTCATCAATGTTGTTCTCATTCTCCTGATTATCATTATCATAGAATAATCCCAATCACAAATTTTGTAGTGCTATAATTATTTTGCCATTTCGCGAAGTGACTTTTTGTTTATATTGGGTTTTATTGTCCCCTATATTTGAGCATTTACAAAAAAATCTGAAAAAAAGCATTGTGCAGTTTAATTTGGGCCAGTTTGTTCTTCATTTTAAAAATAAATTGTCATTTTATTGTTAAGATTTTGTTAAAAGCATTTCAACAAAAAAAAGCCACATCACCCGCTGTTTGCCAATTTTTCTAGCAACTGGCCTTTGAAAAAAGCCACATTTTAGTGGAAAAATGCGAATCTGACAGCACTAGTTAGGTTAGTTAATGAATCTCAAATAATTTATTTTTAATTTAATTAGAATTTAATTTTAAACTTAGCTAGGATACTTTTCTTAAATAATACCTACTTTAAAACTTTTGATTGTATATTTTAAGCCCACAAACGATTAGTACATATACTAAGTTTAAGTCCTGTATGTATCGTACATTTTTGCGAATTGTGTGAAAATTTATTTAAGACTCTATCTATTGATATTTGGTTATACAATTTTAAATTTGACTTAATCCCCAGGGGAAATCCTTAAGCACCTCTGATTCATTGGATTTATCCACATATTTCAGTAAAAAAAATCTGAATTATTTTGATTTTTGTTTTATTGCATCTGTGACATTTACATTCGTTTACTAGTACTTATTATAGATTGATTATATATAAAATGTATGAAATAAAATTTAATTGTTTTGGCGTATGAGATTGCTACATAACTCAATGACATTCATTTGTACCTTGGATGGAAAAACGACACCCAGGAATTCCAATAGTTCGGGTCGTTCGCGCACACAATCGCAATACTCGTCGTACGATATGAACATGTCCTTGTCTTTATCAAATTTTATAAAAAGTAGTTCCAACATGTCCTGTAAATATGATCAAATATTAAAGTAGACCAAACTATGGATTTGATCTTTAGAATTACAGCGCGCATTTCCATAATCTCATCCTCATCATCGCCTTTAAAGAATTCGTCAACAAATCGCATCACTTGCTCTCGATTTAGGTATCCAACGGATTCCTCATCGTAGACCTGTAGATCAAGAGTTTACTAAACTGTACATAACAGGGGTTTAAACCCGAAGCGAATATCGGTTTCAGTCACGATTTCGGTTATGTTCGCATTTAGGTTTCGGCTTTTGTATGTTTCGGTATGGTTTCGATTCACAAAAAAAAATTATTTTTTTGCTAAAATATAATTATATTAATAATATATTAATAATAAAAAATACATTAATTTCTTAATGTTTCATTCACACATTAATTTCACATATTCTTTAATATTTCATTTACAATATTTCATTTGACAAATTTATTTTATTTGAAATTATTTATATTGAAAATTCCATCATGAATATCACAAATAAAAATTCAAAATTAAACATAACAAAATTAAAATCAATAATCAAAATTAAAATTATAAAAAAATTAACCCTTATAAATAAATCAGTTACTAAACGTTTATTTTGGTTTACAGAGTTTCGGTTTTCAGGTTTCGGTCAAATGGAATTTTTTTTTATCGGTTACGGTTTCAGTTACGGTTATAAATTTTAATTGGTTCTTAACGTATAAAGGTTACGGCTTTGGTTAGGGTTTTAATCTCTGATTTAAACATTACTTACACTAAATGCAAATCTGGTGCGCACCTCCATATCATCGGAGAAATAGATGGAGAACATTTTTATAAAACTGTTCAAAGTACAGTGGTGATCATGTGAGAACTTAGGATCCGTGCAGTCCGGATCATCGCTTATAATAAACACAATCCGTCGGTTAATACGCTGATCCGTTATCTGGAACACCAATTGAAGGAATTGGCTTAGTTGCATTAGGCTCATATACCTCGATCGTGGTCCACACTGCAGCACAAACTTGTGATAGATCATTGAAATGCAGAGCAACTCGATCTTTGTGAA